>CM037854.1:2987176-3314495 GCA_021234595.1 Delia radicum
CGTACAAAGCGTCAAAGTTTCAATTTCAATTAATTATATCACCACTAGAAGACACGAGTAGGCCTTATAACATTTACCGAAAATGCTTACTGGGAAACCTATCTTCCTACCAAGTTTTGTCAAAAAATTCACACGGAATCCATTATTGGTATAAAATGGGTTAAAGTACCTACTGTGTTTAAGTACTTTTCTTTTGTATTAAAATCAGAGCTTAAAAATATATTTGTTTGTTGTCAATTCGCATAAATTTTGATCAATTTTATATTCGATTTATAACTAATGTTATTGAATCGAAATTTTTTCTAATGATTTGATTAGCGATATAAAAAAACGATTTATTTTTGTTAAATATTTACTAGCTTTTCATTAAGTAATTTTTATTTTATGCATTAATACTTTTTAGTTTGCAAGAAAAACGTTTTTTGTTCAACGTTTTGTAAAGCATTGGCAACAGCGTGGATCGGTGTTATCATTTGGGCGTTGGGAAAGCACTGGTAGCAAGTACTCATACCACCCATTTCAGTGATTTGCCAGTGTTAGTGTTAATTGTTTTTTTTTTTTTTAGTCAACTCTACACCGAAAAAATCAATGCTACTTTTACGAAAAAAGAATGTTGCTTTAATTTTACAAGAATGTTGCTTTAATTTTTCGAAAATAAATTCAGTGGTTTTAAAATTTTACAAATCTAACGAAATAATTTCGCATCGGATTTGTTCGTAGAATATAAGAACTTTAATATTATTTTATAAAAAAATTATTTACTAAAATTTTCTTAGCTATATTTTTTACAAATTGTCAAATATATTTCTTTGATATCCGTATTTTTTTTTTTTAAAGAGAAGCAACACTCAGGAAATTCTTCCTATTAATTAATGTGTTGCTTTCTTTGGAAAGGGGATAGTGGAGAGATGAAAGGTGGTGAAAGTTGAAGGGCTTCAAACATGGCAACTCTGTAATTGCGCGAGATGATAAGTCTTAGAACAGTTGTTTCTTGCCACCTGATGTAGAGTTGGCGAATTTATTGAAGCTTTTTGTTTCATAGCCCTTATTCATTATTTTACTTCGGTGGGGTTAAGTGCTATGGGAACACCGAAGGTGGGCGCTGCGATGCATATAAGTAATAGAAAACTCATACATATTATTTTTCTAAATTGATGTTGTAGTCACCGGGAATCGAACCCGGGACCATCTGTGTAACAGTCCAACGCGCTAACCATTACACCACAACGCCCTATAACAACGAAATATATCGTACAATGTTCGTCAGTCTTCGTATATATAACGCATGGGTTTTTTCGGTGTAGTTTTCGATTTTTAGAAGTAATTATAGTTTAAAGATTTTTTGGCATGGCAGCTTTGTTACTATTGTTTAAAATTATTTCTAGTTTCCAATGTGTCCCGCATTAAAATTGCAAAAATTTCTTTAGCATTAGTTTTCTGACTATAATTGGAAGCCGTAATTTTTTGCCTCAAATTTTTTTCTTTTTTAAATTTAATTTTAGTTTATTTCAATTAATGGTACAATAATTGCATAAAGCATTTAACATAAAAAATTTAAAGAAACGACAAAAATCTTGAACGTATGACTTAATCTAGACATTTATTTTCCGATATAAATAATCAGGTTCAAAAATGTTTCAATTTTTTTTTATTAAAAATACAAAAATTGTTTTTTCGAACTTTTTATATTTTCATATATACGTACATATATTGTTCTACCTCAAGTCCAAAAATATAATAAGATATTGTCATATTAGATTTTATTTGTTTGATCAATACAATTGTTTCATTGGCATCACCCAAATCTTCAGTTGTCTGCAATAGAAAAAGATAACTGGCTTAACTCGAACCGAGACATTACATACAACAGACAAAATAAACTCTGAGAATATTTTTGTCTGCATTAGTGTATAAACTGACTGATCTGGTAACCTAATTATAAAGTCAAACTATTTGAAAAACAACAATTTTACATGTCGATATACTTTGTATGTCAGCAGGTTCTTTCGTAAATTTCGAACGTTTGGATATGAAGTTATACTGCATCTCAAGATTTGAATGGAGTATTTAGATATCCGATCATATTTTCTTTTGTTGAATACATATCTAGCACAATTATTAATAACCATTTGTAATTTTTTATTAAATTCAGCAACAAGATTTCCAAAAGGAACTGAATAATATGCAATTAACGTTCTCAACAATTTCAGCTTAATGTCACTCGGCACAAACGCTGATGAATACCGTAAAGCGCAATACATTTTCAAAGTTATTATTATTTATTATACAATTTCAAACCAAGCCCATGGGGCCAAATATGGCTAATGTTATTATATTTAGCATAAAATCAAATCTTAACATAAATTAAACAACTTTTAAATGCATAAAATAAAATGTAGATATTTAAAAGTAAAAAAATAGACACAAACGTATACTCCTGATTTATCCTTCATCCAAAATTGTCCCTAGTGAATTCTAGGGAATACTATAATATCAGATATAAACTAACAAATTTAATAAATTTTTGAATAAACAAGTTTAACCATTGCAGGCATATTTTTTTTTAGTTTAGCCTTAAATACATTGACAGGAAAGTCTAAATTTCTTAGTAATAACAAATTCCAAATTTTATCTACCCTATACTGAAAAGATCGTTGAAGATCGAAAAGAAGGTTATATCTACGCATTACCTGACTCTTGACATATGTAAAAGCTTCAGCGCTATACAACATATTGTACATCAATAGGGCGTGCGCAATGTGTTTTTTTACATAAGCTGGTAGATAAAGATTTAAAGAATATAACCGGCGTAATGTAAAATTTATAATAGAACAAAATTAAGACGTGAGTCAATTAAGACTCCTAGACATTTAATATATTCTACAAACTCAATATTAACACCATTTACTACGATATCAAAATTTACGTTACACTTACGAGATTTAAAAATTATTGCCTTAGTTTCCCTAGGATTAGTACAAAGATTAAAATTAGACATCCAATCTGAGACATCTGACATTATAAAGTTGATCACTTGTTCCAATACATAAGAAAACTGACGTTCAGCAGAAAAAAAGAGCTGAATATCATCCGCAAAAACAAAAACCCCACAAGAAAACCTTTCAACCATATTCAGCATATCATCCCTGTGGAACGTTCAAATGATTTGGAAATAGATGATCAAATAAGGTAAAGGTAAAGTAGGTTGATTCTTTTTACCAACAGGGATGATATTAGCAATTTTTCCAGATTTTGGAAAATGAGACGTCGTTATGGTATATAGTTAGACATGAGTTAAGGCAGGCAACACAAAGGGTAAAATATGTTTGATGAATTTTAAATCCATCATATCCAACAGCATTCGACTTTATTAAAGTAATAGATTTTCCAACATATTCGACAGTAAATGGTTCAAAATTCAGTGGGTTTCCTTGGTACAGAAGATTTGGATTATTATTGAAAGATCACTATTTCCAGGAGATTTAAGGAAGAAATCATTCATAATTTCGTGGCAAATATTACATTCAATTTTTCTTTTTTTTAGCACAAATTTGCTCGAGATTCATCCATAGCTCCTTAGATGGAATGTTAGCATTCAGTTTACTTTCGATTGACATTTTCTTTGTTCCTCTTATGCTAGATCGCTATTGGCGCGATCTAGCATAAGACACAGCAAATCTTTTAGCTGTCAAGTTAAAACGAGGATTAAATGTGGATAAGCTTTAATCAAGTAGATTAATTTCGCTGACTAAACTCCCTATAAGAACAAATTCGGTAATGACAAGTACTTACAATTGTCAGTACAAATCTCATTATTTTTATATGGGGATGTCGCGCAAAATAATGACATATCATTACTAAACACCTAACGAAAAATCAAAAATATGCGGTTACCTATATGACTACTAATATGGGCAACAATAATGAGTCTTAAAATTAATTTTAAAAAAACTAAATTTATTAAAACAATAATATTTTTTAATTTTCTTTAATAAAGTGTGTACGCATGGTATTCGAACCTGCGACTCCAAGTTATTAGTCAATCGCTCTACCATATAAGATATATCGACATGTTATAGTTGATAGATAAATGACTTTCTTGCACAAAATGTCATTACTTTCCAGCTTACAAAAAAATCAAAACATGTACTTACTAGAATTGAAAACAGAATGAGTCCAAAAAAATATTTTTAACATTTTTTTAGATCTTTGCTTTATATTTCAAATAATGATAAAAATAAGTACTTTTGGGAGAGAGTAAGCGTTTGTCAATACTGGTAGTCCAAATACCGTTTCTCCACTGGGGCCTAAACTAGACCCTTTAATAAAAACCATTGAATATTTCCTGAAATATTTGCTAACGAAATTGAAATTATGAAATTTGCTTTTTATATGAAAATGTAGAATTTATATTAAAATAATACATACGAGGTCGGATCAATAAGTCCGTGACTTTTCGAACTTCCCTCGTAGTTATATGAAATCCAACACTGCTTCCATCAAGTACCACCTGTTAATAGACTACTGTCAAATTTTGAGCAAGTTCCGTCATTTACTTTGCGTTTAAAAGCTGTTCAAAACATAAAACCTCGTGGATTTTTTTAAAAATGGAAAAAATTGAATTTCGAGTTCTCATTAAACATTATTTTTTGCGAAAAAACACCGTCAATCAAACCAAGGAAAGCTTGATAAATATTATGCGGACTCTGCACAATCGATTTCAAATGTTAAAAAAGGGGTTTACTGACTTTAGTTGTGGTCGCACAAGAACAAATGACGCCGAACCCGAAATGTCGAAAAAATCCACGATATAGTGTTGGCCGATCGAAGAGTAATAGTGCGTGAGATTGTTGATGACATAGGCATTTCATATGGCAGTGTGTTATTGATTTTAAATGATCAGTTGGTTTAAGAAAGCTGTCTGCTGGATTTAAAAAAAAAAACGACCTCATATGGCCAAGAAATTCCTATTTTATGGACCTCGAAAAATCCTATTTTTTTGGAAGGGATACAAAAATTGGAGAAACGTTGGACTAAGTGTATTGATCTAAAAGGAGATTATGTTGAAAAATAATTTTTTTTTTTTGCAAAAAAAACTGTGTTTTATCCAAAAAGTCACGGACTTATTGATCCGCCCTCGTATTAATACATTTTTTTTAATAATTAAAATTAAATTAAAATTAGTATTAAATCATTATTGAAACAGTGTTCCATTTTAGACCGAGTACTCTTAACTGGCTATATTTTATTACTGGACGAAGATAATTAAGTGGTTTAAAAATCCTAAAATAATTGAACATATTGACTACATCGTGAAAAATTGCAATCCAGAGTTGCCAAATAATTATTTGAAAAAAATCATTTGTTTATCTTTTTTGTTGGAACTTTTTTTAAAATTCTTTAAAAATAAGAAAAGCCTAATATTTTTATTTTTGATCGGTATGTTGAAGAAAAAATATAAAATGTATTTTTCTGCTTAAAATTAGTGATTAACTTTATATAGTTTATGAAAATCTGACCGATTGGACAAAGAATTTTTCAACTAAACAAAGTCTAAAATATTCCAAACTTTATACAAACTTTATACTGCTAAATTCATAAAAATTATATATTATTAAATTAAATTATATATTAGTTAATTTGCATGCTTTTAATCAATGTTAATTAAATTTTAAAGCTAATTTGAGTTGTTTAATGCATTCTCTGAATAAGTTTTGTGTAATTAACACAAAATTTTGTTTATATATACTAAAAAATATGCTTAAAAAAACCTCCAAAACCCCGTTTCTCTTAAAACCAGTTGGCGTATAAAATTTAACAAATGTCGAGTACTTTGGTTCTTCTTTAGTTCTTTCGTTCTTGGGAAAAACAAATCTTTTTTACAATAAAGTTCAAAGTTATTAAAAGAAAAAGTTTTAAGAGAAATATATTTTAATGCTCAAAAAAAGGTTAATTTTTTTTTCTGTTGATGACTGACTTTTAAGTTTTAAAAGTCCGTTCGGGATCTTATATTGAGTAGCAAATGTTTATAATGTTAATGCATTTGACAAAACTTACCTTCATTTTTATCATTTGAATGAAGTCCATCATCTCTATTAGGAAATAATATTCTATGTAATTCATCACCTTCAACATGTTCTCCATGTTTGCCCTTTTTATTGCTGGATAACATATTATTAACAGTACCCATAATGGTGGCGAACAAACCCTTGTTCTCTTTCACCTCAATATCATCGTTAATTGGGGGTCTTAAAGAAGGCAATACCTTTGGTTCCTTTTCTACGATCTTAGGTGGTTCGGGTGTGGCCAAAGGTTGCAGAGGTTCAACAATGCCATAATCCGTAGAAGATTGATCTTTTGGATTTTCAGTAACAACCTCATTATCCATAGCATATCCTGTTTTCTGTTGATCATAATAATCATATTGAGGTATTTCAGTTGTTTGTGGGGATGGAGATGAATCCGAATTAATGTGATCATATTGTGGTGGCAATGGGGTATTAGAAGGAGCATCATCATAGGGATTATATGGTGTAGGGTTAACATAATCGGATTGTTGTTGATGTGGATCATTATTAAGTACTGGAGATGGTGATTCAGTGCTTGTTTTTTGATAAGCAACATTATCGGTTGTTGAAGAGGGTGCATTCGTTGATGATTCAGTGCTTTGTGTTTCTGTATGTAATGGTGTGTCAGTTTGCGTGTTTAAAGTAGATTCTGTTGTTTGATGTTGATTTTCTAGAGCGTTTGGTGGAATTGTTGCTGTTTCTGTGGTTAGTTGCTCGGCTATTGGGGAATCAGATTGTTGTGTTGGCTTCGAATAAAATGAATGTTCTTGGTTAGTAATCAAACTTTCTGTTCCTTGATTTGTTTGCAAGTGATTTAATTCCACAGTTTGTTTATCTTTTTCTGTTACTTCTTGTTCTATGGGTATTTCTGTGTTTTTTTTCGTTAATGAATGTTCCTGAATTTTGGTCAAATTTTCTGTTTCCTGATTTGTTTTCAAGTTTTCTAATTCCACAGTTTGTCTATCTGTATGTATTTCTTCTTGTTCTAATGGTATTTCTGTATTTTGTTTTTCAGTTAATTCACTTAAAATGTTCTCTTTCGTGTTTAGATTTTCTTGATTTTCAATGGATACATTTTCTTCAGACTTAACCTCTTCATTTGCTTTATTTTCTGGAAGACTTTCAGTTTTTGATATGTTGTCATTTAGTTCTGTTTCTTCATCACTGGCAGTTTTTAAGTCTTCTGTGGTTCTAAGTTTGTTTTCTTCTAGTGTTATTGTTGACTCTGTAGGAACATGTTGTTGGGAATTTTTTTGTGTGGTTGTAAATTCCTCTACAGGCACTTTGAGATTGTCATTAATTGGTTGTTCAGTTGTCGTTAAAGTAGAAACATTAGTTTCAGTTTTATTAAATTCTTCATTTGTTGCTATTTTTGCTTTAATTTGAGAATCTTTTTGCATTTCAATTATTGGTTCTTCTTGAGGAGAAGAAGGTAAATTATTTAATGTTATATTTTCTTCTAATTTGTCATTTTCACTTGGCTTACTGGCTTCCTCTAGTTCTTTGGAGGATTGTAAGTTTTCGGAAGTTTTTATTTCATCATTGTTACTAAGCTCAGTAGCATCGTTGAGAATTTCCGATAGAGGCAAACTTTCAGTTGTCTGGTTTTCATTATTTTCGGGTATAAAAGTACTAGATTCCAAGTTTAAATTAATTTCATCCGGTTTAATATTTTCCGGCGAAGTAGTAAGCACATTATTCTGTACAGATGCATCGTTTGTTTTCTCGGTATTTGGCCCATTCATATTGGTTACTTCTTTTGCATTCATAGTAATGCTCGAATTGGTTTCAATGTATTCCACAGCGTTAAGTGTTGTAGTTTTTATTGCTGGTGCCACGTCTTGATTCTCTAAATCTATAAACTCTTCAGCATCATCATCATCATCATAGTCACCAATTTCATAGTCATCTTCAGCCGATTGATTTTCAATTTGTTTAGCCTTCTCCTTAACATCAACACCATCTGCTTCCTTCTGCAATACGGGTATTTGGGTACCATCAACCATATCCGTTAGTACCGGCGTGGCCAGAGCTGGCTTTTCTGTACTAGCATTTTCCACCGGATTTTTTTACTATGGACTCCTCTTTAGATTCCACAGCCATTATATCTAATGGTTTAGTAGTTGTTACCTCGACTACTCCCTCCTGACTAACTACTACATTTTCTGAAGTATTTAATACGGGAACTTCACTACCCGGCTGTACCACATCCACTTCATATTTTAGATTTTTTTCACTTACAAATATTTTTAATTCTCGGATTAACTCTTTTGGTGCATATCCCTCTCGACCATTGACCTCAACACCCCATAGTGAACGATCTTTACCAGCACTTTTGGATTTTATACGTATGGGAGCATTAATCTTAAATGGCACCATACCCTCTGCACCCGGACGATAGGTGATTTTTCCCGTACCCATTGATATAATTTCTATAAAAGGTCATAAAATTATTATTGTGCAAGTTCCAGAAAACCAAAAATGTACATTTCCACTTGTCGACCGACCGCCCTTCACTTACCTTTGCATTTTTCATCGGCACACAATCTTTTGTCCGATAATGCCAGGGCCGTGTCCGTAAATTGTTCTACGAAAACTAACGTCACGATTAGTTGTGTTAATAAATTCGTTGTTTTTTGTATTTTCCACATTTTGCATTGCGTTTTTCGTTAATTAATCGTCGACAAAATTCACTTTTATTTTTAAGGAGTTTCCTTTTTCGTAACAATCAAAAAAAAAAACACTTATTATTTGTCTTGTCTAAAAATTGTATTTTTCGTTCGCCACATCACACATATAAAAATGAAATTTCAATTTTCAACACAGGGATGGCAAACATGGTACAACTATACATATTGTGGTACATTTTGGACTTCATGGGTACCGTGGTACAAGCGTAATTCACTTGGTAGAATTGAAAAAGTTTCCAAAGTTTAAAATTTTCTAATTTTAAAATTTTTGTATTGTTACCTACTTGCTGTACTTCGAATAAATATTCGAATTGTGGGAGTGAACCAAAATCTTTCTAACAAATATTCGTGAACATATTTTTATCATTAGTGGGGCAAGTTTTTAATATCATTTACCACAAAATTACATTTTTGTTTCACCTTGCGATAAAATGACATTGTATACAGTCTTGCAATACTTTTTGGAATTTGTTTTCCATAAAGATTATTGTTTTGACCAAGTTTACATTATAAATAATAATTTTCCAATATGGTAATACTTTTTATTTTATGAAAATATTTTTTTTTTTTTTAATCGCCCTCTATACTCATTATAAATTGATCTTTCACAAACTTTTTTATTTGGCAGGGTTGCCAGTCCAATGCTAATGTTACTATTACTGGGACCGAATTTTTGAATCCTACATGTATACTAATATTTAAACACAACATATTCTGGTTTATTGTTTTCTTATTATATTTTACATTTATCTGTATGTTTGGTTTGAAAATTTTGTATGTATTGTTGATCTTTGAAAATTGCATTTCATTTTAAATTGTCAGGTTTGAGCACTATTAATAGTTTTCTCGGTCGTAGTTAGCATAAACAGTTTATAAGACGGTTTAACAAGGCTTGAGGTGCTTTCAAATTCTTTGGCTAAATACTCGTTGTTGTGATTGCGGAAAAAGTACACTCTTGTCTGGTTGGTACAAAATCTATGAATCCATTTTCCATCCCTGATTCAGCTTTGCTTTTTATAGTAACCTTCAACAGGAAGCGTTGTATTCGTTTAGTATAAGTGTGGTGAATTTTTTTTTAAAGTTTGTTTAAAACCTTTGGCACGCAATCTTTGAATACACCCAAAAAATAATGTAGTTGCGTAGTTATCTAAATGTAAATTCACAATGCTGGATAACTCTACGTTTCAGATTTGATTCAAGAAAAGTTGTAGTTGTAGTTGTATAATTACTAAGCACTTCGATAATGTTCCTACAGTTTTTTCTACATGTACCTTAACTTCATAATCAATTGAGATTTTATATAAATAAACTATTGTAATAAATCAAGCGTAATTATATATAATTGTTAGAAATTTCACGAATATTGTATACGCACTTTACCGAATATTCGTTAGTCCAATTAAGCTGAATACCGAATCTTTGCGAATAGTTCTTGCAATCATTGTCATATAAAAACACACTGTAATTTAAATATATACAGGATTAAGCACGACCCTTTTTTCGCTGAAAAATCGCCTTAAATCGATTAAAACAGTGGTGTTTGACAATTTAAAGAAATATATTTTTTGAAAATTTTGATTTTTTTTTTTCAATTTAATGGATAACAACAAAACAACTGTAATTTTAGTTAAAAAGTCGACAAAGGTAATTAGCGTTAAAATAACTAAAAATGTGGTTGTATTTAATTGTTGAAAAACAATTAAAAAATGTAGTAAAAACAACGTAAAGCTAAGGAGAATTTAATATGAAAATATCTGCGAATTCATGCTCATGAAATTTGTTTGCACTCGGTGCCGTGAATTTCCGTCACGAAAGAGAAGGTGAAAGAAAATGAAAAAATATAAAAACCTCGTTGTTCTTATTATTCTTAAATAAATCCGTACAAAAAAAAACAACTTTAATAATTAAATTATTGACAAATAATTAGTTTTTTTTCGTTTAAACTTTAGTTTTTTGTTTGCAAACACGATTTTATTAACATTTTTTTTTTCGACTCTCATGTATCGTTGAATAATGGCGGATTATCTCATCTTCTTAATGGAATTTTTTGGTAGAAATTACAGACTTTAAAAAGCTGCAATTGAAAACAACTGATAATGTTTTTAATACAACAATTTTAAAACAACTTTAAAAATTTTCGGCACTTTTCGGTATATTAAAAATATTTTTTAATAACACACTAAATATTTTTTTCTTTTAATTACAATAAAAATTTGTATATCCTAGTACATTTTTATTATTTTATTAACAAATTTTTTTTCACGCCGGTCACCGGTTTTTTCTGTCAATCGTATGAAAAAATGTCCTGCCGTGCTAGTTCTGTTTATACTTTTACAAAAAGACGTTATTTAAAAGAAAGTTCACGAATCGAAAAAGTAAAATAAACAATAAGCTAATTATTAGAGTTCGTTTTCAAATTTTTTTTTTATTTTGAATTCTGGATATTATCACTTTTTAGAAGGTTTTTGTATCAGTAAAAATAATGGCGTATTTTTTTTTAATTCCAACTCCTTCCCGTGCCTATAGGCGACTCAAATCGCGGATTTTGGGTCCCTTTTCCCATACAACAAAAACGGCTAAATATATGTCAAATTGTACTTTAGTATTCGATTCTACGGGAAAACTTAGGCCCATAGGCTTTTTTTTAGTTTTTGGAATGCAACAGAATGCATAATTAGAGTGGTAAAAAAAAAATATTTTTTAAAAAAAAAAAATTAAAATATTTTTTTTTGTTAAATTTTTTTTTTTACAATGAAAAAATACTTACATCGGAGAAAAATGGTCCAAAAATTTTAATTTTGTAGTTACCCGTTCAAAAGTTATTAAAGTTTAAAAATTTAATTTTTTAGTGAATACAAAATAATTTATTGGTTTATATAATAATTTATTGGATTTGAGTCGCCTATAGGCACGGGAAGGAGTTGGAATTAAAAAAAAAAAATACGCCATTAGTTTTATTGATACAAAAACCTTCTAAAAAGTGATAATATCCAAAAATCTATTTTTCAAAATTAACTCTGCTAATTATATTAGTTATTGCCATGAAAAATTAATATCTATATATATACATATCGCACTTGATCAACAAGAGGGTATTAACTCAAAATTTTTAAAATATCACTTTTTTCAAGAAATCAACTAACAACATCAATATCTATCAATTGTAACAATTTCAACGGATTCCGATTACTCTTTCATCTCGAAAACCACTTTTGAGACCATTTTCATGATAATGTAGTGATTACCTTTATTTCAGCAAAAAGGTATTATTTCGAGTTTATACAAAAGTTCAAATAGAAATGAATCGTATATTTTCATAAAAAAGGTATTATTTTGATTTGAGCCTTTATTTATGTTAAAAATAATCAAACTGTTTTATTTATATTTAGTTGTATTTTGAGTTAATACTGTTTTGTTGATAAAATATTCAAAATAATACAAAAAAAAATCGATAAAATTTCAAAAAAATGGTATTAACTCAAAAAATTGATTTTTTTTGCAATGAGTGGTAAAATTTAAAACAAAAACAATGTATATATATTTTCAAATGGAATTTGCTTCTTATGATATGTTTGAATTTTTAAATTCTGTTAAAATGTGGCCATAAACAGTTTTTTGACTACTGAAAATTTTAAAATTTTGAGTTAATACCCTCTTGTTGATCAAGTGCGATATGTAAATGTAAATTTTTCTGTAAAATATATTAAAAATGTTGAATTCAAATAAATTTTTTACTTTTTTTCTTTATGCCATCGATTTTCTTTTTCAAAATCTGGTCGCGTTAATTAACCACTTAATTTGGACAAATAATGCTTTTATTGGGTATTCTGCATATTTAATAGTAGAAATTTGACAAAGAGCACAATACCAATTATGCAAAATACCGAATAAAGACTTTATATATAATACGGGAGATTCATAAAAAATCTTAATTCAGATTTCAAATACATTTTAGTTAAAACACATTTTAAGCCTTTAAACTGTCGAATATTAGCTTTAAATACGCCCGTATCCATAAAAAATCTTAATTCAGATTTCGAATACATTTTAGTTAAAACACAAATTTTAACCTTAAAACTATATTCATAAACGAATATTAGCTTAACATAACTATTTTAATCCTTGTGTAAAAGTTAATATTCGTTTATGAATACAGTTTTAAGGTTAAAATTTGTGTTTTTACTAAAATGTATTTGAAATGCTGTTTAATATTTTTATGAATACGGGGGTAAATATTTCTAATATAGACAAAAAAAAAATATTAGCGGTATTCGTTCTTGGTAGTAAATAACCCTTGTAGATCTGGTTAATGGTGTACGTTTGATAAATTTACCAGAATTTACCAGAACCAACAACAAAATTTATTGAACTAAAATTTACCACGCTGTGGCGTCGTAATAAATTTATCAGCAAAAAAAACAGCTGACTTTTCTGCCGTCAAAAAAAAATAATTTTTTTTTTTATTTTTTTTTTTATAATAAATATATAATTTATTCTCTCCAATTTACATAACCCAAGCAATTAGGGCCATATATGATTATTAAAAGCTACTTTATTTATTTATTTTATTTATTTATTTCCTTTTCTATGCAACAAGATTAAATCTTATGATTATAGCATAGAAATATATGTGCTCATAATTTGTTTGTACATAATTAAATTAAAAACAGTTGTGAAAAACAATATTTAGAAAAAAACAATCAATTCTCATGGCAATTTATAAAGATTATTAAAAATAAAACAAAAAACAGATATGTATATATATATTCCAATAAAACAGATATGAAGATGACCATGAAAAGAAAATACAAAGAATAAATAAAAAAAAAAAAAATATATATATAATTTAATATTACGGAAGAAGATATTAAACATTGCAGTTAAAGTATTTGTTCAGATCTTTTTTAAATATAATTGCATTACTGTTACCCTGTAGTTTAAGTGGTAGTTTATTCCAAAGACGTGTAACGGCAACAAAGAATTGCCAGGTCGACGACAGGTATTTAAATTTAAAAGATTTTATCAGCTTTCCTCTTTTTGATTTAGCAAAGTTCAGACGTTGATATAAATAATTTGGCTCATGTTCATATATAATTTTATGAAAAAATGTTAAGCATCTTATATTCATGAGATTATCAAACGTTATTCCGTGAAGTTTCGAGTAATACGGTGATAGTGCGGCATATTTACTTAGTCCAAAGACATATCTAATGATGTTGTTATAAGCTACATTCAGTTTGCGTTTACTGGTGGAGTCACTATTAGCAAAAATTTCACAGCCATAGAGAAGGCTGGGCATAAGGTATGAATTTGCAATAAGTTTTCTGGTTTCTAGAGATGTGAAGGATTGAATATGTTTTCCCTACAATGGTGTTGACGTGATTTGACCAGGTAAGAGTTTCATTAAAAATGATTCCTAAGTTTTTGACAGTTTTGACAATCTCAATTTTTTGGCCATTCAGAGTGATATCCAAATCTTTTGTGGAATTAAACGTTTTTTTTGTAAATTAGAAGGCATTTAGATTTATTGGGGTTTATGCAAAGGCCGTTGGCTGACGCCCATCGGTGAATTCGATTTAAATCCATGTTTAGTTTACTAAGAGACTCATCAAGTTTACTTATTGGGGTGCTTAGGTAGAGCTGGACATCAGCTGCATACAAATGCACGTTGCAGTTGTCCAAATGACTAGGAAGATCATTCACATACATTGAGAAAAGAAGAGGCCCCAAAATAGATCCTTGGGGTACCCCTCTTGTCACAGCAAGTTTTTTCGATGTAGAGCTATCAATGCATACAGATTGAGTACGGCCAGAAAGATATGATTTTAGCAATTGAAAAGTCGGAAAAATTAAACATTGATTTCATCTTGTCACACAGGATATTGTGGTCTACCGTGTCAAAGGCTTTAGAGTGATCAAGTAAAACCAGAAAAGTTATTTCATCATTATCAATATTTTGTCTCAGGTCCTCGGAAACGTTTAATAGGGCAGAAACACAACTGTGTTTTGGACGAAATCCAGATTGCTTATCTGTGAGAAGGCTATATCTTTTTAGGTAATTGTTCATCTGCTGGTGCAAAAGTCTTTCCAAAACTTTAGAGACATATGGCAAAATTGCTATTGGTCTGAACTCTGTGTTAGCCTTGGGTACGAGTAAAATCTTGGCATGTTTCCAGTTAAGTGGAAACGAGCTGGTTATTATAGCAGTATTTATGAGATCTGTTATGTAAGGGAAGAGTTTAGGAAGAAGAATTTTTATGAATTTTGGATGAACATTATCTGATCCAACAGCATTAGACTTTATACTTAAGCAACAGTTATACACGTCGATTTGGCTCACACATTCAAATTGAAACTGAGGGGTGTTGGTAACATAATTATTAAAGTTGTAAAAACTTGGATCAGGTGGTACCATGGGCAGATTGGCGAAAGTTTCATTGATTTCATCTACGTTGATCAAGTTATTGGCTTTTTTTTACGGATTTTCCAATACCAATTTCTTTCACAAAAGCTAATTAATAATATTTTCTATATAAAAAATAAATAACTAAAAACTATCATAAATAATAAAAAAAGACATTTCTTTTTAATTAAAAAATTACATCTTAATAAAAAAAAAAAAGTTAAAAGTTGAGAGAGATAAAAAAGATAGCGAACACAAAAAATTACAAATCATGAACAGCCACATAATCCTTCAGCTTTTGCCTAAAGACCTGTGGTGAAAAAACTAAAACTTCTCAGGTGTATAGGTAAATTTTGTGTTAAGTATTGGAAAAACTAAAAAATTAATAAAAATATCTAAATCCCAGTCTAAAACGAAAGCATTTTGCAGTAAAAAATTTGTGATTTTTCCATTTTCTGTAAATTTTGGCATTTTTCTTAAATTAAAATAATATTTGATACATATGTAGCGAACAACAAAAATCAGGTGATTTATAAATTTGCCATATATTAAAAAAACACACACGCTTTGTTGTGATAAAATCGTATTAAATATAACACGAAGTAAATATAACACCAGGAATGAAAACCGCTATTATAAAGTAAAAAATTTTAATAAAACAATTTCCAGCCCCCAAATGGAAAAGCTGGTTACGCGCCTTCACAAACTAGATTTAAAAATCTAGGCTAAACTCGATTTCCAGCTAATCAATTTAAACACAACGTAAAATTTTTGGTAGTAACAAAATAATAAATGGTCACTTGTCCATCTCTAATCTCTACACAGATAATGTACTCTATCGAGAGACCATCAACAAATAACGCCATACCGGTGGATCATATATTATTAACAACAAAAAGCTCACTGCACTTTATTCTCACAGGCAGAGGAGACTTTTTGTGTGAGCAAAATTCAAAAAATAAAAGAGTATCTATAAAATATTTTTTGTTTTTATTTTTGGTGTAAATGAACAGTTTCCGTACGTTTAAATTATGAATACATTCGCATGAATTTAGACAGTTTGTAGGCGAATTTCAAAGTGAACACATTAAATTGATTAAAGGTATAGGAAAGATCTGTGGTATAGATACTAAAAAAAGAAATATATTTTCGTGGAATAAAGTTAATTTTGAAAAAAAACTATATCAAACGTATTTGTTTTTTATCTTGAAAAAAATTCTTGTGTATTAATTTAAAAAATAATAAAACTTAAATTTTTTGTTGCGTCACTATGAAATATAATTAAAAAATAGTGTGTTTTTTACATAATATAGAAAATGAAAATTTCAATTGTTGCAATTTTGGTGTTATAAAAAAGTAGACACACTCACTCACTCCCTCTCTCTATGAATCGATCGAAGAACAAACACATGCACAAAGACAGAGTGAATGAATTTCTGAATGTCGTTGCCTGTGTGTCGTTAAATTAATTAACATTGACTTTGAGTATAACAAGTGTTCTTTCTTCGCTTCTCAGTGAAATGCATTTTGCCTTCGACTTTCTGCTATAAATCTTTAGTTCGTCGGGTGTGTAAATTATTGAAGTGATTTATTTTTTAAAATATATATTGTGTACTTGTGTTTTTTAATTTTTTTTTGTAAATTAAGCCAAAAACATTGAAAAAATCATGTTTTTTAAATGACTGACCTATTTAATTTATGCGTTTCAAATTTACTTAAAAGTTTGTGAATCGAAAAGTGTAAAAAGCAGGGATGGCAAGCAAAGCAGCAGAAATGCCGTTATCGATTCAAAACGCCTTCAACTGGCTATAGTTATCCCTAAAATATTATATACAGTAGTGGTCAAAACATTTGGAACTGAGATCGCATTTATTGTTTTCATTGATTTATTTTCTTCAAATCACACTTAGTTACTAAAATTTATTTTTTACATATTCTTCATACATTGTTTAATGTTAAACAAATAAAAAAAATAATTCCGTTAAATTAAAGCAACAAAAAAATTAATAATAATAGATGTATTCAAAATGCAGGTGTTCAAAACATTTGCAACTCTCATTATTCTTACTCTTAACGAAACAATTTATACTAACAAATGCTAGGATATAACGGTAATCGCATTCCTTTTTAATATTTGATTCAGGCCGTTACATTTTTTAAACAAATTTATTATAATTATTGTTCTTTAATAATTGTTGGAAGCATAAACATCGTAAGAATAATTTTTGTAAAAAATGGCAGGAAATAAATACAATTCTGATTTTAAATCAAAAGTTTTAAATGATTTTCAAAATGGACTTTCCCAAAAAGAAATTTCTATAAAGTACTCCGTTCCAAAATCAACGATTTGCCGCATTGTTTATAGTGGTAACATCCACACAACTCATAAAGGTCGGAGATCCCGTATTACAACTGTAAGAGAAGACCGATAAATCAAGAACTTTTTTACGAAATATCCCAAAGCAGTTCCCACAGAAGCTAAAAGCTAATAGATGCCAGTCTTCCCGCCATTAAAAGAAGAGCCTGAGAATATGGTCGTAGAAGTTATAGATGTACAAAAAAACCGTTTGTGTCGGAAAAAAAATCGAAAAGCTCGGCTTGACTATGCACGCACCCATTTGAACTGGACTCAACAGCAATTCAACAATTCAACCTCCGCGGATCAGATGGAAGAGCCAAAGTTCGAAGACCACCAGGCGAAAAGTTTAATCCCAGATACACAACCGCCACAGTGAAGCACGGAGGTGGAAACATTATGGTGTGGGGGTGTTTTTCAGGAAATGGGATTGACCCAATTCACCGCATTACTAGCACAATGACGGCCACAATCTATAGAGATCTTTTGAGCTCAGTTATGCTTCCGTATGCTGAATGGGAAATGCCACTCTCATGTACCTACCAGCACTACAATGACCCAAAACACACGGCGGGGGTTGTAAAAGTTTGGTTACAGGAAAATGAAATTAATATCATGTCGTGGCCAACAACTAAGAAAAATTACTTATTGTCAATTGTAGACAGGTGTAATATTTATTGGGAAATAAAAAAAAAAAAAAAAAAATGTCGTGGCCGGCTCTATCTCCCGATCTCAACCTGATTGAGAAAATGTGGATGATTGTAAAACGGAATATCGGCAATAAAGTATTCCGAAATGGTGATGAACTTTTCGTCGAGTTGGAGAAGCAGTGGAATTAAATTTCTGACGATTATATTAAAAAGCTCATTGCCTCAATGCTTAAGAGGTGTTCAGAAAAATAATGGCTACGCTACAAAATACTGAGCGTTAAAACCATTGTTGGTATTTCCTGTTAATTACTTTAAGAGTTGCAAATGATTTGAACACTGCACTATCGACTTATTTTGTTAACATTACTTTTTTATTTTTGAGAAGTTATGAATATTATTTTTGTATTTGTAAAATAATATGCTATAACTGAATTTAATAAAAAAAAAACAAAAACTTATACCGCAAATATTTTTGATCAAAAAAATTATTATTACCTTAACCATGATTTCAGTTGCAAATGTTTTTAACACCACTGTATAATTGACTTACCGTTATCGATATAACTAAAATATCAATACTCTTAAAATACCATTACCGAAATAATCTGGGCATATCAGAAAAAGTTATCGCTGTAAATATATACATATATACATATATATACAGTTATGGACATATATATGGCACATTTTAGCATGAGTTATTTTTTAAGCTACAGTATCGTAAAAAAAGTTTTTTCCAAAGGTTTATTATTCATATTTAAAACTAACATAAAATTAAGATGAATAGAAATAAAAAAAATGTTGTTATGAAAAAATCACCTCTGAAATGTGCTGGACATATAAATGGCACAATCTTAAAAAAAGAGAGAAAATCTTTTGAATTTGTTAAATTTTTTAGTAAACAGATTTTACCATTAATATTTAGATCTGTAGCCTTTGTTTCTGATTGCAGCTTCGCATATGCCGCCCATACTTCCCACTAGTTTTTGGCATTTTGATTTGGGGTTTCTGGGCTGCCGACCATAGTTTGTCCATATTTTTATAAATTTTATTTGGCTATTTCATCCTTGACATTGTTCCACAGGTTTTCTATTGGATTTAAGTCAGTACACTGGGCTGGCCAATCCAAAACGGCAATCTTTTCCGCCCATAAAAAATTTTTTACTAGCTTGGAGGGTAATTATCCTGCATAAATTTCCATTGGCATGTAGTTGAAGGCAGATGGCTCCATATGGTTTTCTAAAATGTCTAAATACTGAAACTTGTCAATTTTTCCATTAATTTTTACAAGCGGTTCTACGTCATAAACCTACGGATTAAACTCTTGGCCTTTAGGACGACGAAAAAAGGTTACACCATCTGGCCCTATCCTATTAATTTTTGTTTCGTCACTCCATAACAAGTTTTTCCAAATATTAATGGGATTTCCTTATGGGTTCTGGCGAAGGTTAATCGTTTTGAAACATTGTTTTATTGATATCAGTGGCTTTTTTCTGGAAATGCGCCTAAACAAATTTGCCTCGTTTATTCTTCTTCAGACAAGTCTGCTGCATTTTTCCATGTTAAAATCTTCATTAATATCAGATGCTAACTGACGTGATGACTTAAATGGATCAACTTTCGACGTTCTTACTATAGATACATCTGTACGCTTATCAGTTTTTCGAGGCTTAGGTTTCCGACTTTTGCCCTTAGTCAAAATATCGAGATTTTCAACACACGATTTAATTTCATAATACACTTTTTTCGAGAAATTTTCATTACTTTTGCAATTTCCGCCACTTTTTTCCCATCTTCATACAGGTTTCATATGATCCTAATTTCCTCAGTTATGGTGTGTTTGCCAGATCCCATTTTAAATAATTTTTCGCTATTTATACTAATTTTGAATTACACAAAATATCAAGAGATTTGATTGAAATCTACGCGAGTACTGACTATTTTTTGTAAATTGTGCTATTTATATGTCCACTTTAAATTAGTTATGTTTAATAAAAAAAAAAAATAACTGTAAACAATTAGAAAAATATAACGGAAGATTTGAGAGCTAATGAGACAATTATTCTTCCAACAACAATCAGAAGAGATAAAACTTGCATTTTTAAACATTTTTAGTTGCAAAATTGTGACATTTTTATGTCCATAGCTGTATATGTATATTGTCATCATAAACTAGCTAGTCATTGGAATTCAGGCATAATGGGGCTAAAAATATCAGCGTAAATTGATATTAACTGAATAACTAAAATAACGTTACCTTTAAAATACCATTACCGAAATAACTGAAAACCCGTTATCCTTAAAATAACGTTACCGAAATAACTAAAATACCGTTACCACTAAAATGCCGTTACCGAAATAAATAAAATACAGTTAACTCTAAAAAAAAATCGTTACCGAAATAGCTAAAATATCGTTTCCCCTAAAATACCGTTAACGAAAAAAAAGAAAATAGCGTTACCATCTTTGGTAACCGATTCGATGCGGTCATTTTAGACACGTTTTACGTGCATGCAGTCATTTATCTCTTGAGCAATTCCATTTAATATCACCGTGAAATTAATCGATGTTTTCCGATTTTGATAACATTTTGTGAGTGTGTGCGGTAGTGAACGCAAGTATTAATTTTTTTTTTTTTTTTTTGAAAAACTCTGGCAACCCTATAGCTTCAAATTGTGGGGTAGGGACTTCACTTAAAAGGTCATAACTTTTGATGTGTACAAAATATCGAAAAAAAAAAAATTTCCATAAGAACGGCTAGGTTTTGGGGTATAAAAAAATAAAAAATGTAGAAGTATGTACACCAGAAAATGTGTTTTTTTTCAATAGTAATAGTAGTTTTTCAATAGCAACAATTAAAAAAAAAATCATTTTCTGGTGTACATACTTCTACATTTTTTCTGATATCTCACTAAGTAAGGAGCTTTCCACTCTGAAATTTTCAGGGTATTTAGAACACATGTGTAGCTATTTCTATAAAAATTTAAAAAAAAGGATTTTTTCCAAAAATTGATTTTAAAGTTTTTTTTTTTAAATTTTTATTTTTAAAAACTGTGTAAAATTTTATTTATTTTTTTACACCCCAAAACTTAGCCATTCTTATGAAAAACAAATTTGTCGATAATTTTTAAACATCAAAAGTTATGACCTTTTAAGTGAAGTCCCTACCCCACAATTTGAAGCTATAGAGTTTCCAGAGTTTTCCAAAAAAAAAAATGTTTTTTAATATTTGCGTTCACTACCGCACACACTCACAAAATTGTATCAAAATCTGAAAACAACGATTAAATTCACGGTGATATTAAATCGAATTGCTCTCTTGCTAAATAATATAAATTAAACAAGATACTACAACTCAAACTAATAAATTTTATTAATTTTTGTTTTATAAAATTGCAGATTAATGAAATAAACGTCGGTTATTATAAATTTAAACTAAAGAGTCTTCAATTTAATGGCGTCATTAATATGGATATGTATATTTGCAATACTATTAACTACACTACCAACTTTGGAGGCCAGACGTAAGAACATTTTGGGTTTGTTTCCTCATCCAGGTGTGAGCCATTTTCATTTCTTTCATCCAATACTACGTGGTCTTGCTGAACGTGGTCATGAAGTTACCGTTATTAGTCACTTTCCCGACAAAAGTCCGCCAACGGGTTATCATGATATTCCATTGACTGGCCGAGAAACTTTAATTAATTGTATAGATTTAAAGGTAAGTTTAATTGTTCAACAACATTTTTAAAATTGTATTAGTAAATAATAGTATCCGACTGAACAGTTCGGCCAAAAAACTATATTTTGTCGGTTTTTGATATCTAGAGGCAATGATGACAAATTTTAATATTGGAAACATGTTTGTTGAACCGATTTAATTCGATTTTGTGTATAAAATTTAAGAGTAAAGCCAAAATTTAGCTATAAAGTTAAAAGTACGGCCGCCGAACTATTTTCAATTTGGCCAAACTTTCTGAGGCCGAACAGTGAATTCATTGCTTAACTACAGACTTTTCTTCAAATTTGACACTCAAAATAGCATCTAATCAGAACAATAAACATTTTTCCATCCGCCAAATTTGTCCATAATGCTTTAAAATACCGAATACAAACCAAATGCATTTTCTGGCCGAACTGTTCGGTCGGACACTAGTAAATAAAGTCTTTTACTGGACGCTCAAAAATTTGCCGACTGCGACTTAATGGAGTCCTTATTAATACATTCACTCAACATACTCTTACAGTTACTACATGTAGATCATTCGGATAGTAAACAGTAGTAGTAACTTTAACTGCTATTGTAGTGTACTTCAGTAACAGCTATTTTGAGTAGTTATTTAAGTATTTTAATAAACAACTACCAAAACAGTAATTTTGCAGTAAACAGTTAAGTTTTGTTAGTTATTTAAAAATAGAAGATAATGTCGAGTTTTTAAAAATTCTCATTAGGATATTGTCCTAACAAATAATCTATAGAGTTTTTGTTTTCAAATTTATTAATTGACCACTTTCAGGAATGTGTTGATAGATCTATTTAGGTAATTTTCTAGGTTTCCGCCCTCAGAACACATTTTGAAAAAAGTGACAATCCCATGCAAACATCAAACATTCATATAACCTAGTTATCCCACTAAATGAGAACTAATATATGAGCTCGAAGTTAACGATTATAATCACAAAAAAGATTAGATTTTAAAAACAAAGGAAAAACATTTTGTCCGTTAAATATTAAAGATTGTTTTAAAAGACTTTGTGTTATTTTTGCTACTTGTATCGGTTATTTAAACAAGGTTTAAAAATAAATATCAAAATGTTAAATACAAAAGTAGTATCTTTTTTGTGTTTTCAGTTAATTTTATAATTGTTTTATGTAGTTTTTAACGTAACAATATTGTGAGTGAACATATCTATATGAATTTTTTTAACCGCATACAGAAAAAATTCACTTTTGAATATTTTTATATGTTTACAATGAATTAAATTTTCAAACCTAAACAAAAATGTATTTTGAAATTTTTAGATATAATATTTGGTACATGCAAACATACATATCGCACCATCACAAAGAGGGTTACAGCTGTATTTTTTTGTGTGAAAGAGTAGAGAAAACGATGTAAGATTTTTACAATGGGTAGATATGACCACTTTATATCGTTTTCTTGCAAAAAGTGAAAATTGAAAAATTTTAAGTTGACTCCGGTGCCGGAGGAACCGATGCGATATAATAAACATATATATATTTGCAGCCAAATATATATATATATGTTTGGCGTGTACCGGTTTTCACTTTTTTTAAACATATATATGTTTACAGGCATACATAATTATATTTGAAAGCAAACATGTTATATTAGAAACAAGGGAAACGGAAATGTTTTCCAAACACAAGTATATTACCAGCATTTATATATCCAGCAGGGTGTTTTTTAGCGTGTAGTATTTTTTATATTTTTGAATATTTTAAAGAGTCTGTAATAGGGCCATAATTGAATTTTGCAAATAAATATTTGACTACGCTTATGAAATGATGACGATCTATAAAATATTTGTCTTCAATTTTTGTCGTATTTATGAAAACTTCATAAATATAATCAATAACTCATGACCAGGCGCGGATACAGGGGGAGGTAAAAGGGGACATTTCCTCGCCCTGTAAAGAGATTAGAAACGTTAACCAAAAATACTCTAACTTTCCTCCCCAAAACCTTTTTCTGGATCCGCACCTTTTCAGGACAAATGATTTATGAAACATTTTCATTAATACCATGAAACTTTTTTCCTTGAATGTACTCGTAGATTAGCTATGCAAATATAATCTACTTATAGTATGTTTGACCAATTTCTTTTCTAAGTATAGGTTTAAATTATTCCGAATAAAATTTTTTTAAACATAAATTTTTTTTAATAAGCAGCATTTTTTGCTAATTTTAGTACTCGGTTTTGAATAATTAGTAAAATGTTTTGCCTTTTTCTGGATCCGCACCTTTTCAGGACAAATGATTTATGAAACATTTTCATTAATACCATGAAACTTTTTTCCTTGAATGTACTCGTAGATTGGCTATGCAAATATAATCTACTTATAGTATGTTTGACCAATTTCTTTTCTAAGTATAGGTTTAAATTATTCCGAATACAATTTTTTTAAACATAAATTTTTTTTAATAAGCAGCATTTTTTGCTAATTTTAGTACTCGGTTTTGAATAATTAGTAAAATGTTTTGCTGAAATCAGCAACAAAAATGATTAAAAAATACCGCTATTTGTAAAATGAGAATAGCAAAAATTTTTACTAAAACCATATGTATATTGTACTAAAAATTAGTACAAAAATATCAAAGTTGAATTGAAAACCTTTTGCAGATTTTTCTACTAATCTTTTTGCCTTAGTGTAAATGTTTTCTTTATAATATGTTTCTACTTACGTGTTTTGAGCAAAACACGTGTTTTGGTAAAAGAAACTGTATGGGGAAACATGTACAAAACATATTTTGTTTCAAAACACATCCAAAACATCTTTAGTGGAAATATTTCTGGGGGTTTAAAACACTAAAAAAAATGGCAAAATAACATATTCAGAGCAAATTTGAGTCAAACATTTACAATTTACCTTTATTTTTATCAGGTTTTATTTCGTGAATTTTCGTGATTTACGTGAATCGCAAGTGATCACGCGTGAGTGTGAGTAAAATATAAATATATACTCTGGTGTGCGTGAGTGAGTCTGAGTAGAAAAAAAAAGTGAGTGTGAGGCAAAATTCACTCACGTGCTCATCTCTAGTATTAGGTGAATTTTTTAAGATGGGGTCATATAAAATTACATGTTTTAAAGTTAAATATAATTATGTACAATTATGTAGTAATGTATAAATAAAACCGTAAATTTACTTGAACTGATGTAATTAAAAGTGTAGTTATAAACAATCTATATTTTTATAACGCATGTAATTTTCTTAATAACGTAATTTCAGATTTGTTACAAATATCAACAGAAAAATATTAAAGTAGTTAAAATGTCACATGTACTAACACGTAGCGCCTACACTAATAGAAACAAATGTGTAGAAATTTTTGTTAAAACTACCAAAAAATAGTTTATATTTTAAATTAAATTTAAAAAAAAAAAATGTTAAATTTTTTTTTAATATTTGAAAGTGTCGTTCGAATTCGGGCATACATATATTACAATTTTAGAACTTTGCTGGAGAAGAGAAAAATATGAAAAACTTTTATGAAAAAACATTTTGATTGATTGATTTATTTTTATACACTCAGAAAAAAGTCCGTACAAATAGTAGAAAATTCAGCTACGACAACAGAAAATAGTACCTGAAGAACTAAATTTGAGTTGACAGATTAGCTAAATCAACAGAATTTTTTAACTCAATCAACTAAAAATTTCTGATAAAAATATCTTTCCGAATCTGACCAAAGGCAGATCAACATTTATTAACGGGAATATACACAGAAAAAAGTATGGGCCAAAAATATCTAATTAATCGATTGTTTGAATATCAATGGCAATTTAAACAATTTTTTAATTGATTCAATTAAAAAATTTATTGAATTTTCTAATATATCCATACAGTGTTGACAAGATGTAAACAAAATTTTTAAAAATTTGGCAAACTATTTTTTTTTATTTTATTTAGGTTAAATAATCAAACAAAGGTTTAATTATATCAATATATTATTTAATTTAATTTGTAAATAAAAAGAAAAAAAATCGCGAATGATTAACTTTTAATAAGTTGAATAGTTTACCGATTTCAAATACACGCAAAATCGTAGTTATTTCACTAGAGTTTGCAACACTCTTTTTGTTGAGATATTCGTGTACGCACGAAAACTTAATTTAGTTTCGTGTTTTATCTGTGGTAATAAAAGTGCACATGTGGATTTAAATAAACCTTATCGATAAAGGACAATTGAACTATTATTTTTGTAAATAATTAAATTTTCCATAAGTATAAGTGTCATTAAACTATCATTTTAAAGTTGTGTGTGATTTTTTTAAGAAAGCAATTCAATTACAAGAAAAAGTTCAAGACAAGACAAGCAAAACAAAAATTTTGTCTTAACTTTTATTTGTTTTCTTATAATACATTTTTATATTAAAAAGCTTTAATTTTATTATAAATAAAATGTCGATTTAATTAACAACCCTACATTTCTTTTTTTATTTAATGGGGGGCATATAACAAAGATAAAAAATACGAGTTTTCAAATAAAACTACCATTGTTTTCTTCTCAAGTTTCAATTAAAGTTTTAATCTATTTAACTAAACTTTTTAATTGAGGTTGTAAAGAAAAACAATAACTCTTTTAACTGATATTATTATTATTTTAATTGAAAGAGTTTTAATAAACTGTCTGCAAATTTTTTTAGTTAATGTATGTGCAAAATCAATTAAAATATTAATTGATTCAATAAAATTTTTAATTTAGTTTTTAGTTTTTTCTGTGTAAGTAGTTAATATAGATTACTTAATAGATTCGGAGTAACGATTTGTGGTCCATTTTGCTCTATCTCGCTTATTTTCCGAGATATACTAGTAGTTTCCGAGATATACTACTATTGAGACTGATTTGTAAATTAGAGCATCATGAGTTACTCAATTTAAGGCCGAAAAATTTGTTTAAATACGTACTAAATTTTTTCTTGAGGTAAAATAAGGCAACTAATAACCTTAGTTAAATTACTGATATAAACGATAGCAACAGAAAAAATTATATTAACTGAATTAGAACCCGTTTAACAGACTTTCGTACTAAGTTTTTTTATGAGTGTAATCATTTTCTGCTATATTGGTTTTTCGTGCTATTTTGCATGTCATTTTCAAATTTTTTCGTACAATTTTAAACGTGCCCTAATAATTATGTATAATTAAAAAAATAAGTAACTTTACTTGAATAAATTACATAAACAATCTAAATTTTTAAAACGCAACTAATTTTATTAATAATAATGGTTTTCACAAGGTGTACCAAGTTGAATGTTGGATGACAAAAATAGAGATGGTAAAATTTTATTTTCAATTTGACGAAGATTTTGGGTTTTTTTGGGTTGGGTTTTCACTCTGTTAGCACATTTTAAAATATTACACCAAACATCTATTGTTGTATATTGTATAACAAAATTTTACAATCTCTATTTTCGATGCGACTATACAACACATACAACATTTAGCCAGAAAACTATCGTGGTATTTCATTTATGAATTGCCTGCCGAAGATATTGATGGGACTTATCGCCGAACGATTATCATCATGGGCTGACCGGAACAAAATAATAAATGAATACCAAGCTGAATTCCGCAAAAACTATTCAACCTCAGACAATATTTACAATATTGCATCTATTGTACATCTGAATTTCAATGAGAATAAGAAAACGTATGCATTTTTTGTGGATTTCAAGGCTGCCTTTGACAAAGTTCCACGCAAAGCATTAATATACAAGCTACATACTATGGGAGTTTCATCGAAAGTAGTCAGGTTTATAGAAAAAATTTACGAAGATACAAGATTTGCTGTGTGGACAGGGAAAGAAATGTCAGGCGATTTTGCAACATCATCTGGTGTCAAACAAGGATGTCTACTGTCACCATTGCTATTTATATTCTACCTAAATGATCTGCATGAGTTTCTAGGTAATGCACAAATGTTGGTGGCATAAACATTAGGCTCTTGCTGTATGCGGATGACATAGTTATTTTAGCAGACAAAGTGAATGTCTTACAGCAAATGATTTATAAATTAGAGGATTACTGCAAACTATGGAACGTGGAGGTTAATCTAAGCAAATCTCAAATAATGGTATTTAGGAAAGGTGGAAAAATAGCTAGAAATGAAAAATGGATTTTCAATGGAAATACAATCAGTATAACTTCGGAGTATTGTTATTTGGGAGTGATATTGACACCGAAGATAGTGTTTACAAAGCATGTTGAAACAAAAAATCTGTCAGCAAAAAACTGTATCAATGTCACTTGGAATAACTTTCTCAGAAAAGGAAATATATCTCTCAAATCTAAATGGAAATTATTTCTAGCGGTATGTAGAGCTGTGCAGACATACGGTGCTCAAGTATGGGGCTACTCACATTTTGATATTGTGGACAAGCTATATACTTACTTTATCAAAAAGATCTTGAGGATGCCAAACTTTTTCCCAACATATATCCTTATGCTGGAAACAGGATTTGAAAATGGGCATCTATTCACGTTAGACTTGCATCTAAGATATGTAGCCAAAACTCTTTTTGAATATAACGAGGACAGATTACCACATCAGCTTTCAATGCAGCTTCTACAACGCCAAATATTTTGGGTAAATAAGTTAAATGTGGTAGGATCAGAATTTGGTATTGCATGGACACATAATAATTTAAATAAAAGACAATATTATCACAATAAAGTTAATCTACTACAGTCATTAAAAGCAAAATACCTTAACAATATAGAAACTCAAGTAAGTCAGACTAGCAAATTTTATAAAAACTTGGACACAAACGCTGGCCAACGGTATATAACAGAAGGCAATACTCAAGAAACAATAACTTGGATATTAAAGGCTAGAAGTGATTTGATAGAGCTAAATGGAAATAGATTTCAAGCTAATGCATCAACTGTATGTTCTCTTTGTAATATGAATGAAACGGAAAATATACAACATTTTCTAGGTAGATGTCAAGCGTTACGAGAATTCAGACTAATGTTTTTCAAAAAGTTTTTACTTCAGGAAAATGAAATAGAGAATATTTTAAACGGATTTAGTGTAGATTGGAAATTCATAGCTAATTATGTGAAAACTTGTATTCGATACAGAAAATTTTTATTAGATGAATTTAATCTTTAATTAAATATCATGTATATCTTGCACGTGTATATGTCGACTGACGACCAAATGTCAATGTCGTACTTATTTAATTTTTATTTTTTAGTATATTTTTTAAATTTATGCTTAAATTTTTATGTTTATTGCTTAAATAATTTTTAAATAAAAAATAATATTACTACTACTACTACATTTAGTACAACACCCTTGTGAACCACCTTAATGTAATTTAAGATTTATTACAAATATCAGAAAAAATATTAAAGTAGTTAAAATTTTACTGAATGGAGTTCATACACTCACAATATTTTTTCCGTAAAGTCTACTGAATACACACATTAAATTAATTGAAAAATCAGTTAACAAAAGGACTACTTACTTTTCGTTTAAATCAATAATATTTTTTAGTTTATTTTCAACTGTTGAAAAATTAATTGACAAAATCGGTAAAAATAAAAGATTTTTTTCGTTTATTTCAATACTCAATATACCAACTTTTTGTTTTAAATAGAAAATTTTAACTGAATATTTTAATTTATACCGAATGTCAGTTTTTTTTTTTTTTGTTTATTTTATTTATTGAATAACATACATATAAAAGTTAAAAATATATTTCTTTGGTAATTTAACTACATATTCAATTGAAACAACTTAACGTATTAAATTTTTAAAAAACTGTTGAACTTTTATGGAAAAGTTCTTTTGGGTGTATGTAACGTATGCGGAATGAAGTTGTTGCAAATTTGCGTAGCTGATTGAAACAAAGTAATGATGCTATCAAAATGTTGCTTTTAGGTTCGGATAGCAACATGTTTTCTTGGTACTGTCTCAGCTGTATGAATATTTAGCATATACATTATTAGTATGTCCCTTAAAATATCGATTTGAAAATTTTCGTTCATTACATCCCCCCCACCGTTTTATTGCAAATGGTGCTAAACGTAAGAAATGAATTTTTTTGGAAAACGTTAAGACGGCCGAAAATATCCCATTTAGGAAAAAAGTGTATTATTATTAAAAATTCCCAAAATTCGAAAAAATTTACTTCATTTATTGTTTTAATATAATAATAATAATAATAAGCCATGCTCTAAAATATTTTAGAGCTACCTCATTGTGGACATAGGCTCTCAATAAGAAATCTTCATCTGGAGCGTATATTTGCAAAACTTCTTCTAATAAGCTATTTATCTTTCTATCACTAAAATCGGGCAGGTTATTAATTTCACTCAATTTTGAGCGACGCCATGAGTTGCATGTTCTTCCTCGTTTTCTTACACCGTGGGGCTCTTTGGCATATATTATCGCCTCTCTTTAATATGCTTTATACAAAATTATTCAGATATGTAATTCTGACATCATCGGATATCATTAAGCTAATTTAGCCAGGAATCCAAAATGGCCCTCGAATTTGATAAAAAATGCAAAAACGTATTTTTTTTTTAAATTAATTTTAAAGATTTTTTAAAATGCCTAATTTAAAGATGTCGATTGCTATTTCTATAATATAATAGTTGTCATTAAAGAAAAAATAAATTGAAAAAATGATAATCTTTCCATTACATTTTATGAAAATATCTTATTTTGTGAAAAACTTAATGTTTTCATCAAAGTTTGCATAATTTTCGTAAAAATATCACTTAAATGTATTAAGACTATAATTATCTTTACTTTTATAAAAATATTTAACCCTTAGTTGCTTGGGGGCGAAAAAGACCCATGAAACTTTAATTATAACTACACGACGGTAAAGCCTTTAAATTGATAAAAAAAATCTCAACTTGATAAAAATAATTATTTTATGTAACTTGATATAGGGTTAATTTTTACACTTTTGGCCATAAAAAACCCACTAGGAAATTTACTGAATAACATCATTCCAAATTTTCGGAAAAAGAACACTTAAATTTGGCTAAAATGTATTTCAAATGCTGTTTAATATTTTTATGAATACGGGGGTTAAAGTTCTGAAAAATGATTTTATGATATAATATTTTTATAAGGGAGTAACTAGACAACAAACTAGACAAAATAATTGAAAAAAAAATGTATTAAAAAGGTTTTCTTCGTCTACTGTAAAGATTTTAAAATGGATTTAATGCCAGCAATTGACTTTCAATTAATGTCTTTTAAAAATTAGTTAATATTAATGCATATTTAACAATTTTTAGACTTTTTTTAATATTACAAAATCAAAAAAAAAAAAAATTACCAAAACCGCGGTTTTTCTAATTTTCAAAAACCGAAACCGCGGTTTTCAAATTTATCGGTTTTTTGCAAATTCTACCCATTCTACCCTATTGTATCATTCATATATTGTACGTGCCAGGGGTCGGGGGTTTTTTTTTAAAGAAATTGTTTACTTTAATTTTGCATTTAAATGCGACAAAAATGTCCTACACGCAAAATAAAACTGGGGAAATATTATTGAAGTGCTATGTAAACAACTCAAAAAAATTTTACAGTAGAATCTACCGAAAATCACAGTTAAAACAACTATAAATTTAGTTAAAAAGGCGACAAAGGTAATTCCTGTTAAAACAACTAAAAAAATTTGTTATTTTTAACTGTTGTAAAACAACAAAAAAATTAATTAAAAATAACTAACAATGTCCCCAAAATAACTAACAATTTTTTTTTGGTACAACAATTTTTAAACAACTATCAAAATTGGTAAAACAGAATGTTCTTTAACAGCTGTCTTTTATTATTTCATAGAAAAACAACTGCAAATGTAGTTAAAAACAATAACTACTGATTACTACACAAACAACTGTCTTGTAGTAACTGTAAAACTTTTTTGAGTGAATCATTTGTATTTGACGAATGTGGTCGATTGTTATAATGCATTTTCGTTATATCGCACCATGACTGCATAATTAACCTCCATTCAATTGTGATGATGCAAAAAAAAAAAATCAATGACTTCTTATTTATTTATTTATTCGTATATATTTTGTATACTTTTAGATGTTTGAAAATCGTCGTTTTTACAATCACTTTGTTGAATTCTTTATGCTTTACGAATGGGGCAAACAGTCATGTAATCACACATTACGTTCAGATGCTTTGCAACAAGTTATGCGACAAGATACACGTTATGACGTTATCTTAGTGGAACAATTCAATTCTGATTGTATGATGGGTGTTGCACATTTACTTGGTGCACCGGTCATTGCACTCAGCAGTTGCGCCATGATGCCATGGCATTACGAACGCATGGGAATGCCTATAATACCATCTTATATACCAGCACTTTTTTTGGGACAATCCGAAGAGATGACATTGTCTGGCCGCCTGGCAAATTGGTTAACTTTTCATGGCATGAATTTTTTGTACAATTTCTATTCAACACCAGCCGCTGATGCTTTAGTGCAATTTAAATTTGGCCATGATGTGCCATCGGTAGGTGAATTGGTTAAAGAGACCAATGTGATGTTTGTTAATCAACATTTTTCATTAAGTGGTGCAAAACCGTTGCCGCCGTCTGTGGTTGAATTGGGTGGCATACACATACAAAAAGCCAAACCACTTGATGTGGAATTGCAAAAGTTCTTGGATAATGCTGAAAGTGGAGTAATATTTATAAGTTGGGGATCTATGATTAAGGCAGACACTATGCCATTTGCCAAACGTGATGCCATTGTTAAGGCAATGAAACGCTTGAAACAACGAGTTATATGGAAATGGGAAAATGATTCGCTATCGAATAAGCCCGATAATATGTATATTAGCAAATGGTTGCCCCAACGTGATATTTTATGTCATCCTAATGTCAAAGTGTTTATGACACATGCCGGTCTCATGGGCAGTTCAGAAGCAGCCTACTGCGGTGTCCCCATTGTCGCTACGCCAATGTATGGTGATCAGTTTCTTAATGCGGCGGCAATGAAACAACGAGGCATGGGTGTTATATTACATTATGAAGATATCAATGAAAATAATGTTATTAAGGCGGTGAAAAAAGCGTTAGAAAAACAGTAAGTATTAAATATAACAGAAACATAAATAACTTAACTAGGTATTTTTTTGTTTTATTTTATTGATTTTTTTTTAAAAAAAACTTTTTTTAAATCACACAAAAAGTTTTACAGTAGAATCTTTGGAAAATGACATTTATACCTAAAATAATTTAAAATAAAAAGGCGACAAAGGCAATTACCGTTAAAATAACTAAAAAATAAATTTAAATAACAAATATGCAGGTGCTTGTGCAAATTTAAATGTAACTGACACTAATAGAAAACATATGATTTTCTATTGTTGATTCTCTTGAATAAACGTCACTACATTGCTAGGTCTGTCAAAAAAACAGAGTAGTATTTGGAAGATGACAAAGCCAATTGTGACAATTTTTTGTTGTTGTTTTTGTTTTTTCTTTGATATTTTAAATTTTGAATCTCGCTCCTAGACGAGGACAAGAAATTTTCATTGAGTTTGTGATTTAACATAACAAATATCTCTAGAAATTCTAATAACAAAGTCCCCTGAAGATTTCCTTGGGCAGGAATGAAATCCGGATAGGGACACGCCTACATCAGATTGCTTTTCACAATTTGTTAAATAAGTTTTGGGACTTTAGCACATTTAATTACTATAAATGCAATTAATGTTTATCCCGATGAAAATAAATTTAAATAAAAATGTAGTTGTTTTTAAATGTCGAAAAACACTTAACAAATATACTAAAAACAACTAACAATGTCGAAAAAACAACTAAGAATTTTTTATTTTCAAAATTTCACTCAGAAAAGTTCTGCAGCTACTGCAAGACAGATATTTGTGTAGTAATGCGGTTGTAGTTATTTAAACTGTTTTACTTAGAAAAATTATTATTCATGTTTTCCAAAATTACTGCTTACTGTAGCAGTTATTTTATGTAGTTATTTCGGCTTTTTAACAAAATGTGTGTGTATCTTTTGATGTATCCTTCATTTAACTACCATTTGCAGTTGATTTTTAGTGTTTCTAGCCTTATATCCCGCCAAGCATTTAAAACTGCCACTCTAAGCTCGCAAACCTAATTATACAGACGGTTTTCAGAATAAACTTGCAGCACTAGCAGTCCCTACATGTTCTCTATAACAATAAGATCTTTTGAACGTGCCGGCCACTCCATAACCGACACTCCATGTTCCTCAAACCAGGTTCTTGTTGATCTGCTAACATGTATTGCATGTTTGGATGTTTGGTCAGATGGGGCAACAAATGATTTGAAAGCACTCGCTGGTACTCCAAAATATCCATTCTTGTTGAGCTAAACGCACCCCAAACCATTAGGGAACCGCAACCGAAATTTCTCTTTGAGAAATACATGTGTTCCTTTCTCAAATCCTGCCAATAGTCTCTTAAGCCATCTGGACCATCAAGATAATTTTTTTTTTCATCAGAAAAAACAATCTTCAAAGCAGAAAATTAGAAAACTATTGAATTTGGTACCTAATGCCAGTTAGTTAAAAAATGTGTAAATTTTTTACCTGATGCCAGTTAGTTGACATACGTTTTTTTCGCAAATTCCAAGCGTTTCATCTTATGGTTCACATTCAAACATGGAGCTTTCTTTAATTAAGCTCGGATAATGTGGGACTGTGCTTTAATGGATCTCAAACCCGTACTTGTTGACGCATTCAAGCCTAATTCCACTTTTATCATATTAGCGCTTCGTACAGTGTTTGAAGCCATTCTGGCAACTTTTATTTTTGCCATAATTTTTCGCGATCTTTTAAATAATTTTACACTACATAGTGAACGACCCAATATTCGTGCAATTTCTCGCAACTCCAATTTCTGGTCGAAAAATGAGTTAATCTGACCTTTTTCAAGGTCGGTCAAAGGTTCTCCACGTCCCATTTTGTCTCAAATTTAATAATGCACACAAAATTAAAAACACAGAAAGAACAATGCGTTAACGATTGCAGATTAATTAGCACTGACCTTATCATTTTGAAGCATTCAAAAATAAGAGAGAAAATGATATTCATATAAACAACTCTTCAGTCACAAATTTTTAAAAGTAACTACTATTCCATACTCTTTATATTTTTGCTGAAATAGAACAAAATGTAGGTGACCTTATCATTTCGACGAGCACCTTAGAACTGCTTCAAACAAAGTTACAGTATTTTTCTTCAATTGTTTTTTTTTTAAATAATTGTCTGAATAGTTGTTTTGCATTATTTCATAGAAAAATAACTGCAATTGCACATAACAACAACTACTACTGATTACTACACAAACAACTGCCATGTAGTAACTGTAGAACTTATTTTACTAGTTTTTGTTTGTACTACACAACCAAAAACTAGTAAAACTAGTTTCACATTTATAAACTTGTCAAATTAGATACAAATTTTGAATTAAAAACTCAAAGTTTTTAAAAACTTCTAGTTTTTTGGTTGTAGTGTGAATCAAACTTTAGATGTAATATTTTCTACAAAGTGGATTTTGTTCATTTCTCTTTGCATTTACATATTTATTGTATCATGTCGTCTTTATTTTTGCACATTTCACTTAAGAATTCTGCACACTCTGTCATTATGAATATTTGGGCATTTATGTCGCGTTCACATTTATATCCAAATGATGGGACCAAATACCGAGATTTTAGTGTCAAACACTGCAAGAAACACATTTAAGAAATCTTAAGCCACGTTCACATTAGATTACAAAAAACATGTTTTGCCAAAATACGTATTTAATCCCCTTATTCTATTCCAACAATTCTTTATACTTTTCTACTCGTTTTGTCAAAACACGTGTTTTGAAATCTAATGCACTCAGGCAATTAAGAAGGTAGAAGTGACATGTAACATAACAGTCAAAACGACTATAAATGTAGTGCAAAAGGCAATGACTGTATTTGTATCATGTAGTCATTTTTAATTATTGATAAAAGAACTGCAATGGTAGTAAAAACGACTATAGAAGCGGTCAAAAACAACTAACCTCAAATGAATGAATAAATCATAAAAACGAGCAACAAACCAATAACAACAATGAACATAAAACGACAACATAATTTTAAAAAACTACACTTTTAACAGTTATTTTTTCGGTATTTTAAAAATAGTTTTTTTTTAAGGACAATAACAATTTGTATTTACTACATCTGCTTAAAATGTAAAGTCAAAATTTCAAACGGAATTTCAGTTATGACGTTTTTATGCATTGAAGACATAATGACATTTTTTAATTATTATTAACTAAACGAGAATTTTTAAAAACTTGACATAATCTTCTATTTTTAAATAACTAACAAAAATGAACTGTTTACTACAAAATTAATGTTTTGGTAGTTGTTTATTAAAAAACTAATATAACTACTCGAAACAACTGTTACTGAAGTACAGTATTTTTGGTTATTTTTTTTTGAACATGACTGTCTAATTTAAAAAAAAAAAAACAACTACTACTATTTACTACCCGAATGACCTGCATGTAATTACTGTAAGACTATTCTGAGTGTGTGAATGCCTTAATATTTTTTGTCTAATTTATTTTGTTGCCAATTTTAATACTGCGTTTCCACTTACATACTTTGAGCAAAAAAAAATGTATGGGAAAACATGTACAAAATATGTTTTGTTTCAAAACACCTCCAATACCTGCATTTACATTAGCTCGAAATCCGGTTTAAACTAGATTTCGAAATCTACACTCATAAAAAAGCCCGTGCAAATATTTTAAATTTCAGCTACTACAACAGAAAATAGTACCTGAATTTGCGCCAGCAGAATTTTCAAAGAAGTTGAGAATCACAGTCTGCTAAATTTAGATGACCTAAATTTTAGAAGAAATAAATTTGAGTTGATAGTTGTTGTTTAATTAACTAAGAATTTAGCTAAATCAACAGAATTTTTAAGCTGAATCAACAAAAAATTTCTTCTAAAAAGGTATTTCCGGATCTGACCAGAAGCAGGTTGACATTTATTAAGGGGAATAGAAAAAGTTAGTAGGGGGTATTTTTTTTTTATTTTTACTTTGAACCAACACTTCTCACTAATGCATTGCATTGTGTTGATATAAGGAAAATCGGTTATGGAAAGGAAAGAGGGATTAGTGTTTGTGGACATTTGACTTCAATTTTTCTTCATTGTAATTTGCAGGGAAGACCTCCGCAGGGAGCAAATTCCCCATACGGCTAGTGCGACTGAAAAATTAATTTTCTCTGTAATGCGTTGTGCAACAAACGGATGAGATCTACTTGACAAGCGGGTAGTGCGAATAGAAGCCCGGTCCCTCGGAATGATTCGAATTATCTCAGCAGAACACTTCCCATGGTAATATCTATAGAACAAAGTTACACAACCCACATTCCGACGATGCTCCAACAAGTCAGCAGAGTTTGAAACCCTACTGTCGTTGATAAGCATAGTTCCACGGTATAACCTATTTTATGAATTTAAAATAAAAAATATGAGAAAATAACGCCATCTATAAGTGAGACTGATAGCGGAAACAAAAAAATTATGGTTTGAAAACAATTGTGGTTTAAATTAACAGGCAAAATTTGTAATTTGAGAATCACGAATTACAAAATTTTATGTGGAAAAATTTGTTCAAATACGGATGAAATTTGTTCTTGAGGTAAAACAAGATAACTAATAACTTTAGCAAAATAATTGCTTTAAACGATAAAAGCAGAAAAAATTAGCTCAGCCGAATTGGAACCCGTTTAACAGACTTTTGAACTAACTTTTTTGTGCGTGTTGTTCGCCTATCATTTTATACACAAGCATATTTTTTTTTTAAAGAGAAGCAACTCTCAGGAAATTCTTTCCATTAATTAATGTGTTGCTTTCTTTGGAAATGTGGTGAAAGATGAATGGCTTTAAACATGGCAACACTGTAATTGAGTGAGATGATAAGTCTTAGAACAGTTGTTGCTCGCCACCTGATGTAGAGTTGGCGAATTTATTGAAGTTTTTTGTTTCATAGCCCTGATTCATTATTTTACTTCGGTGGGGTTAAGTGCTATGGGAACACCGAAGGTAAACGCAGCGATACATACAAGTGATAGAAAACTGATACATATTATTTTTCTAAATTGATGTTGTCGTCACCAGGAATCGAACCTGGGACCATCTGTGTAACAGTCCAACGCGCTAACCATCGAAATCTAGTTTAAACTGGATTTCGATGATAAATGTAAATGCAGCGTTAGGGTTTTTCGATTTCTACAAACTTAATTAATCTAATTTTATTTATACATCAGTTTTAATGCAGAACATTGCATTTATTATTTGATTTTCAACAGTTGAAAAATTCTAAATTTTGAGTCACTTTAAAGTTAACATTCACATTTGCCACCTTTTTAAATGCTTGTACCTTTGTTTTAACGGTAATTTTTAGTAAATTCTACGAGCAAACTGTTTGATTGTTTGTGGTTCCAAGATTATTGTCAAATTATCGCAATTCAACCATGGCATTCAAGCCCAGTTTATCAGCAATAAAAATAGACGAATGGCATTTCAATGTTTTATTTTCAAAAAAATAAAAAATGTTTTAATTTTAAATTTAAAAAAAAAATAAAAATTAAAACCAAAAGTTTATTTTTCGATCTTTTATCATAAATTATGATGTGAGCAAGATTATTCAAGTTCAAGATCATTTGTTTTTTGTTAAACAAAAAACCGTGCAATGTTTATTTATTACTCAAAAAAGTTTTTGCCCGCTGATGATCTTGAACTTGAATAATCTTGCTCACATCAAGTCACCTAGCTAGCTTGAGTTAGCCCCTAAGTTTTGACAGACAAATTATGCGGTTTTCTGCAATAACCGCGTAAGTCTCAACACCAGGAAGCCAAAACAAAGTTTTCTCTATTAAATTACACGCTCGGTAGAACATATTTTGTAATTATTTTAATTTAACAATTCAATAATAACATCAATAACTCAAAATCGATAAAAATGGACTTACGCGGCTATTGCGAAAAACCACAAAATTATAATTAGAAAAATTTTATATAAGTTAATACTTATTGATACAATTAGTAAGTAAATTGCAGTGATGTTAATAATATTTTATTCTTTTCAGATATTTTGATAACGCAAAAATGGTTTCATATTCCTATAAACATCGTCCCCAAACTGCTATGGAAACTGCCATGTGGTGGGTTGAATACATTGCCAATACGGAGGGTGCTCCTCTTATCAAATCGTCCTCAGTTCAAATGTCTCGTTTTGTTTACTATTCCTTGGATGTATATCTAATTATTGGCTGCACTTTAGCAATATCTGTGGGATCTTGGTATTTGCTAGTCAACAAATTTATTTTGAAACGTAACAAATTAAATAAAATCAAAACTAAATAGAATGGTGTACTTAAGTGCAATTGTTGTGATATTTAAAAAAATGGATCCGATTACTGAGGCTTAATTAAACTGAATTCACAATAATGGAGTACTCCTCTCTGCAGAGCGATATTTTTTCTTTTTCTTCTCACACATTTTTTGTATCACGCCATCTCTATTTAAGTATACTCCGCTCTGCAAAGTGGAATACTCCACAATTGTGAACTCCGCCTTAATGTTTCGTAAAAGACTTCTTGATTAATTCAAATTTTCAATACAAATTTTTACAAAACTTTTTGTTAAAGTTTCACTGCTTTTTTTTCTTTAATGAATATTAAGTAATCGGCGTTTTATAATTTGATTCCGATTAATGTTTTTAATTGTCCGAAAATTTTGACAAGCAAATTGTAAACATAATAATGGTTCCTATAAGTATTTGTTTGTAGTTAAAAACAAATTTTCTTTTAAATAATATTAGAAACGTTTTAGGGAATCCTCGGAATACCTAATTTAGAAGATTAATTTTTAAGTACAAATACGAGTATGAATATTTTTAATTTAATACATAAGTAGTATTCATCAAAACTTGTAAATTGCTTGCACGCAGAAAAAAAAACTGGGGGAATATTATCGAAGTGCTTAGTAATTATACAACTACATAAGTTTCACGTTAGTTTTACAAAGTTCTAGTAAAATATTTACAAAAAGTTTTTTTAAATATATGCAAGCCTAGTAAAAAATTTCTAAAAAAAAATTTTATATTTATTTATTTATTTATTTTATTTTATAAAATAAATAAATATTTAACAAGAAAGTTGTAAAACTAACTTGAAAATTATGTAGTTGTATAATTACGAAGAACTTCCATAATATTCACTCAGTTTTTTTTGCGTGTTTAAACCGTATAAATTTGTGAAATAAATGTTTAAACCTGAAAAGTTTACACTGTTTGAAACATTAATCGAACTCCGAGTTCGTACTATTTGGAGTATTTTTTTAGAATTTTGCTTAACTTTGAAAATTTTGAATTGTTTAAACATAACCGCACTTATTGTTATGCCATCTAACATCATAAGTGAAATAAGGGGATTCATAAAAGACTTCGTATTTGTGTATCACTACACAAAGCGTATTTGCAGGGACGGATATTAACAATTGGTGCAGAATTTTCGCCGCATTAATTTCTTACGAAAAATATTCCTATATTTATTAAATAGAATATTTTATTATAAATAATTATTTTTTTGTTTTTGTCAGTTTTTTTTAAAAATTTTAAACATTCAAATGAAAATAAAAATAAAAAACAAATTGTATAATAACATTTTCAGGTTTGGCAAAACATTTATGACACTAATGTTATAAAAATTCGATTTTTACACTATATACGACATTACATGAATGCGGCTAATGTTACGTATGTACGTTTATGTACTCGTAAATAATGCGAATGTGAATTCGATCCATTATGTTTATTTTTTAATAGTTTGTAGTAATAAATAAATTTAAAAAATTAACTAACTAAATATCTTTTAATTTTTAACTTAAGCCTTGCACTGCCGACTTTTTGTTTTTGGATATATTTCTATTTTGACTTCTGGATCTTGTTTGATGTTTGAGCGCTTAAATTAGAAAGAAAAAGGTTTACACATTTGCCCCTCCTACCCTCCAAAAAATGGGTCCGAAAATCGAGTTTTTGGAACTTCTCATTCCATTTTCACCACTAAAACATTCAAATAAACAAAAAGGATTTGGGTTTTCTAGTTCTAGTCATTAGATGAAGCTACGCGCTAGCTTCGTTAGTTTAAAAGAAACACATATAAAAATATACGACGGTCTGGGGGGCTAAGCCCCTTCCTAGAAATAATTTAGAAAAAGAAAAATGTTCATTGTCAGTCACTTTTAAATGTGCATTCTCCTTAAAATGTCTTTCCCCAACAAAGATGCTCATTTATAATGTAGATTTCTAAAACGTTGATGTTTTTTTCCTATAAAAGTTCATCTTTCATAATGTCATAAAGTGGAAAGAAAATTTTGGTTGTTTTCAAAAGAATCATATTGTCATTTAAAAATCTATTAATGAGTGCTCCCATGTTGCTTAAGTGGATTTTTAAAGATTTGTTATTTAAGTTTAAGTGGACAATTGTTAATTTTTTTTAATCTCTCAACATCTTTTGTGCGGTTTGATGCCCGTCACGAAATCATTGTACGATTTGGCTCAAATTTTCAGCAATGAAGTTTTGGACCTAGTGTCACAATATTCCGACCGGCACACCTTGAAATTCAAAAAAAAAAAACGACTGTCACCCAACTGTATGTTATAGCACATTTATATTGCATCCAAAAACTGGTAGTTTTTAAAAACTTCTAGTTTTTGATTTCAAATTTATATAGAGTTTGACAAATACTTAAAGTAGTTTTCAAAAACTACTAGTTTTTGGCTGTAGTATAAATGTGGTATTAGAGCTTTTTTTTTGCTTATTTTCATATTTGCTTATTTTCTCTTATTAAATATTAACTCATTTTTGGGTTTTTTCTTTAAGAGTAGAGCTTATTTTAGCTTTTTTCTCCATTGCAACTTTGTTTCACTAACGCAGTTTCAAGGAACAAATTTTATATGTGGTGACGATTGTAATAAACAAATTATAAAACGTAACGGTTTACTTTTTTAATTTAGCGGCTTTTTTATTTTACGGGCTTTTTTTAAGCGCTTAAAACACTGTTTTTAGAGCTGCTTCTTGGTAATCACATAACGATATTCTAAAAAGATATTTGTTATATTTTGTTTTTTTTTACCAATTTTTAGTAACTTTCAAAAATGTTCTTCAAATTCCCTACGATGGTCATGTAGTTTTTTTCATTGGTGTTCAAAGTTGAAGTTAAATTTGAATTTTATTGAAAATTAAATATAAGAACGAGGCATTAACAGAGGTCAAAAGCCTATGAAATGCAACGTTATCACTTCCCCAGAATATATTATAGACAGTTGATCAAGGACACTAGAAACAACCAACGGCACGAAAGTATTTAGAAAAAATTCAAGTCAACAGAAAATTATATATTGTCTTCCGACGAAAATGAAGATTTTTGTATAATTTGACCAAAGTCCACCAAATCCAATATGATTGCGTGCCACAAGTACAAGAGATAAAATAAAGTGCCAACGGAATTTTAAAATATATTTTAATGGTAACAACTAATAAATTCAGTCATTATAACGATATTTAAATTAGATTTCTGAATATCTTGGGTGTTGCAATTAAAATTCAGTTTCATTAACCGAACTTTGTTGGGAAAACCAATATTCAGCTGTACCAACCGATTTCAGTCGTAATAACCGAATATGAGTCGTAGTAACCGAATTTCAGTTGGCAAATAGCAAAATTTTTCTCTGGGTGTGATATATATATATGCCCGAAATGTGATTTAGACAATTCTGCATGAAATTTGTATGACATTTCTCAGTATAAATATGATAAATAATAAAAAATTGGCTTAAAAATCTTTGAACGGTGTTTATTTTTGATTTTCCACATTTTTAAAGACATTTTAAAAAGTGTCCATATTTGTGCCACTTTTTTTAAAATCAAAATTTTGGACAATTGAAAATATGAATAAAAAAATGTTTGTGTGCTAAATAAAAATGTATTTCTTTGGCCAAATTTATAAGCAACATATTGTGCTTTCATATGGTATACTTTAAGATAACTTATTCCGTTGTCCATCTTTGGCCCCTTCTGAATTTAGTTTGAAAAATTAATATAAAAAAAATTCAAAATACTTTTAAAATTTATCGATTTTAATTGCAGATCATAATTTAATTTGATATTATCCTAATATTTAATTAAATTTTCTAAATTTCAAATAGAAAATCATCAAACTGGTATTTTTAAATTTATTTATCGGAAGAACATGTAAATACAGTAAAACTCGTTTAGGACGACCTCAGATAAGGCGAATTCTCAGTTAATAAGAACTAATTTACAAGTCCCGACATTATGGCAAAAAATTTTATATAAAAAACATTGAAATTTTCCTATCATTTTTTAGACTGAGCACATAAAATTTCTTCTTCATTTTCATTTTACAATTTTTAAATGGCCATCAATTCTTTTAGTGAAGACCAGATGGCGAAGTTGACCGGCTGTAAGCCGGCGCACAGCCGCCGCCGTATAATTCTTACTTGCATTAGCCGCCGGCGAAGCAAGCGGCTTTTATCGGCTAAAATTCTTAGCCGACTTTGATAGCTAAGCTGAAATGTTAATTTTTTTTAGATTATAGTTTACTTTTAGCTAAGTAGATTACTATAAAATCTCGTGATCTATATTTTGCGGCAAGGCAATTCGAAAATATAAATAAAAATTGTTTTGTTTTACTGAGTATATTTATGATTTTTTTAAAGAAGTTGAAATTTGCGTTACTGTGGCAGCATGGTTTTTTGAAAAACAGATTTTTCTTTTTAGCATTTTCCCAATGTTGCAAAACTGGCCAATTTGTGTTTTGGAATTCCAGCCACGCCAGCATCTTCAGAACAAGCTTTTTCTTTTGCTGGGAATTGCGTTAACGAAAAAAGAAGTAGACTCTATCCTGCTACAATAAAAAAACAGCTATTTGTGCATGATAACATGAAAGACGCGGAACCATTTTTATCAATATTATAATTGAAACGCACGCTTTGAGTTCTATTTACAGACTAACTTTACTCTTTATTTTCCTTTCTTATTTACATTTGACATTTGTACTAAACATATGATATGACAATCAAAATAATCAAAATCTTACAAACTTAATTAAAATGCCTTATGCTAGTTTAGCACTGAATTACTTTTACTTTTTTTAATCTTTTTTTTTTAAATAAATAAGTCAATTTAATTCTTTTAAATATTTCTAAAAACAGTCGGCTACAAGCCGGCTTTAAGCCGCCGCCGCCGAAAATTTTAGCTCGGCTTCGCCCTCTGGTGAAGACTTTTCAATATAAAACTTTGCATATCCTGGTTTAAAAGTATAAGAGGCATATAAAGGCAGTTTAAACAGGTGTCGAACATTTTTGAAATTACTCATATGAAAATGATAAAAAATAAAATACATACACTAACCTGCAGGTTTCAACGCCGGGTTTTCAATTACAGATGATTTTTAAAGTCTGTAGTTTTCTTGCACAAAATTCCCTTAAAAAAATGAGATAATCTGCCATAATTCAACAATAAATGAAATTGAAAAAATACAAATTTAATAAAATCGTGATTACGAACAAATAACTAAAGTTTAAACAAAAAAAAAAACAAATTATTTATCAATAATTTAATTATTAAAGTTGTCTTTTGTAACGATTTATTTAAGAATAATAAGAAAAATACTGTTTTTATATTTTTTAATTTTCCCTCGCGAAAGAGAAATTTCGTAAAGGAAATTTACGAAACCGAGTATGCACAGCGCTGCCAACTTTGACGATTTGTCTCCATTTTGACGATTTTTGAAGTGAAATATGACAAAAAGACGATTGACGATTTAACAAAAATGACGATTTTTAAAATTTGCAATGTTTGTCGAATTTACAAATTTTTTTCTAATAATTTAACGACAAAATTTTATCAAGCTTCTTTTTATTTAAAACATCTTAAGAAATTTCATAAAATGATGTCAAATCAAGCAAAAAATATTCATTTACCAATTTAAAGACCAATTATATATAATTTTCATCATTTACTTTAATATTATTTAAAAAATAACGAATTCCAAAGGATTTTTTATATATTTTAGGAAGGAAAATCCAAAAATGTTATTTTTTTACTAATTTAAGTAATTTTAGCTTCAAAATCACTGATAACAAAAATTGATTTTCCACCTTCTTTTTATTGAATGTAATTTTTTTGTATGCCGAAATTTTGTGAAACCAAATATCGAAAAAAATAGAAAAATATAAATATTTCGTCATGGAATTTTGGGAGTTTTTAAAATAGGTCGGTTATTTTAAAATTCTATTCCGCATAATGACTATAGGGAGATGTGTTCTTAAGACTTGTAGGCGTTTGTGAAGGAGCTAAAAATAAAATAAATAAATAAAGGGCATCGAATGGTTAAATAATTACAAATAATGTAAATAAATCGAAGTTTTGAGTAAACTTTCTCCTTTTTTTTATTGAAATATGAGGTGTTTATGGGAATGACGATTTTTTGACGATTTCTCATTCTCAAAATGACGATTTTGACGATCTTTTCCAATAAAATTGACGATTTTTCACAAATTGGGTTGGCAGCACTGAGTATGCATACAAATTTCATGAGCACAAATTTGCAGAAATTTTCACATTGAATTCTCTTTAGCATAATATGACCGGTGCTACACGCAGAAAAAAAAGGTGTATCATTTCCAAAAATTAGAGTAATAGTTTCCCAAGTTTTGTGGTAATTATAGAACTACTACATAAAATAACGACAATTTGTCAAAAAGCTTAGGCAAAAGTTCGATGTGATATATATGTAAATAAGCTGAAGTTTTTTGCTTTAAATTGCAACGTTTTCAATTTGCAATAAACTATGTATTTTTGTAAATAAAAAATACTACAATTTATTTATGAACAAATACCAATTTTAAAAATAAATATACTTAAAAACAATAATAAACACCTAGATGCAGTTACACGTTTACGGTGTCCAACGTCTTGTGAAGATTCCATATTCTGCGTCGTAATAAATCCAACACTTTGTGCCTGAAAAAAACAATACAATTAGTATTTAGAATATTGTATTTATATGTAATATATTACTTACACTTTTTCGTTTTTCACAGCCAATTTTACATTCTTTTTATTTTATTAAATTGCATCAGAAATAAATTGCTACAACTTTATTATGCTTTTATGTTCGATATTGACATATCTAATAAATATTGCCACATAGTTTTGGGTATGCCAAACTAAATTCTGAGTGTTTTTTGTAATTTATCTTTTTATTAGAAAAATATACCTGTAGCTTATATACACTACGCAATATTCTAGTGCAACTTTTCCTATGGAAAATATTACCAATATTTATGTCATATTGAAAGGTTGCACAATATTTTATTCTTATTGCGCAACCAAGATATGTGAAAAATATTTTATAGTGTGTTGGCCACATTGTGCAATTTTTATTTCGCTCCACAACAGAACAAAAAGAGTGGTGCTAATTTTGTGCAAAAGTAGTGCACAACTTATTGCACTGTGTAGGGCAAAATGACAAGAATAATGCAAAGTGAATGTGTATTTTATTTTCCAAATTCCATCAATGTAAATTTTACATAGCATGTGTTGTATTAAAGATCATCAATTTAAATTTTACATAGCATAAACTAGAATAAATTACAAAAAAAAAAAAACAACTCGTGAAATTTAACAAAAACGCAGTTTAGCATAACCAAGCATTTTCGGCGTTATTTCTACACTAAAACACACCTTTTTCCTGTGTGTATGAGTTACGAAAAAAATACAACTCTTAAAAAATTATGACACTTTCTTACAAATCTCATTCTTTACACTGAGAAATATTTGACAATTGCTTTTGTTTGTTCATTCTTCAACCACATAAAACAACAAAATTTAATAAAAACACGAAGAGTTTACGAAACTTTATCAGTTTTTTCCACTCAACCCCATAAAAGTGAAAAAGTGGACTTTTGTAACTATTTAGCATCATTAAGTGAACAGTGTTTGAATACTTAACAAGGATTAGGCCAAGAATTTGGAGATCTACCCAACGTAAAAACATTCCAATTTGTAAATTACAGTAATTACTAATAAATAACACAATTGAAATGGCCAAAACCCGTGTATATGTTGTTGGTGTAGGCATGACCAAGGTAAGTAGTAATAAAAACAAGAAAATTAAAATATTTAATTCCAATTAAGAAGAAAGAAAAATCAACTTTTGAACTTTGCTCAAAGAACTGACGATGAAATCTTCGTTAGGTCTTCTAACTTACGATGACGTAGTTTAATTCCATTTTTAATTATTATAAACAAAATTATTAGATTATTAAAAATGTTATAACAGTTTTAACATAAATTGTTGTAACCGGGAGGGGTAAGAGAGATCGAGGGAAAATACTGTTGTGTGTACTCTAAGATTTGCAACTGTACTTTATGTGGATATTGCGTTAGTATATGCAGGGGGCAAATGCATAGTGATGGATGTGTGTATTTTTAAAAGGTTTTAAGGGATCAATGTTCAAAAGTTTATCTTTTGACTTGCAATTGGGGTTTGGATTTTCTTTGTAATTTAACAAAATTTTTTGTGTTTTTTATAGTTTGAGAAGCCTGGTCGTCGTGCCGATGTCTGCTATCCTGATATGGCCAAAGAAGCCATCACCAAGGCCTTGGCTGATGCAAAAATCTCCTACAGCGAAGTACAACAAGCTACTGTTGGTTATGTTTATGGTGATTCCACATGTGGCCAACGTGCCTTGTATGAAGTTGGTATGACTGGTATCCCTGTTTACAATGTCAATAACAATTGTTCCACTGGTTCCAGTGCATTATACTTGGGCAAACAAATTATTGAATCTGGCAATGCTGATTGTGTATTGGCTTGTGGTTTTGAAAAAATGGAACGTGGTTCATTGTCCTCAAAGGTAAGAAAATAATCAAACAAATAGTTTCCGATCAAGTATCGAAATGGTTCCAAAATTAATAAATGTTTGATCATTGACTAAAGTAAACAGGCCGAGTTAAATGGTGGAATTTTTTTTTGTGTGGGTCACGCCGCTCAAAAAGTGGTTGTGTCCCAGTAATAATGTAGATCCAAAGCCGGCTTCACTATGTAAAGCTTTTTGGCTTAGTCGGTCGGGTTAACTCATTATTGACACAGTGTTCCTTATAGACGTACTTTTGTACGTCTATATTTTTTTACTGGATACAGATGATTAAGTGGTTTAAAAATCTTGAAATAATTCACCATCTTAACTACAATCGTTATGTTGATGAAAATGTATTTCTCTGCTGGAAATTTTTTTATTTATTTATTTATTTAATATCAATACAAAGGAAGCCTTCATGGCCAATTATATATGTATTGTAAAATAAATAACTATGTACACTCAAAAAAAAAACGGTGCAATTTCGAAATAATGAATGAAGCCGATTGTTAACAATACTTCCTTCTCCCTTTAGCTCCACAATAAGTCTAAGATAAATGCTGTTAAGATCTCTATATGTTTATCCATTTCCTAATGAAATAAATTCAATAGTACTACACTCAAAAAAAAAAAGTTTGTAAAGTCAGCAAAAAATTTTGCTGAGTCAGCAAAATTTTAGTCAGGAGGGTGCTAGCAAAAAAATTGCTAATGTCAGCAAAATCTTTTGCAGAAAATCAGCGAGCTGATTTTTAGCAACAAAATTAGTAGATTCAGCAAAAGTTTTGCTAACACTTAGTAGATTAGAAATAAAAAAGCCTTGCTAAAAATTAATAAATTTTTTGCTGAATTTTAGTAGACTGAAAAAAACGCAAAAAATTTGTAGAAAAATTTTAATTTAGTTAATTTATTTGCTGAAAATCATAAAACATATTTTTGTGATTCTTTTAAAAATAATTTACAATAAATACAAAATATAAAAATTTTCATTTGCCCACTTTGACGACATAAATTAATTTAATATCTGAAAATATATAGAAATAAATATATATAACATAACAAAAATTTTCTTTCAACTACTTACATCAATGGTAGTCTAAATGATGCTTTCTTTTAAAGGACGCAACTGCCGAAGATAATTATAGAAACGAAACGAAAAAACAAACAAAAACAAACGAAACGAAAAAAACAACCCTTTTTTTGCAATAAGAAAAAGGAACCATACAAAGCTACCTAAGATGTGTGTCTTTGTCTTTCGCTTTACTCTGTCTACATGTCTGTATATGTTTTTTTGTTTGCAATTTGACCACACTAGATTATAAATCTATAAGCATTTAGTTTAGAAATACACATTAAATTTAAATAGTTTATTTTGTCTTTTATTTAATTAATAGACAATTATTTTCACAAGCCGGTGACAACGCAAAATTTAAGTTGTTTTAATCCTCAATTTTGTTTTATGTATGAAAAACAGATACAAAAGTCTTCCATGGTTGATTTTTTTATATGTCTTATTAGAGTTGTACTTTTTAGTATCATTTTCCTCTTCTCTACTACATCTTGACATGCCGCGACATCTGCTTCATTCTGCGTATATCTTTCAATCTGGTTGTCGTCCACACTATTATTAATTTTTTTTTAGCAAAATTAATTAGTAAAAGATTAGTATATTAGTAAAGCAGTAGTATAAAACAGTTAAGTGCTGAATAAGTATAACAAAACACGATTTTAGCAAAAAAATTTGCTAAAAAATAGTATAAAAGTCCAACGCGCTAACCATTACACCACAATGCTATACACAAATGTAAATTCATTTACAAGAAATTGAGGTTGTCCACATTTCATGATTTTATAAAAATGAATAATCATGAAAAGAAAATAGAAAATTTTACAGATCGGACGATACATTTTTTAAATACGCAAAGCCTAAACTTAACCATCTTTAGTTAGCTTCACGGAGGACTTCTACTAGTTCACTGACCCTAAACATTTATTTAATGTATTTAAAAAGCGCAAAAGTAACGAAGCAACCCAAAGTTGTATTTTAATAATAAAAAAAACAGAAAAAAACCAATTACAGTAAAAAAAAACGATAAAGATGAACTCCGAGGGACAAATTAATTCGTTATAATCGAGAGCAAAACTTCTTCACAACTTTAATAATGTCCACAAAATACTAAACATTTTTATAAACTTTTTTTTAAATATTTTGAAATTCTTTCATTTGATTTCATTAATAGTTTTCGATACATTTGAGAAATAATTTGTGTGTGTTCGGTTTAAAATTTGTTAAAAATTCAAATAAATTTTAGAAAAATTTGCAATTTTGGGAATTTCGTATTAAATTTCGTATTTGTCGTTCATCTTAAGCAACTCGTATTATCAGACGTTACATTGAAATTGTTACCAAAACGTCAGGAAGTTCAAATAAACCGCACAGGAAAAATTTGCGAAACAGTACCAAAAAAAAAAATAGTACTGGCAAACCACTGTAATAATATTGTACTAGGAAAACACTATTCTGTTTACACAGCCTGTGTTTTGCTATTAACACAAGCAAAGTTCTTTGCCAATATTTTTTTAACCCATATTAAAACCAATTATAATCAATTTCTTTAATATTTTATTATATTTCACACATTTAAATTTTAAGGAACGAACCGTATTTCTGCTTTTAAAATGTGTTTTATTATATATATTTCACAAATAAATAACTACAACTCACAAAATTATTTAATTTAATTTATGCTATTTTAAAAGCACCAAATTTTTTGAATTACCAACGTTATGCCAACGGTGGCAAGTTTGGTCAAACCAACGGTTGGCCACTGTTATAAGTCGAGTAATAGGACAGTATTGTCAAGATTGTTAATCCCTCGTTATGCCAACGCGTAACCTACAGGCTCCGACGCCACCACTGTGCCGATTGCATTTTTCTGCCTGGGCGAGTATTCATCTAAACAGAGTTCGCCTTAAACTAGTTTTACTATACAAGACTTCTACACATTTTACAATTGTGGTTCAGAAAATTATTAATTGAAATTCAAAAAATATCAATAAAAATTTGAAAATTCCATTTGAAATTCAGTAAATGTTAATTAAAAATCAGATTTTCCATTTGAAATTCAGAAAACATCAATTGAAATTCAGAAACTATTAATTGAAATTCAGAAACTATTAATTGGAATTCAGAAACACATCCATTGTAATTCAGAAAATATCAATTGGGAATTCAGAAAATATCAATTGAAATTCAGAAAATATTACTTGGAACTCAGAATACATCAATTTAAATTCAGAAGTTCTGAATTTCAATTGACATTTTCTGAATTTTAATTGCTATTTTCTAAATTACAATGGATGTATTTTGAATTTCAATGTGTTTCTAACTTTCAATTAGTATTTCGTAAAATTTTAAAAGGCTACACTAATTTTTTTTCGCAAAATGAAAGATTATTCGTTGCATTTTACTAGAAATGTAGATACGAAAGTTTTTTTTTGTAAAAAGTTACATTGATTAGTTTTTTTTTTGGTGTTTCTTTAAACTTAAAATGTTCACACACCTAAATAGGGTTGTGTCCGAAAAAATTACACCATTTCATTCAGAAGTCGATTTTTTTTCAAATTCTGAGCTATTTCGTAAAACTCTATTAAGGGGTTTGGCTCTTCGTCCTTTTTTTTTTGCCTTCATTTTAGTTTTAGTTAATTTATAATTTTGTGCATTTTTAGTACTTTGATCGTGCTAATCCCATGGAACGCCACATTACCGAAATGGCTGAATTAACTGAAATCGGTACTGGCCCAATGGCTGCACAAATTTTCGGTAATGCCGGTAAGGAACACATGAAGAAGTATGGTACCAAACCCGAACATTTTGGCAAAATTGCCTGGAAAAATCACAAACACTCCGTTAACAACCCGTAAGTAATAAACAATTAATCCCTAACAAATAATAAAGCAATGTTATAAAGTCCAAATCAATAGTTTTGGGCGTCTTATCGGACAAGTACTTAAAATATTAACTAAAAAACGTAAAAAATCGAATGCTTATCTAGGAAACATGAAGAAAAATAACCAATATAATTTACTGAGAATCATTTCTTACCTTTTTATTAATTTATGATGTTTTGTTGTCCTCTCCAACTGTAGCTACTCACAATTCCGTGATGAATACACTTTGGAACAAATCATGAAGTCTCCCCAAGTTGTTGAGGGCGTCCTTACCAAATTGCAATGCTGTCCAACTTCTGATGGTTCTGGTGCTGCTATTTTGGCTTCTGAAGCTTTCGTACGCCGTCATGGTTTAGAAGCTCAAGCTGTTGAAATCGTTGGCATGGAAATGGCCTCCGATCCTGCAACTACCTTCAGCGATAAATCTCTAATGAAGATTGCCGGTTATGATATGACCAAAATGGCTGCTTCTCGCCTCTTTGCCAAATCTGGCTATAAGCCAACCGATGTTCAAGTTGTTGAATTGCACGATTGTTTCTCTGCCAACGAACTGATCACTTATGAAGGTTTAGGTCTCTGTCCCGAGGGTGGTGCTGGAGAATTGATTGACAGTGGCAATAATACCTATGGTGGCAAATATGTCGTCAATCCCAGTGGTGGTCTCATCTCCAAAGGTCATCCTTTGGGTGCTACTGGTTTGGCGCAATGCGCTGAATTATGCTGGCAATTGCGTGGCTTGGCTGAAAAACGTCAAGTTAAGGATGTTAAATTGGCTTTACAACACAACTTGGGCTTGGGTGGTGCTGTAGTTGTTGCCTTGTACCGTTTAGGATTTCCTTCTGCTGCTGGTGTTAAATACAATTTGACATCCGCCATTGCTGCTAACGGTGATGGTTTCAAAGTTTCTCCGTTGTTGAAACTTTTGGAACAAGAAATGATTGAAGATAAAGATAATCTAATCGAAAAGTATCGTGCTATTTACGGTTTCAAAGTAACCAATGGCCCCAATGGACAAACCGGTTTCTGGACCATTAATGCTAAGGAGGGCAAGGGTAAAATCACCTTCAACGGCAAGGAAAAATGCGATGTTACTTTTATTATTAATGACGAAGATGTCACCGACTTGATGACTGGCAAACTGCCTCCACAGAAGGCTTTCTTCCAAGGCAAGATTAAGATCCAAGGTAACATGGGTGCTGCCATGAAATTGATGGACTTGCAACGTACTACTGCTGGCCGCATTGAAGCCTTGCGAGCCAAGTTGTAAATTTGTTCTCAACTTGTTTGTTTAATTGTAAATTATGTTTTGTTTATATATTATATTAATTTTAAATACTAGAGGAAGAGGTCAATTGTATATTTAGAACATTAAGTTAATTATTTTGTTTTACATATTTGTAAAACCCAATTTAGTTTGTACAATATTTAATTTTTTTATAACCGTTTGTTTTTTTTAATAAAAAAATATATTTATATATAAAGGTATATCGTAAAACAATTGTTTATTTTTTTTTAAATACAAAAATTATAGATTAGTTGTGGAAGAATTGAAAGGAGATTGTAGTCAAAAAACTTTTTGATAGCAATTGTTGTTCAATTTTATTAAACCTTTAATCACTTTTGTCCATTGTTTCACATTCCCTTGAAAGTGAAATCAATACCACTTTGTTGGTGCTTTAAAACGGAAGCACTTTTTTTTCTTTACAAAAGTGTTTTAAAAATCATTAGACTGCACTATGAATTAAAATTTAGCATTTTGATAGAATACGTAAAATATGTTATGTTTATTCGAATATAAGTTCGAAATTTTTAACATTTATGTGGATTAGAAAGCACCAAATTTCAATTTTATGTGTTTTTCAAATTCGTTCGTATTCAGAAAATATGGAAACATGGCACATGGGGTAATATTTCATTGGCCAAACTAAAGGTTTAATAAATCCGAACAACTGTGATCCAAAAGTTTTTAGACTTAAAAAAATACATGTAGTCACGCATTCGTCTAGCGACGAACGTCATGTAGAAACCCAATATTATTCTAATACAAAGCAAGGTTTGCAACCGATACAAATAATGCTATTGGTCCCAGTATTGGTTTTGATTTTTTTTGGCATTGGTTTTGGTGTTTCATTTGTATCGGTAATACCGAAACATCAATATCGTTACCTACCGGTATTATTGAAAAACAACCTAATATTTGCAGAATAGTTTTTTTAAACTCATTTTCATACAAATATACACTGTGTTTTTTTAAACCTTGTAAGATGTATCCGTACTTAAAAGTCCAATTTTTTATTTTTCACATCTACTAGATCATTGTCTACAAGTTTTCAACATGTTTACCTATTAAAAAGTACTTTAATAACTCCGTAAGATGTTGATTCGCGTGGCATCTCTGATGACATACCAGCAGGAACGGAGACCAGAGTTTTGGACGCTGGGTGCAGGCGGCACACTGGCGCAGCAAAGCCACTGACCGACCAATTGTTATGTAGGTTGATAACAAGGTTTCTTTATCCGGACATTGAATTGAAAACATTGTACCTACTCTGCATCTTATTGCAAATTGCAGTTGTGTGCGCTGAGGACATACATTTTTATACCATCGACCACTTGGACGTAATAACGCTGGAGCTGGATCAAGAGCTCTAGCGTTATTTCGACCAAGTGGTAAATAGAGCCGCCGTTCTAGTGAAGAAGCTAGTAAGATTAAGCATATAACCGTTCAACCACAGCGGTGCACCGCATAAACTATCAATGTTGTGACCCGTCCCCAGTATCATACAGTCGTCGGCATAGGATATCAATTCCACCACTTTCGGTGGAGCCAGTAGTTTCGAAAGGTAGAAATTAAACAAATCGGGGAGAGAACACCACCCTTTAGGACTCCTTGTTTAATTTTATGGGACTTCGATTCTTTGTTTCGAAACTCCACAAAAGACTGTGGTCACACAGATAATTGCCTATCCACATCTTCGTACCGTTTGAGACGCAGAAGTCGGCAATGTCTCTGAAGAGGGTCGTATGGCTGACCGTATAAAACGACTGTGAAAGGTCTAGAGCCACTAGTACCAGCTACTCTACTCCCAGCGCTTGGGGATTCCGTTGGTTCCAGTGCTTTAGATGGGTTAGCAATTTTTGTAGCACGTGCAACCTCTGTTGACGTAAAAGCCAGTGGGTTGTCAATGACTCGGAGTTAGTGAAATTTGTATTCGATATTACTTTTCGCTTTCACTCTAGGGGTGCTCTACGAAATGCCAGCTGAAAAAGGTGGATCACCTCTGGGCCGGATATAGTTCTGTTACCAACTGCTATCTAGACCCTGTCGTCCTTTTTGGAGAAATCCGATATGTTTGACTGTCGACCACATCTTGTTGGCCCTGGGGTTGAGGTTGCATGATTCCAAATATTCCGTTTGCTTTCGTTGATTAATGTGCTGTTCTCCAGGTTTATTTGGCCAATTCTGGGATTGCTAGGGTTGGACAAACGAAGCTCGTCCCTCTCATATGCGAGTACTGCCGCCTTTGCTGAGAAATTTGGCCAGATAATCGGAATTCTTCTAGCAGGTATAAGGCGAGCAGCGTTAACGTAGGTTGGTGGGGTAGGTCATTGAATTTGGGGTTGTTTAACCTTCTGAAGGACAACCAGTTAGCTTTGTTCTTCTTGATATACGTTCGTCGTTCAGAGACTATGAAGTTCCTAGGTTAGTTGAGCGTAATAATTATGGGGAGGTGGTCTGAGGCCAACGATAAAATCGGTCGGCGAGAGGCATAATTTATCAGACCTGCACTCGAAATTATGACTGGCGAGATAGTGTATCCTCTTAGAATTCTGGTGGAGGCGTACCCATTCAGTGTGCAGAAAGTGGAGTCATCGACTTGTTCCGCCAAGGCTATCCCTGTCTGCTCTTTCTTAAAATTTGAGAGCTAGAATTCATGGTAGACATTAAAGTACCACCTTCCAGGAGCAAACTTATATCAGGCTGATATATATCTCGGCAGCTCCTGACCTGGTTACTATATCGTGGTTTTCTCGGACTAGGTCACGTATATTCGGGTTAGGTTATATAGATCTGTACTGCTCGATAATGAAGGCGAGGCTCCGCCTCCGCTTCGTGTGCGGCCCCTACGAAGAATGTTGTAATTGCTACAACTCTGTTGGCTCAAGCAGTACCATGTATTTGCGGCATAAATCGCAGCAACCTTGTCTTTGCTGCATAAATCGGGTTATCTCAGTGACCTTACCTTGGAGGCCGTTGCAGTTAAACTACAGAAGGGTGATCACATCAGGTCGGGTTACAACCACATGTGGTGTTAGTTGCATCGTCTGTTGTTGTTGATGCTGCTGTTGTTGGGACGGGACCGGTGGCATCAATGGCGATAAGATCGACGATATTGTCGATGATAATGACTACAATGCTGACTAAACTCATGAAGCTGACGACGCCAAAGACATCGAACTATTACGCTGTCTGGTACAGCATGTCCCAGTGTCCTTAGCAAACTGCAGTTTCTACTTCTTTCCTTTGAGAGGTAAACACACCCATTGCAGATGTTACACATGGCTGATGTTCCACCAGAGTGCTACAGAGACTGGTATACTGAGCAGAACCATGGTCCTGGATTTTGTTCAATTCCGTCATAATTTTGCCGAATAATTTTGCTCCATAAAAGAAAAAAAGGAACATACATATTGTTCATTTGTTGAGTTGTCATTACTTGGTCGTGGTCTTGTGAACGCCGAGTCGTTCCAGTGCAAAGAACCGGGTGGAGGCGGGAACGGTAAATTTCTGTTCTTTATCGGCTACTTTTAGGAGTAACGGTATTCATCCTTGTTAAAAAAAATTATTATATAATAAACTCAAAAAAGAATTTTTATGAATTGATAACGAATTAGAATTTAAATATTTATTATCCATGGATTTGTAGATTTGATGCTTGCAAAAAATACATTCGCGTTTCTTTAACAATCATTCGATTGTGGATCAAGAAACAGCGAAAAATTGGGAATGCTCTACTTTAGCATTTTGTCTGTAAATTTGGAACTTAAAACAGCGTCGAAGGTACCCCTGTTTTTGAACTCAGAACTTTTTAATTACAATGGTTTGGTAAAATAAGTTGAAATTAAAATTTTCAAAAATTTCCGCTTCAACACAAATAAAGTTAAATTGTTGCAAAAAATGTAACCTTTATTAAGCATACACGAACTTTTAGTACAGTCTTAACCCACTAACGCCCAATTAAAGTCCAGCGGAGATAATTCAATAAAAATATATATGATGGACAAAAGCGCTAGTTAGGATAAAGTGAAATCTGTCTTCAAATTGACGGCGACTTTCAAAAAGTCTTATTTTGACGATCTGTGTTATGAATTCATTCGATATTATAAAATTTGATTTGTTAATGCAAACATTCAATTTTTGTTTAGATTTGAAAAATCGGGATTCCGACATAACGACAATAGTTTAATACTACTTACATTATCACCACATTACATTATCATCATCGAAACATGATTGCCGTTGTATTATTTCGTCTAGGACTTCGGGAGTATCGACTATCTATCTGTGTGACTCGAATTTAGTTTTCCTTTCTAAAGACAAAAGTCACCTTAATTATGATAAAAAAAAAATTTTTTTTTAAGAAAAATATAAACTCAATTGTTAAACTACATAATGTATCTTTATTTATGGTCTTAAAATTCTAATTAAATATGCATCCATACATACGCTAAGATTTTTTTTTTTTTTTTGCTTTCTTTCTTTTTGTTTAATTGAAGAGTTTGAGAGTATGTGCTTGATTGTGTTTTTTTATATTTAAATATGTATGTAATTACATAATTAATATATATGTATATATATATATATATATATATATGTATATATATTTATTTGTTATTATAATAACATTTGATTTTGTTTTCATTGTACGTTTATTAGTGAACGAATTTAAATGATTGCAGACTGGCCAAACACAGTCTAAACTATTATTCCTTATAAACGTACGCTTTAGAAAATAATGTTAAACTTTAGTTTTTAAGAACAAAATGTATTAACAATCATGTAAATGTTGTTTCAGTTTAAGGATATGGAAAAGGGGGTGAAGGGGAGAAGGTGAAAATGTGTTTTTAACGATAAAAATAAACATTACATAAAAATATTAACATGTTTGTTGTTGTTGTTGTTTTAGGTACAGACTACTATTAGTAAATAGAAAGAATAAAAATATGTCTCAATCAATAAATAAAATATAAAGTTAATAGTTCTTAATCTGCATTACGTACGGCGTGTTAAAAAGTTTTCAAAAAAAAATTCTTTGTTAGCATTGAAAAACATAATTAGTTTTAATTAGTTTTTATCGTCGTAGTGATGATAATGTCGTTCTAAAATATATAAATCTTAAAATATTTACAATATTATTTATGTATAATGAAAACTTTCTTAGGTGGACACTGTTTTGTCACTGCTTAATTTATATAAAAGTTTTCACTGTATTCTCTCAAGCTATAATTGAGATATAAATATGTTTTTATAAAAACCTGAAAAAGAAATAAACTTTTTCGTTTCTAATGAACACACACACACATGCCCGAAGTGCTGCCATTATAATGTACTTTAAGCATTTAATGCCTTTTTTTCGAAATAATCTTACAAATATTTACATTCAACCGCTGATTACGGAGTCACAGTTAAAAGTTAATTCGAATTTTCTAAAAACTTGTTACAAACGCAAAATTTTAACATTTAATCGTAACTAGAAAAATCAAAGACCGATCATGGATCCTAAATATATCAACCAGTTTTCTCACTTATGGGCCAGAATTTTCGCAAAATTGTATTTATGTTTTTCAGGTTTTAACGAAGTTTTTTTTTTATTAAATAAAAGTTAAAAAATACGATATTTTTTCTTAATTTTTTATGGTAAATACTAGTAATACCTTTAGCAACATTTGGGTAACAAATTTTGTTAATAAATATGCAGGGGACAGATTCTGTAAGAAAAACGATATCGTTTCGTTCAAAACGATACCTAATTTGATATCGATTTAAATGTTTCTTACGAAAACGCTAAACGAAACGATGGAAAATTGTTGTTTTTTTACCAAAATTGTTGTTTTTACCAAAATTGTTAACAATTAAAATTTATGTGTAATATTGTCGTAATTTAACTTCGAGAAGTGGACGATTATCGTCGATCGTCCTACAGACTTCCTACCCAGCATTAACAAGTTAAACCACGGTTTTTCGCAGTATTTAGTAGGTTATTAAATCGGGCAACCGTTACTTAATCGATAAATTTTAATCATACAATTGTTCGAGTGAATTAAAATGATCAACTTCGAGTAACGAATAACTCGAAAATTTTTGGTAGATTAATAGATTTAATCGAGTAAATCAAAATATGTTCTATTTAAAATTATATTTTATAAAAAAAAAAAAACTTAATTGTTTAGTATTTTTAAAGAATAGTACCTACTAGGGTATTCAATTTACTCGGGTTTGCTTTTGTTCGAGTAATCGAGTAACTCGATTTTGAGGTTTTTAATTTACTCGAGTAGGCGAGTAAGATTTTAAAATTGCTCGAATAACTCGAGTAACTCGAACAATTTTAATACTTTAATTTTATTTTCCAAAAACTCACATTTTTGTAAGTTTTTATATTTTATTAGTACTAATATAACATATATATAAAAATTAACAAATTAATTAAAAATTTTAGTAAAAAGTATATCTAAAAGAGAAAAACATTTGCTAAGATCATTTATTATTGCGACAATTTTGTCTCAGTACACTCAAAGCAAAAGCGTTATTATATCAATGAAATTCTTTATAAATATGTTGAAATCTTCATTGATTTTCTTTCAATATAACTGGTACATAAATATGTATTAAACTGTTTTATAAAAATATTTGTAAGGTGATCCGTTTTGTAATTTCACTCAGACTTGACACAGTTTTGTTATATTAGTGTGTTAGTACTAAACGAAAAAATAGTCCATTTTGTCCTATCATTTTGGGATTTTGAGATATGTAATTTTTCTAAAAAAAATATAAAGAAGTTTTGAAACAACTTTCATGAATATTTAAGAAGATTTTCATCATATTAATGAAAACTTCATTACTTCTATATGTAAATTTTAATATGTGGAAATTTTGCGTAGGACCGCTATGAATTTCCATATAGGGCTTCTAAAATTGGCTTGTTACAACGACATAAAAGGGACCAACAAAAAGTTTTTAGTAAATGACATTCAAAAATTCCTTTTTGAAAATATAGTATTTATATGTAGTTTCTTTAGATCAAATGGCAACTAAATTAAAAAAAAAAAAATGTTTGATCCCACTTTTAACCCTCAAATCCGCACCAATAATCTTAAACACCCCAGTCTTAGAACTTGTTTCTTTAAAAAATATCCAAGTTTCTTCGATATCGGAGTTTTTCGCATTAAGTTCTTCGTTTTTCGTAATATAATTTCTTTAACAGTGCTCACTTAATATAAAAATACACTTAACATTTAAATATTCACTATAACAGTCACATTATTTTATACAAAATATTAAAAAAATATAAAATAGTTCATATTTTTAAATTACTCGAGTTACTCGATTAATCGACCAAAATTGTTCGAGTTATTCTTTACTCGAAATTGGCCACTTCGAATTACTCGAACAATTGTTCGACATCATTTCATCGATTAATCGAGTAACGGTTAACCGATTGAATACCCTAGTACCTACATCAAATATATTGTCACTTTTTTTACACATTAAACAAATGGTGAAGGATTTGCGGAAAGCAAATTCTGTTGAAAATATATTTTGGCTAGAAATGGCTAAATTCGGAAAATGATATTTAAACTCAATATTTGAATGTAAATGATTAATAATAATGAGCAGTGCAGCGACTTTCATGCAAATGCATGTTTGTAGCAGAGAACAGAATGAGACCATTCGTTCTTGTTGTCCATTCATACATTCATTGCTTTTGCATTGCTTTTTTTTAACAACAACAGCTTATGCTGTTGCTGTTTATTCCATTTATTGTTTTTGTTGAGTGCCTTTTTAACATTCATTTTTATAATGCCGATACATGTCAAGCAATGAAATGAAATGATGACACATGAATAACATGAAATCAATCATAACATTCGCGTAGTATTCGTTGACCTGTAGCAATAATAATTTTTTTTTTAGTTTTATTAAACATGAAATATGTATAAATTTTTGTTTAATGTTATTAAACATGAAATATGTATAAAATTTTTTTTATTTTCTTAATACAGTAATATGTTTCACAAAAAAAATTGTTAACGTTTTATTCATTTAACATTGAGACCATTCTTACCAATCGTTGTGTATTCGTTGTTTTCGCGAGTGTTAAGTGAGGTTAACACAAGACAAGCAATGCAATGCATGGTTTTCGTTACATTCATTTTTCTCAATTCTGTCGATTGTTGATTTATTGAAATGATGTTAGTTGACAACAATGTACTCATTTTTGTGATTGCATTCAAAAGCATGAAATAAGGCACTCAAACCGTTCTCTGGTTTGTAGTCGGTACATCAAAATGGAACAAATATTTTTTGGAACCAAAGAATTTTCAACAAAATATTGTACCATTGCATATTTTTGCATATATGTATTGTTATAATTTGCCTTTAAGTGCATATTTTTTTAAAATTTAGTGCATATTTTGCGTTTAACAGCATATCTTTGCATATTTAAAAAAATAAAGATTTACTTAAAAATAATGAACATTAACACAGCAGTCAGTTCTTCCACGCGGAAGAACGGCTTACAAAAAGATATAAAATCAAGCGGATTATCATGTAACGAGATCGAAGCGAAGACAACCAACAGAACAACTTGAAAAAATGTTGCAGAGGCTCTATGCTCCGATGGGAGTTAATTGGAAAGAACAAAAACACAGCCAAACTAAAAAGAGGAAAATCATGTTGCCATCTAATTAGAATTTTTTTAAAACAACTCTCTCGAGTAATAAATACGAACTTCAAAAAGCGACACAATTTAAATGCATATTTTTTTTTTGATTTTTAATCCGTATTTTTGAATTTTTAGTGCATATTTTTTCGGTTTTTAGAGTGCATATTTTCTTATAAGTGTATATTTTAAGCCAATATTTTGCTTTTTTACTGCATATTTTAAGCGCATATTTTCGATTAATTAGTGCATGTAAGTAAGTATTGCCCACGATATGGGCAATACTGTGATGACAAAAAAATATTTTTCTTTGGTAATTTTGGGGAAAAACGTTCGCCCCGACCCCAATGCATTGTTGGCAATAATGATTAGTGTCCGACCGAACAGTTCGGCCAGAAAATGCATTTGGTCTGTATTCGGTATTTTTAAGCATTATGGACGAATTTGGCGGATGGAAAAATGTTTATTGGGCTGATTAGATGCTATTTTGAGTGTTAAATTTGAATAAAAGTCTGTAAGCAATGAATTCACTGTTCGGCCTCAGAAAGTTCGGCCAAATTGAAAATAGTTCGGCGGCCGAACTTTTAACTAAACTTCGGCTTTTCTCTTAAATTGTATACACAAAATCGAATTAAATCGGCTCAACAAACATGTTTCCAATACTAAAATTTGTCATCATTGCCTTTAGATATCAAAAAACCGACAAAATATAGTTTTTTGGCCGAACTGTTCGGTCGGACACTAATATTGATATTAAAATATCCTTGAACAATCACAAACATTGTTATACTCAAATAAAGGGTTCATTTATGTAGACATCGAAACTATAAAAAAAAATTTAAGACCAAAAGGTAAGATTTTCAGAATTTAAACTAAATTTTTAAATATCTAAATATTCAACAAAAAATAAAATAAACGCAACTATCGCAAATCTATAAAATTGCAAGATTAATTTTTTTTAAGATTATTTTTTTAGTGTTCCAGCTTTGATTGGGCCATTCACTGTTTTCTTTCACTAGGATCTACATATTTTCAACTTAATTATACGAGTGAAAAATTATGTTTTTTGCAAAAAAAAAAAAATGAAGTCAAACAAAAATAAGTTTTTTAAACTACAACGCGGAATTGCTTTTAACGGCGGCGAAAAAGTAATATAATTTTTCTTTACATTTTTCTAAGACATAAACTGTTATGCCTTATTATTTTTGATATTTGCAAAAGAATTATAAAATTTATTTCCCTAATGTTTTCTTAAAGTCGATCCTTATAAAAACGAAAGAAAAAGTGTTAAGAACACTGGACACTCAGCTGATCTTATAATTGTGAAAATATTACGTACGCCGTTAGTTGCCGAAGAGATAAGTTATCGCGTCACTCGCATTAATTATTAATGGAGAATTACGGTTAATTCTATTCTTTTTTGCAATACTATAAAGCGTGTCTCAGCATGCCGTTAGCCCGTTGAGTCTAGCCATATGCAAACCGTTCGGATTCCTTTGGAGACATCGTTTACTCCTCCATTGCAAAGGCAATGGTTGTTTTGTGCACGTGTTGGTCTGATGAAATCCGTTCTTTTTCTGGCAAATTGGGGCCTCATCTCGCTGAGCCTCCATTGCGAAGGCAATAGTTGTGTATGTGTTGCTGATGTTCCTGTTCGTCTGTTTTTAATCTATTACTTATTCAGTATAACTATACTGTGTGGATTACCCTGGCTCTTTGGTTACGCACCTCGCCATTAATTTCGAGAATTATAATAATAATAATGTGAAAATAGTAGACAAGGAGAGAAGAGAAAACAAACGTTATACTCTTGAAAGTCTAAGAATTCGACACAAAAGGAATAGTGCTAATGAACATAAACGATGACAAAGATGGGACAAATGCAAACTACACCTTAGCATTAATTTAGTAAAGAAGTTCAACTGAGATATTTAGCTTTAAGAATATACATACAACTGTGATATTATATTTTTATTTATTTTTTGAAAATAATTTTTAACAACTTCGTGTTTTATGTCGTATATTGCGTACAACAATGGATGCGTTTTTAAATATTGTTGTAAAGGATTGACGAAAGTAAGTAAAATTGTTTCTTATGTTAAATTGTATTGCTGCTTTTAATAAATATTATTCCTCTGTATGTTTATGTCGTTGCTAGATTAAATGAAATACCTGAGAAATTTGGAAAATCCCAACGAAAAGTAGGATAAATAAGTTTTTTTTATTTGCATTTTAAATGACCATTAGAAGCATTTATAAAAATATAAATAAATTTGAAAAAGGTCGATTATAAAACTTTAATTAATAAAACGTCTTACTTGTGTATTATTTTATAAGATCTTGTTAATTTTAATAATTATTAAAAAAGGTATATTTTTAATTTTGATAAAAATCATTTTGAAACTCCTGATTTGTCAATATCAATTAAATATAATTCGAGTGACTGGAGTAATTTTAAAATCTTACTCGATTATTCGAATAAGTTGAAAACCTCAAAATCGAGTTACTAGTTAACTGGAACAAAATCAAACCCGAGTAATTTGAATACAATAGTTTTTACTTTACTATATTTTACTATTTTTTCATAATTTATCATTCATCCAATTTCGGAATGGATCAAAGAATTTGTTGGCTTTCATCCATCTTTATAAAAACGAAAGTAAAACACACTGTGTATTATTTTTTAAGATCTTTTTTGATAAAAAAAAACATTTCGGAACTCCTGATTTTGTATTTTTTTATGTGTTATTATGTAATTATAAAGAAAAATCAATTAAATATAATTGTTGAAATTATTCGAGATACTCGAGTAATTTTTAAATCGTACTCGATTAATCGAATAAGTTAAAAACCTCAATATCAAGTTACTCGTTTACTGGAACAAAACCAACCCCAAATAATTTGAATACAATAGTTTTTTACTATATTTTACTATTTCTCACAATTTGGGTACCAAAATTCAGCCACAAAAGTTAATAATTTAACAGACATTCACTTTTACCAAAATATTTAAAATTTTATTTTAAAATTTTTTACATATTTGTATGAAAGGTAGTAAAAGGATCCTGTCCGAATTTTTTTTTTTGACGAAATTTGGTAGAAAGATAAATTGGATGTCAATATGTTTTTGTACACTTACGGCGCGCTCTAGTGGTGGTATTCGCAATATAAATTCAAACTTTTGTTTGTAGTTAACGGGTAAAGATTTTTTTTAGATTTTTATTTGTTATTAAACCAAATATAAAGGTTCCGCCAAATAACTTTTTTTTTGAACTCCTGAACCAATTGGACTTTGTATGGCGTCATACCAAGGTCTTTATGCAAAATTCGTCTCAATGATGTCTCCGAAATGTTCAATTGTTGAGAACGACGGTGAATTGATGTTGATGGCGCTTCACGAACACTTTCTGACACAGCAGCAATATTCTCGGGTGTACGCACTGTTTTTGGCTTTTCACGCTTTGGTTTATCGATGAGGATGCCAGTTTCTTTCACTTTTTTCCCAAGATAACGAACATACGGACCATATTCGTTCAGCGGAAGGATAAAACTAATTATCTGTCAAATCAGACATGAGTTAAGTGTTACCATTCACGAAATAAGCACTAGTTGAAAAAAATACGTTAGATGGCGGACCCTTTATCAAACCCTAATACACAATTTGATCTATCGAATTTTCACAATTTTTGAGAATTTTTGTAAAGTATTAGTTCTATGAAATTTTTTCAAAATTGTAATATGGCAACACTGGTAAATAAATTTTTAAATTTGTTTGTTGAAAGAAAATAGATACATTTTCACAATCTTCAAAAAGAAAATGAAATAATTTTCTGTGTATGAAAATTTTTACAAGTTCGGAAATTTCTTAATCACATAAAAAGTGCATTCGAAAATCAAATTTTTCTCTTTGCCTTGGTCAAATAATTGGAAACACTAGTAAAAAATTAAAAGAAAATATCGTATTTTAAAAATTTTATGTATAAAAAACTTCGTTAAAACTGTCGAAAAATTGGATACGCCATTAAAATCAGAGTGACCGAAATATTTAGGTAATCTTGTTTTCGATTTTAGAAGTCAATTTTGTAGCGGAGCAATAATGTAAAATATATATCAGTCGCGTTAAAGTCGATACACACGAAACTAATTTATCGAATATGATGGAATTAAAACTTTGACAACCGTAATCATTTTGCTTAACAATATTAGTAAATTGTTGTTCTTTTTTTTAATGCATAGATGTTGGTGTTGTTGTTGTAAAACCAATGATTGCTGATGAAGATGTTGTTGCAGTTGGTGCCGCTGAAGCTGCTGTTGTAGTTGTCGTTGATGATGTACTGTGACTGCTGCTAGTTGTTGCAGTATTAATCGTTTTATTATCCATACTGGCCATTATTGAACTTAAGAGATCCGTTGAAGATTTTAAATTTTGTTTATTTGAAGTTTTTAAACTGGTTTTATGAGATTTGGTAGAAGGAGTTAAGGAAGAGGTGGAAACTTTGGTAGTTTTAATTTGCATGATAACATTTTTTGGATTTGCAGTATTTAAAGTTAGAGGAGGTGGTGGGGGTTGTGGTGTATGTACGTTTTGAGGTGTTGGTGGTGGTAGCGGAGGCAATGGGGGTAATACTGCTATAGGAGTATAACCAGATGAAGGTGATGTTAAAACAGTGACAGTGGGATGTGTTCCTGGTAGTTTTGGTGGTGCTGCTGCCGCCGCTGTTAATGTTACCGTTTCAATGATATCTGAAACAGTAACCTCTTCTTCGTGGTCTACAACCAGTTGAGGCTGTATGAGTAAAACATCTTCTGCAATTGCCGTTGGCGTTAGAGCTTCTTCTACACTTGTGATTATATGATTTTGAGGATTCGCTATTTTTAATAATGGTGATGTTTTAGTGTCCAATGAAATTGTTTCAGTTAATGGAGCAGGTGTTATTGCATGCGATTGTGTTGGTAATTGCATGATTGAAGGTGGAGTAGCAACAACAGCAGCAGCTGTAGTAGTAGGAGGGTGTAAGGGTTGGTCAGAAACTATTTGTACTTGGATTTTTATTTCGGGTTCCTTTTGATTTAAACTATTTACATAAGCTTCTCGGTGTGTAAACGGTGTTGGAGGTACTAAAGGCATAGGTAATGCAGGCACTATTGGTTCGGGTAATTTGACTTTATTGGTCAAATGTGTTGTCTGTGTAGTCACCAATGGCAATTGGGGTGTTGACGATGATGTTGTTGCCGCCGCTGTAGCAGATGTGGGATGGCAATCTGTTGTTGATATTTGAATTGCTGTAGTTTGTTTTGATTTTTTAGATGCATCCTTATTTGTTTTTTTACCCACACTAGCAATGTCTCCCTCCTTATGTTTGCGTTTTCCTTTTTTCTCTTTGTGGACACCTTCTGTAGAATTTATTTTCTTGGCTTTAGCTTTCTCCACTTTTTGCGGCGAAGCTGCAATAGTAGCCGCCACCACCTGATTAATCATATTATGTTCAATGATCATTTTGCGCATGTCTATCTTAGGCTCATCTTTGTTGGCCTGTTTCTTTGTATTCTCCATCGTAGTATCGGGATCATCCTTGGGGATGTTTATTGAATCATCAGTGCCACTTTCACTGGAGTGCCTACTGCGATTTTCCATGTCAATTAGCTTTTTAGTCTCTGACTTTTTGGCTTTTCCTTCATAAGTACGTTTACATGGGGTTTTCTTGGCATCATCATGTGAAATGGGGTGGGGTAATATGGTTTGTTTTTCTTTATACTGAGGTGGCTCTGCCAAAACTGGATTGTTTTTCTCATTAATAACTTCTTGCCCGGGATAATACTGACGTAAACGTAAGTGCCAAGCTGTAAAAAAAAAACAACCGAAAAGAAAAATTAGAATCTTTATTAAAGTCATGCATTGAAACTTATTTACCAACACTGGTTACCGCTGTAACTGTTCGAAATTGATGAATAATATTACGCGGCAAAAAGTAAATATCATTGTCGCATAGCTTTATTCGGGCATAACGTATTCCATCTCTTCGCAATTGATTTAGTTTGGCATCCTCAATCCACTGCACACATTGTGAAATGGGTGGTTCATGTAAATCCAGCTGTAAAGTTTCAACCAATTGATTGAAATTCTGTGCAGCAAATGCCACCACATCTTTGGTTATACGATTTTGTTCATATGCCTGTCCACAATGAACAGCTTTAAGTATACCTGCATAAAATGAGCAAATAAAACCTGAGTACACAAATATCATAAGCATGTCTTAAGTTAGCTATTTACCGACGGCAGCAGTTGTTATACGTTCATGACCATGTCCAACATGATCAGCATGAGCTTTAGTACGGTCCTCAATCATAGTTTCACGAGCTTCAGAAAGACGTGGCAAATATTGTAAATTACGCAATTCATTGATACGTGTTCTATATAGTCAAAATATAAAATTAGTTCAAGTTTTTAAAAGACAAACATTTAGCTTATAAAGAATACCTTTGCCTTTTTAGGGGTGTTTTACTATTTAGCTCTGCTGTAGGCACCAATTGTTCACCGGAACGTATCCATAAAATAGGACCATCATTAGACAAGCGAGGATCTGTTTGTAAAATTGAACAAGGACCCCAGGGCATAGTCTGAAAATAAACAGTCAAGCTTAATTAATATGCCGAAATACGCCAGGAATTAGTTTAGGTATGTGAAATTAAATTTATGTTTAAATACGTTTATAAAATACTATGGAGGGTTTTTTTTAAAAGAACTGACAACTGAGTTAAAATAAATGAATCACACATTCCAAATTTGGCAGAAATATTCTTGTATGCAACTAAGGATCACACCATTCTTGGCTCACGAGACCAATTGGTTAGCGAAATATGGCCTCTTAATAATTGGAAAAATCGTAAAAAAAAGTATTAAAAGGACTTTACAAAATTAAGCATATATTGAAAAGTATTGATGGTACGTGAACCACTGATTTCTTAAATTAAAGATGAATTACCTTTTAAACGATACGTAACAAGATTCATTTTTCAAAAGTTCAAAGGTCAACTTTTCGTGACATAATGTTCGCGGGCGAATATTTAAAAAAATAGTATTTAAAAAAAAATATATATATATGTCAATGTTGGTGGAATAGTGGAGAACGTATTGGTTTCTGATTTATTAAGAAAAATGATTTATTACAAAAAAAAAATGAATATAATTTTTTTTATGTTACACTATGTGACTTGAGAAATAAAAGAAGAAGGGCGACAATTGATCCCATATATTTGGGGCATCTAATTTTCACGGCGTATTCCAATTCTTCAATAATGGTCTATAATTTGTGAAAATTTGGATTAAAGTTTTGCCAGAATTGACGATGTTTTTTATAGAAAAAATTTTAAAATAAAATATTTTTACAGTTATATTAGTTTTTTGTTTTTATATACATCGAGATTATTTTTGTGTTATTTTCAATTTATAACGAGCTTTCAACCTCCGTATATTTACAACCTCCGTATATTTAAAAAATACGGAGGTTGAAAGCTCGTTATAAATTGAAAATAACACAAAAATAATCTCGATGTATATAAAAACAAAAAACTAATATAACTGTAAAAAATATTACTTGAGCCAGAGTACACACTAAAATTTTTTTATATAAATAGAACATTTTTGGTCTTCAAAGTTTAGTAACGTCATGATGCTTGTTAGGAAAAGACCTAACCACGTGCTTGATTACTAATGCCGAGTTTTTGGGATGTAGATTATCTTTAATCTTAGATTAACGAAGTTTGTAAATAAAATACTGCTTCTGAAATATGGTTTATTTTATTGTGGTATAATAAAGTCAAAAACTCAAAACAAAATGATTTGGTTCCGACAATTTTTTGTTAATAATCTTGGAAATTGCGGTCAAAATTCGTTGTCGGTTTAACTAAACCGAGTTTAATTGACATCCCAAAAACTCGGCCTAAGAAGACAAGAATGGAGCAAAATTGATGATTAATAGGTTTTTTTGTTAAAGTTCTGCCTATTATGGAGGCTCTAGCTTTTCTAAAACTTCGGGTTCTGATGAGATCTTTAGCCAGATCGAAATACTAGTATCAACCTAGCTAATGTGTTTGATTTGCTTTATTTTTGTAAATATACGGAGGTTGAAAGCTCGTTATAAATTGAAAAAAAAAAAAAAATATTTTTATGGTAAATACAAACAAAATCTTCATCAAAATTCGGGTATAGAATTTATTTTGGTCGTGGTTTCGATTCCCACCAGAGGCACTGGTCTGTTTTCGCTACAACGCGCCGAAGGCCATAGTAGCTAGTGCTCGGTTAGGGTAATAGTATATAGTTTGTAATTATATGATTATTAATTAATAAAATAAAAAAATAAAATATTTAATATTTTTTTAAAATCATAAATATATGTTGTTACGGTGACCGTTAGCACAAAGATGAATTGGGCCGATTAGCTCAGGAGCGGCTTCCCCATTAGGGTGTGAATCCCATCCCGTCATCTTGGCCTCAAGGACCGTTCCAATAATATACTCTACACAAGGAATCTACTCACAAAAAGGCAACACTTCAAAAGTAGGAGGTAGGTGTTATTACCCCAGTTGCCCTTCCCAACCATGGCCACTCATAAATCCCATATCTTCATTTTCATGGCCCCATAAAACCGCTCACCCCACACTTACCTTTCTATATCAACTTTCCCCTATAAATTACTTTAACCTTGCATAACTAATCTCTTCTTTTCAAATCATAATTTATTATAAAAATGTTTCTTAAAAGTATTAATTAAATAATAATATTTTATAAACAATCTAATACTATTAATTTCTAAATTTTCTATTTCTAGGTTTTCCTTAAAAAAAAAAAACATATATGCTGACGCAAATTTTTCGTCAATCAGATAGATCACTTGGATCAAACGAAACCTGTACCACAGGAATTATGAAAATTCATCACAAATAATTTAAATAAAGATGCCCGATAAATTTCACCAAAAATCTCTATTTTTCTTTTGCTTTTTAGTGTCGGCCTGAACACATCAAATAAAAACAAATTAATAGGTACTTTAAATTTGTTATAGACTTAAATTTTATAAAACTACAATTAACATATAAGTAGCCTAAAACATTAAAAATAAAAAAAAAATGTGTATTAAAATCTGTCTTTATCTAAAATTCATAAATAACCTGAATTAATTTATGTCATTAACATTAGTAAGTTGAAAAGAAAAAAGTTAAAGTTTCATATATGCGTTGGTACGCGTCGACGTTGCTATTGACTGTAATTAGTGGTATATGATTACTAAAATTTTTGTAACCTCAAAAATTTTGGGTAACCGGATGCTAGAATATCATAAAAATCTTATAGGCCTGAGAGAGCTCCCTAAAACCTCTTTTTGCAAAATATTGCGGGGCAAACTAAAAAAAATTTTATATCTTTTGTAAAACCATATACTCCTAAGCAGAATTTTCCAACATATAACTCTATTACACTACTAACTTTTTCCTTTCAAAATTCTTACACTTAGTTGTCCGTACTTGAATAGTAACCCTGCAGGAAATGTCAATAGTGAAAAAGTATTGATTCACTATTGACTGTGTCACCAGTACTACTAACCAAATATTCCCCAGGCAATATAATTTGCTATAGACATTTAACATGTACGTGTCATTGAAAATCACTAGTGACATTAGAACTATTGACTAGGTAGTGAATAGGTAGTTCTTATGGGACCATATGTAGACATTGGAACCAAAGATTCACTAGTTCTTATGGCACCATATGTAGACATTAGAAACATAGATTCACTAGTGACTAGGTAGTTCTTATGGGACCATATGCAGACATTGGACCAAAGATTCACTAGTGACTCGTTAGTTCTTATGGGACCACATGTAGACATAAGAACCATAGATTCACTAGTGACTAATTAGTTCTAATGGGACCATATGTAGACATTGGAACCAAAAATTTACTAGTGAGTTAATAAAGTAAAAAGTATAGACGCTTAGTTGACAATGTCAACAAAATAGTAGACAAAAGTGGAGACTTGGAGACACTTAACCCCAAGCTTCCTGCAGGGAAATCACATAAAACACTAACTACACAAATACATAAATACATAAACTTAACAATTAAGTTTGTTATAATTTTTATTAAAAATAAAAATTATGTTTTTTCGACCTTTAATTGTGCAATGAAAATGAAAAATTATTCAAGTTCGAGGCCATATACTCTATATTTCTTCATTAGGATATTGTCCTAACAAATAATCTATTGTCCTAACAAATAATCTATAGAAAATTCCCGAAATAGATCTATCAACACATTCCTGAAAGGGTCAAATAATAATTTGAAAACAAAAACTCTATAGATTATTTGTTAGGACAATATCCTAATGAAGAAATATAGAGTATATGGCCTCGAACTTGAATAATTTTTCATTTTCATTGCACAATTAAAGGTCGAAAAAACATAATTTTTATTTTTAATAAAAATTATAACAAACTTGTGGAAAAAGGCAAAGTACCCGCCTAGTTTACTTTCCCTGTTTTGTTAACTAACTTAACAAAATATAAAAAAGGAGAGAGAAACAAAAAAAAAAACGTGTATTGAATATCCACCAGAGGTGGATCTTGCACATCAAACAAGTTTTCAATTTATTTTTTGATCAATGGTTATAATCTTTAATTTCAAACTCATATGTATATTAGTTTTCATGTAGTGAGTAAACTAGTTCATATGAATGCTTGAGGTTTGGCATGGGATTGTTACCGCTTTCAAAACGTGTTCTGATGATGGGAAACTAGAAAATTCCCGAAATAGATCTATCAACACATTCCTGAAAGGGTCAAATAATAAATTTGAAAACAAAAACTCTATAGATTATTTGTTAGGACAATATCCTAATGAAGAAATATAGAGTATATGGCCTCGAACTTGAATAATTTTTCATTTTCATTAAACTTAACAATAATTAAAAAAAATTTTAAAATTGCTGATGCAAAAGCAAAAAATTTAACTTAAAAAAAAAAATTCCTCTTTTGTCTTGATTTTTAGATGCGCTGACAATCTTGATCTTCAAATATATTTTACGGCACTCAGATCATTCTGCAGAAATTTCTATTACCCCGGGAATCATAAAATTATCTTATTTAGGGTTACCTTATACTTTTGGGCTATTGTTCTTCCTATAAATTTTTGTCCCATTCCGTCTTTCTATGGGAGAACTTACGGGGCTTCCTAGAAGAGTCTGGTCTCCACTTAAGGTGTTATTATACGTCTGGCCCTGCTCCAGGTGGACCCCAGTTCCCAACTATTAAAATTTTCACAAAAAAAAAACCCAATTATTTTCCTTACTATAAAAATTCACAAAAAAAACTTACGTTCTCCTTATTATCTTCTTATTCTGCCCGGATTCAACTTTACTTCTCCGGTAATTATAGTTCACTCTAAGAAAATTTTTTAAAAAAAAAATCTAAATTTTACAAAATTGTATATTTTTTTTTTTTTTTTATTATTTAAGGATTACATACTTTTATTTTCTTCTTATTCTGCGCCTTTAACACTGCACTACAATCACTTTTTGATCAAATTTAAAAAAAATTTAAATATCTTTCATTTTACTTGTTCACAAAAATTTTTAGGTTAAAAAAAAATTTCTTATTTCACTGACAAAAGTGATACAGCTTGTTCCTTTAAAAAAAATGACTGCATACGTTCGCGCTTTTCTCAGCAATGATTGCAAAAAGATGGCTGAACCCAGCTCGAACTATATGTTTCATCAAAAAAAAACAAAATATATAAACTTTTGTACATGTATTACAAGTAATATATTTTTCTCCCTTTCTGTATACTAACACATTCTCATCATTAATCCTATCCTCTTCTAACTTCGCTCTAATGCAATTGATTCATTTTCTATGATCATAGACACAAACCTATTGTACTATTCTCAATTTCAAAATTCAAAAACTCTAAAATAACGACAAAATTACTTTTAGACGTTTTACCATTGTTTACACCATGTAACTTGCTAAACACGTTTCTACTTATCCGGTTTGACTACATTAATCCTTTTCTACTACGCCTTCATACAGCCATGATGTCATTTGACACATTTCAACAAAATCGGTAAGGTAAATACATTTTTGCTAATTATTTTAATTTTTTTTTTCATTTTCAGCTTAAATACCTTAAAATAATCTTTTAAACTTTACTAATCCTTCCTTAAACTTTTCTTCTCTCTTTTCAGCTAGTGTCCTTATGGGCTCTAGTACACCAACGCATGGTAGAGTAAGTATCGTTGCATTTTCAGTGTGTGACATTTTTATTAATATTTCTATTCTCCTTTTTCCATTTCAGGTCGGAAACCTAGAGTTGACTGTGGTAGTATTAATTCCACATACGCAAGGTCTCCTCTAGGTTGGCGATGACTCACTGCAGGTCAGCCACCTGGGTCATCACAACGTTTAATATACGGAAGGGGTTGGGATTTAATTGCGACTAGTTCGCCCCCATAGCAAATATACCCCTTCCGATACATCCAAAAAAAATATATTTTTAATGAGGCACGGCCGGCCCCGACATAAAAAAAATGACCGCCATAGTGCCAAAACATGTTTGGTCTAGGGGCGTCCACGCCAAAATTTCTCCCCCTTGTCAAGGAAGATATCTTGCTTTGAATGACAGGTGCGTGGCTCCAATATATGCTAACCGCAAGTCTTAGGGTGGACTGGAAACAGTTTTTTTTTATTTTAAATTTTGTTTAATATTTAAATAAATTTGCAAAAAGAAATAGGTCAAGTTTTTGAAAACTGAATGGAAAACTAAAATAAGAAAAGAATTCCAATAGCAAAATGTTTCATTTCTTACATTCAAACATTTTTGTATATGAAAAAATACTTAAAAATTGCCCAAATTTAAGTCGTTTTGCAAAAAAAGTGTATCAAGAATCGAAGTTTACCAATCACATCAGCATAGCTAAAACTTATAGGATGAATGGTTAAAACAAAAGTAAAACATTTAATGTAATGCTATTTATTTCAATAACATACAACATATCATAAGGTAATTTTGTCGTCTTTAATTTATGACCTCAGTGATTCGCATAGCATTATTACTCTTCATTATATGCTCTATTTTGTAAAGCCATTTTAGTACCTTTTTAGGATTTTTTAATTTTTAAAACGCCATATTTTGCGAACCAAGCAAATCTAGTTATCCAAAAATTGGTGTCAACCTTAGTTGTATAAAATACAAAATCTGTGCCGAATTTGAGCAAATTTGGATGAGGTGAAGCCCAATATTCAATATTTTGCAGTTGGCTATAAATGAAAATGAAACAAGCCAACTTTATTAGTTCAAAGTACTTTTCCTTCTTCAATTTCTTTTGTCCTCCACCATATGTGATGAGCAGAGAAGACAACTTTGACATTTTAGCTTCTTTTAAAAATAAACTTGTTCTGATATTTTTAGCTTGAGATGTCATTTCTTTCTTTTTTTTGCAGTTTTGCCAATATTTTTTTTTTGTCATTTTTTGTTAATCTCAAATTTTTATTTTACCTTACATCGCATCGCATAAATTTTTTTCACCAAAAAAATGTTTTTTCACCACAAAAATTTGATTAAATTTTTTTTAATTTTCGCCTCAAAAATCGTTTGTTCACCCCTATAAAGTTTTCTAAATTTTTGTATCATTCACCACAAACATTTTTTCCACCAAAAGAAATTTTTAACCTCAAAAATTTTTTTAAATCAAAACTGTTTTTCACCTCAAAAATATTTTTTCACTTCTATGTTTTTTAATTTTTTTTTTATAATTTGTAACTTACATATGGCGCTTTCCAAGCCAACAACCCCGCTACAGGAAAAAGTATAATACAGCAATGCGAGACGAACAGTATTCGTTCTCCAATAAAAAAAAATGGAACAACTTTTTAAATTTTTTCCAAAAATGTAGCCTTTGTCAAATATTGGTAAATATTGACAAATTTTGCGATCATTTAATTGTGAAAGGCGTGGTAGAGAAGAATGAGTGTATTTTCTAAAAATCATAACTACATTGCAAATTTTCAATTTTTTCTGAATCAGACTGCTCAGTTTCTGGTATTGAACCTTCGTCAGTGACATGGTTTTTTGAATTTTTTGAATAATGTAATATTTGTTATGTTTTTATTTGTTCGATTGCGTCTATATGAAATTGTCTGTGCAATCATTGATCGTGGTATAGATAAACTGATTTCTAATGACACATGCACTCGCACTACACGTTAGACAGAGCGCTTTAGCCCACTGATCTATCGTCAGGTCGAGTTTTGTTGTGATTAAAACTAGTTTTATTCAATACACGGTGTTTTTGTTCTTGCATACGTAATCTCAGAAGTACAACTCCAACAACACAACAGTTCTATTTTTAGAAACTTACCTCACTCTAATGTCCACTGTTGATTTAATATTCAAAATAAAAAAAAGGAATGTTTTCCTAATATGTCCCTAGTATTTGTACTAAAATAAGCTTATAGGCCAACTAATTGACCATTTTTCGACTATAGATCATTTTATTGTGGCGTCTGATTTAAAAAAAAGTTATAAAACTATTTTTAAAAGATCCACATCCTAAGATGGACATTCATTAAAAAAACTCTCTAAAGCATTAGAAAATGAAGATCGATAAAAATTAGTTTTTAAATTAAAATTTATTTTAAATTTGATTATTAAAACGTTTTATGTTTCGTTTAAATCTGCTTAAGGGGTTACCATACCAAGCAAAAATAAAAAGAATGCATTCTTCAAGAATGCATTTTTTTAATGCATGTAAAATAAGCAGCATGTCCACTAAACCGAATTAAAATGAAGTGATTTGATTTATTTTTCATACGATAAAATAAAACTTTTTTAGCAAAACATTAATTTAATGAAAAGTTTAATACGCTAGTCCATTCAGTGAAACTTTATTGATTTTATGTACAAACTCATTTAAATTCATTCATATAATTATCTCATGATTATTATGATAATTATGATTATTATTATTAATATTATGATAATTATGATTAATATGAATAATATTTTTTATATTAACCAGAGTTTTAAGTTGGAGATAGTACCAGAATATTGCAAAGGAATAGATTGTTTCAAAAGAACAATTCCAAGGAGTTAATTAGATATTTTATTAAATTTTTGTGATGTAAATTTAAAAGAAAACTATGTGTCTCAAAAACTTCAAGCTATCAATGTTGCGGACTAAAACCACTTCCCCCGGTACTCGGAGTACACAGTACCCAGACCAAGGAATGCCAACTCAACAAACCAGCAATATTTATGTATGTTTTTTCTTTTATGGGGCAACTTTGTCCAGCAACCTTGCTATAAATTCTATAGTTTCGTGTCGTAATTGAATTAAATCCGGGACCTTGGTTCTGCTCAGTTGCACCGTAGCGGACATCAGTCAGGTGTTTAACTACAACGGCCTCCAATGCAAGATCAATGAGATAACCCGATTTATGCAGATCCACAAATTCATGATTGATGCGGTCCAGGCAACTAGGCTAAACTCCACCTATTGCTTGCAGAGCTGTGGCAACTACAACATTCTGCTAAAGGACCACACACGGAGCGGTCGCCTCGCATTCATTATTGACAACACCATGCAGTACAGATCTATCTCACCTAACCTGCATATACGTGACCTATACCTAGAACACCAGGGTATAGAGTAAAGTCAGGAGCTGCCGAGATAGAACTGTACAATGTGTACATTCCGCTAGTGGACAGCTGTCACACAGATTATCACCCTGATATAACTTTCCTCCTGGAAGGTGGTAACCGCATAGTGATGGGTGATTTCAATGCCCATCATGAATTCTGGCACTCCAAATTGGGGGAAGACCAGGTAGGGATATCCCTGGCGGAACAGGTCGATGACTCCACATTCTGCACACTGAATGAGGACGCCCCACCAAAATTATTGAAAGAACCAGTAGCTCTCCAGATATTACAATTTTGAGTGCAGGTCTGATAAATGATACCTCATGGCAACCGATAATATCGTGGCCTCAGACCACCTCCCCATAATTATTACCCTCGACAAACCCTCTGACTTTTTCGTCTCTAAACGCCGCACGTATATTGACTACAAAAAAGCTAACTGGCTGGCGTTCAGAGAGTACACAAACCGCAACCCACCCCCAACCGACGTGCGCTCCGTGAAAAGGAAATTCCGCGAAATCGCCAATGCTGCGCTCGCTTTATACCTGCTTTAAATATCGTTAAACCAAATCTCCCTGCAGAGGCTGCAGAACTTGCAAATGAGATGGTCGAGCTTCGTTTGACCTACCCCAGAATCGGTCAACTAAACCGGGAGATCTGGCAAAAGTGTCAAACCATCTAAAGAGCTTGGACCTGACGGAATCTCAAGCTGACAAAAATCCTTATTTTGTCTTTATGCACCCTGATTGTGCAAGAGGTATGTAAAATGGGCAGGGTGACCCCGCTTCTTTACACGGTAAAGATAGCAGACCAGGGAGCATCTTGCAGGCCAATCTCCCCATTGTCACCAGTGGGAAGACTCTAGAGCCACTACTCCTCCCCAGCTTAACACAGCACTTCCAACTTGCCCAACACCAACATGGACTCCGTAAGCAACACAGCACAACAGATTTAGTAACACAAATAAGCCACGGTCTGAAGCAGAGTCGCCCTAGTGGCGTTAGACATATCAAAGGCGTTTGATACAGTCATCCATACGACCCTCTCCAGAGACATTACCGACTCCAGTCTACCAACCGGCACGAAGAGGTGGATTATCTGTGTGAACGACAGTCGGTCGTGGAGTTTCGAAACAAGAAGTTCCCGATCTTGTTTAAGAAGAAAGAAACCTTGTTGGCGACATGCAAAACAATTGTCCGGTCAATGGTAAACTATGCAGTGCCAGAGTGATCTCCCAGAGCCAGTGAAACCCAGTGGAGAAAACTACATACCTGCCCAAACTCAGCCTTAAGGACTATAAATGGATGCATACAGATGTCTTCAATTCAACATCTACATGAGGAAACGAAGATCCTCACTGTTAACCCTTTCGGTACTTCTTTTTTGCTTTTGACTTAAAAAATATTTTTTTATAATTTTGCAACTGTTATGGCCAACTTAATGACTAAACCAAAGTAATTTTTTTAAATTTTGTTTGCAAAAGTGGTTTTTGGGCATCATGCCATATGGCATAGAATGTATTTAAAGAAAAAAAAAAATACAAAAATTTTAATTTTTAATGCAATTTTAAAGATTTTATGTTAAAAAATATATAAAACCACTTAAAAAAACAAATATAATTCATATAGGTTGTGGTACAACGATTTTTTGTTCACCACAAAATCTGGTGACCTCTTTTGTATCTTCATCACCATAAATAGACGAAAGCAATTGTACGCAGCCCCCATCCAGCCATTTTAAAAGGATAATATTTTGGTTCCTTTCAATGCAATAGTCATATCTTCCTCTTCCTAACTTTTTTAAATCCTTTTCTGTTGCAAGTGGAGCTTTGCCCGTTTTATTTCCTCTTATGGTGCCTGTTGTCCATATTCACTTTTCTCGCAAATATATTAATAAATTAATTGTAGTGAAGTAATTATCAAAAAATAGTTTGTGGTTTTTATTTTCCGGAATCGTTTTACAGAGGTGAATGACAATATCAGAGCAAAACCCTAATTTTGAGTCTCCAACAATTGTATTTTTTAACTGGTATATTTCGAGATCATATACAATTCCATTTGAGCTAATAACCATATTATTTTTTTACCCCATTTGATAGGCTTTTTGGGCATATACTGCTTCAACCCAGTTTTAGCTTTGCACGGAATCATCATTTCATCAGAGCGACAGTTTTAGTCTTTTGGAATTTCATAAGTTCTTTTCAAGAACGTATTTATGAGTGGACGAACTTTATACAGTTTGTCACTCGAGTTCTCCTCTACGCTAAACTTTAGATTAGTGCGTATTAAATGGAATCTATTTTTTGTCATGTGCTTGCGAAAGGCTGGTATTTCAGTAGCACTACTCCAGTACATCGCTAAACGAGGATATGCTATTGTTCCAATATTAATTTCTGAACCCAGTAATGTAAGAATCTCTTCTCTTACAACATTAATGGCAGTTCCGGTTTTCATAAGCGTGGCCTGATTTGTTGCCTGAACAATAAAATCATATGGAAAATACTTTAAAAAATATGAGACAGGAGTTTTAACATCTTGTTTAGTATAACTTTCAGATAAATCTGAGCCTGGAGTGCTCCACGCTCGCTTTGCCCATCGAAATTTAAGAATTTTTTGAAACGACGAATCCGTAGCTTCATCCAAATACAATGAATCCTCTTCAGCATCTAAATTTTTGTCAAATAAATCGGTGTTCCCATCTGGATTAGTTAACTCCTCGATTAAAAAGAAATTGTTTTTATTATCATTGAGAGTTTCCAAAACATAATTTTCTTCTTCTTCTTCTTCATCATCGCCAAAGTCAGATAAATCTGAGTTATTAAAATTAACCAAAATATTTTCAATTTGTTCGAAGTTTAGTTTATTAGGCATTGTTATTACGTTCAGCCGCTGCAACTGTATTCAATCAAATAAAAATTTCCGTTGGGTAAAATCTATGCCATATGGCATAGTTTAAAATAAAAAAAATCGTGGAGCCTTATTAAACTATGTTTGGGATCTAATTTTTTTTTGTACTTACTAAGGCAATGATTATCTACTAAATTACTAACAAAAAGTTATCAAATAATTTTTTTTTTGTGGTAGAATTTATAAAAGTACAAAGTGCTCTTTATTTTGAAAATTACGAAACTCGATAGGCGCTCTCGCTTTATGAGCCATCACTATTTACTGGGTCCACTAACCAAACTATTTTTTTCATAAACTACTACAAAAAACTTCAAAGAAAAATAAAAAATATAGTATCCCTTAGTATTTGCTCTTAAAACAGGCACTAAAAAGCGACTATGCCATATGGCATAGAATATCCGAAAGGGTTAAGGAACACAGTCAAATGAGTTTGACCCTCTGCTGGAGAAGTAGACGAAATTACATATGAGATGATTCGTACGCTTCCACAGTTGGCAAATACGTCATTGCTAACGGCACTGAATGACGCCTTTATGGATTGTCATATACAGGAGATGTGGAGGGTAATAAAAATCGTACCAATACCAAAAAGGAACAAGGACCTTTCTGACTATATTAACTTTCGTCCTATTTCATTAATCTCCATGTTGATGAAGTTAATGGTTAATGATCGTATAACGGAAATTCTTAGCCACAATAGAATACTTCCTGACAGGAGCTTTGCCTATAGAAAGGGAAAGTCATCCTCCTCGTGTTTGAACGAATTGTTCCATAACATTGCTTTGCTTAATACTGGTACTTGACATAAACAATGCCTATAATTGCGTCAATAACCCTAAACTTAAACAGATTTTGGTCAATCTTAAATAAAAAACTTTTTGTCTAGCCGAACGCTTAAGCTGGGCAGTGAATCAATCATGGTAGAGAATGGTTCGCCACAGGGAAGCTGTTTATCACCATTATTGTTCAATATGTACACAAGGGCTCGTCATGAGGTGCAAGATGAAAGTACTATGGTCTATCAAATCGATGACTTCGCTGTTGAAAAATTGAAGAATAGAATCAACCACTTCATGATAAAGTTTGAGTCGTTAAACCTGTTTTTCAATCTGGAAAAGACCAGTATAATGTACCTGGCAAAGGGCAGCAACAAAAAAGTATGTGAAAATAAACAATATACTCGTAGAAATTGAACAGGTGAACAAAATAAAATTACTTGGAAGAACCATAAATTAAAAAGCGGGTCCGGGTTGATAAATAAACTAACTACGATAAAAGCTCAGTTCGCTCTAAAATTGAGTATGCTCGCACTACGGCAGCACATACTCCAAAATCCTTCAATCGAAAAATAACCACGTATCAAAACAAAAATTTGCGCAGGTGAATAGGTCTCAAGAGGTCAATTCAAATACAAATATTATATGTTCTGGCAAATGAAATGCCACCTGATCATCGCAGCAAATATCTCACGGCAAGAGAATTAATGAAACTTAAAAAAGATAACAACTCTGTGTATCTTCGGGTTGATGATAGTCCAAAAATTAAATCGAGCTATAGTATACAATGAGTTTAAGGAAACTTTTGACAAATTTAATCTACAATGTTAATTCTCCAAACAGCGAAGTTTTGCATCTCGCATCAATATACTCCCGGATAAAAAGGAGATGGGTATGTAATTTTTGCACAGTCCCCTCTCTCGGACAGTGTCACTGTTTGAGGTGTTTTTATTGTAAGTCTGGATAGAAAGTCCTACTTCAAAATAAATCACAAAGCATATAGCCTCGTCGGGGAAATGTGTGCGTTTGTAAAGGCAATAGATGAAGCCATACAAAGTGAAGTAATCAAACTAGCTATTTTCACTGATAGCATGGTGGTCTGCAAGGCTTTAAATTCTGAGAATACTGACAATTATTGTGTTGCATATATTTACAACAAACTTGTCAAATCCAAAATAGAAAAATGCCAAATCATTTGGATACCATGTCATGTATGCATAAAATTTAATGAAACTGTGGATGAAATGGCCAAACAGCGACGGTCAATGGAATTTTATTAGACGCTGATCTTACCCCAAATGAAGCACTTTGCAAAATACGTAATAATCTAAGAGAAGATTGAAAACGTACATATATAAATAACTCAAATCGGACAGGAAAACCATTTGCTGAAATATTTCCATCCATACCTGAAAAACCTTGGCAAGAGCGACATGAAACCTAAGGATATCAAGACAGATTGCTTTTTTTACATGTATATGATAACAAATACGCAAACAGAAATGAACAAGAATACACGTATATCTTTGCTGATTGCCATGTGGAGAAAACGGCTAATCATTTGATTTTTGAATGTCCTAAATTTAATAATTTTAATTTAATTCCAAGGACAGTTTACAAAATCTTCTTAAAACCAAGAACATCAGCATCTATAAATTGCTTATTCAGTTTGTGAATGAAGCTGGAATTGAATTTTAGATACATCCTTCCTATGAGTTACACACTCGCCAACCAAGGAAAATTAAAGCACAGATAAAAAGAGCAACATGACAATTATATTGTATATATTCGTTGGCAGACTATTTACTTTTACTACAATGGAACATAACAATGCCCAGGTAAAAATATTTATATCTAGTCATATATAATATGATTAAGTCATATATAACTTTGAATGAAGTCACATTACGGCTAATATCGTTATATACAAATACTTGATATTATTGTATGTCTCCAAATCTTACTCCATATATAACTACATAACCCATATAATAATAATCCAAATATATGTAGTAATAGATATGATTATATATGGTCCCATGCTAAATCTTATTAAACTATATGTGAGTCATACTGAAAATATTTTCCTTATAATTTTAAATAACATTATATATAATCCCATACATGTTTTTGTTAAATATCAAATTAAGTTATCGGCACGTTAAGACTTATTACATACGACTTCACATATGGATTTTATAACGAAAGCATTTGCAAGTGATTTATTTTATATAATTTCAAATAAAAAATGTGAACATTTTATAAGACAATACCTTTTAATTATATATTTTTGCAACACTAAATTAGTTCCTGATAATTTTTAATCATTTTGTTTTTTCATTTAAATCCAAGCCAATACAAATATAAGATACATTCATTGAAAAGGTAATTTCCATATAACTGCTTGGTGAAAAGTTGTATGGTGGTTTACAAATAAAAACAAAATTTTTAGATTTTTAAGCTTTCGCAGTTTTTTCAATATGGTTTTTACGCCGTTTAATGGAATTTAGTTTTGAGAACAGTACACAATAATGGTGTAATTCTGTGTAGAAATTTGCGAAATTTAATTATTTTTTTTCGCATTTTTTTTATAAAAAACATGGTTTGAAAACATAATTAGGTATCTATAAAGTACAAAAAAGTTAATTTTTTTCATTTATATCAGGTACAGACGGACGCTTTTTTTCCCCAACACATTTCGCTTTGTGACAACTAAAGACTAAAAGATTTTAGTGAGCTTAATACTAAAATCGAAAAGGCAGAAACCAGAAACTGCGCAGTCTGATTCAGAAAAATTAAAAAATTTACAATGTAGTTATGATTTTTAGAAAATACACTCATTCTTCTCTACCACGCCTTTCACAATTACAAACATTTTCGTTGAGTGTATTTTTATATTTTTTGGTGGTGCAATATATATCTATAAACAGACGTAGCTTTTATTTAATCTAAAACTGTAATTTTAATATTTTTAATTTGCTTGAAATTTATAAGTCATAATTTTTGCGCCGTTTAAATATAAATGATTAACGCGAATGGATTTAGCATGCTTAAACATAGGCTAACAACATACACATACACAAAAGGTTATTTATGTCACACAAAAATAAATTTCGAAAATAGTTCACCTCAGTGTCGAAAATTTTTGAAGTTCCCCAAATAACTAATTTATTTGCTTCACTATTATTTTAATTTTTCGCTTAATACTTTAATGTTTTAATTTAAAAATAAAAAATTTTCTACCTTTTGTAAAAACGGATTGTCCTCTATGCGTCCTAATAGATCTGGAAAATAGCCTCCAACTTCTTCGTGAACTTTGCCAACCAAACTAATTTGATGTAGTGGTCCATAACGAAATGTTCCTTGAGAGTAGTTACGAGTAACCTAAGCGGAAAGAAAAAAAAACCCAGATATTAAAGTTACACGCGTAATGTTGAAGAAATATTCCAACCTGTTCATAATATTGAGACATTGTGCATGTTTCTATATCGGAATTTCTACCCAAAACTCCAGCTTTAACTGTTAACGTTGAATAGTTCTCGGCCATGTGTTCTAATAAATCCGGCAAATACCTGGCAGCATCATGAACTATGCCCATAACGTGCATGGCATATCCATCCTCATCTTCAGCAAAACAAACTTCAAAAAATTCATTTACCAATTCTTCCATTTCATCTGGAGATAAATTTTGTATTTCGTCTTGATATAAATGTACTACGGATGCACCACCATTGGGATACACTTCTATTTCAAAATATTGACCATATTTAAAATGTTCGAGACCGTCGGGAACATGGCTATTATTACGGCTAGTACGTGTGACATTTGGTGCTGGTGCATGTTGTACACATTGTGTTCCAACACTGGCCCGACGTATTTTTGAACGTTTATAACATCTGGAACATTCACGACTACGCGACGATGACGACGACGATGATGCATTGTTAGATGTGGACGACGAGGAGTTTGAGCTGTGTTTGTTAGACGATGAAGATTTGTGATGGTGATGATGGTGGTTATGAGAACTACTGCCAGAAGAGGAACGTCTTGATGAAGTGGCTGATTTCGAAGCTGATGATGATGAAGAAGAGGAAGTTTGTGTGACTGGCAAATTACTACTTGTTACGCTAGAGGAGGAATTTACTGTGTAGGAATGATGTGGTGTATGTTGATTGTTTGTTGTAGTTTGTTGTGATGATGTTGTTACATGGCTTAAGGCTGTTGTTGTAGAAGAGGTAATTGCTGTTTTAAGTGCTGGTGAAGGCATCATCAATGTTTCCATTTTATTTTTTGCTTGGGTAGTCGACGGATTGACTTCAATTTTTGTCACTGCATCGATTTTCACTGGTGATTGTTGCAAAGTGTGTTCCTGTTTAACTGGAGTAGTAGTCATTGTTATTTCTTCTTTTATTGGTTTGGTATCCAAATTTGTAGTGTCACTGTTAAAATTAAGCTGACGAGCAACTTCATTTGGTGTCTTTGTCGTATGTACTTTAATTTCTTTCTCATGATTCTTTTTAATAGATACATTGGAGTCAATTTTTATATCAGAGCCGTTTGGTAAGGATGCTGTAGCTTTTTCCTCTTTCAGTACTTCTACCGGGTTTTCTTCTTCCTTTATTTTTACTATATCCTGCTTGGGAATAATCGTAACAGAAGTTTTCTCTTCTACATTAATGTCCGCTGGTATTGAAAGTTTTGTAACTTCAACATTCTTAAGTTTATCAATTTTTGTTTCAGTTTTTAATTCAATAGTTTCCTTTAAAGCTGAGTCTGACATTTGATTTGTTGGTTCATTGCTTTCCAAAGGTTTTTGTTTATCAATTTCTTGATCACTAATAACATTTAAACAATTTATTTTTATACCACTACAATGGCTTCCTCTGCTACTCTCCGAGCTCCTCCTTCGGCTGCTGGCGCCGGACGATGAAGTTGATGATACAGTCTATTAAGTAATATAATATGTTTATAAGAATAAATTAGGTTACAAGAGTAATGTACCAAATACAGAGTACAAATTAGTAGTTTAACTTCGAAATTTGATTTTGGAGCATTTCCGATTTATTAAGAAAATAAAATAAATAAGTTTTAAAAATCGGCCACAAATGTTTGTTATTTTAGTCACGAATTTTCATTATCCCGCTTTTTCATATTATAAAAATGGTTAAGGTTGCGTTTACATTACTCTCGAAATCCAGTTTATACTAGATTTCGAAGTCTAGTTCGTGTACCAGTTTAAACTGGGTTTCCGCGTAATGTAAACGAACCTTGACTTTTTCATAAAAAAGTTATAAAAAACCCGTTATCGTTTTAAAACCCTTTCAATAGTTATCCCTAAAATATCATTACCGAAATAATTCAAATACCGTTATCCGAAAAATATTGTTACCGAAACAACTAAAATATCAATATCCTTAAAATACCGAGAACGCGTGCATCGGATCCCTAAGGCTGCGGGAGATTGACAGCATGAGGAGTGGGGATCTGAGGGGGCATCTTGAGATTGCGAAAATGTTCGCTGATGACCCTGTTATTAGGGTCAGTGACAGGATACTGCTTGTGCAGGTATTTGTGAGGCACTTTGTTGTTATGATTTTCGACAGAAGCACGTGGTTGACTGGATCTTGGGTACCGGAGGTTGGTGCACAGGTCTGGTTCACGAATGGCTCAAAACAGTCGAACATGGATACGGGGGCGGGTGTCGTCGGACCCGGATTTCAGAGTGCTCTGCCCATGGGCAAATGTCCCTCCGTTTTTCAGGCGGAGGTCTTCGCTATCTGTATCTGTGTGGAAGAGTGTCTGCGGAGGAGGACACGTGGGGTCACGATCTACATTCTATCTGACAGCCAGGCGGCACTTGGTGCCTTGAGGGCTCAAGATGTGTCGTCGGCTCTGGTTAAGGAATGTATCGACTCTCTAAATCGTCTAGGACTTAACAACTCCTTGACACTGGGCTGGATTCCTGGCCATAAGGGCAACGAACGGGCTGACTGTTTGGCCAACTGCGGAGCTCGTCGACAATTCATTGGCCCTGAACCCTTCTGTGGCGTACCAAATGGGTATGTCAGAGAGGCTCAGAAGATGGAGGGAGTCGGAGTTTGGGGCCTATGGGTCCAGATCGCCTGGGCAGCGACAGGCGAGGCTGTTTATATCTCCCTCTGGGGAGAGGTCGCGGAAACTCTTGTCTATGACAAGGGGCGACCTCACGGGACACTGTGGCCTTTGGTATCAATTGTACAAGATGGGACGATCCTCCACGGATACGTGCAGGTTATGTGAATTGGAACCCGAGACCTCAGAGCATGTTCTCTGCATATGTCCGAGGCTCTCCGACAGGAGGGTGCGTTATTTTGGTGGTCAAATAGTGACGCCATCGGATGTTTGGAACTGTTTACCTGGTAGGATAGTTGGCTTCGTAGGGAGCCTGAACTTATAGGGTGTATTCGCTGGCAGCACAAAATACCAACTTCTGGTCGCGGTGCATAGTGCCACTCTAGTCTAATATAATCTAGTTTTCACACATGGACAAATCACTATATAAGTGACACTGAAGATTATACATAGTTAATCTGGGTTTTCAGTTTTTCGACATCACGTCAAAATTAATTTTAAAAGGACATTAAAGTTTAAATTTTTTAAACAAATGATATGACTTAAATATTGGTATCAAAAAAAGTTGGTAACCTCTGCTTTCAAAAAATATTGATTATAATTTTCCAGGATCAAGAATTTCAAAAATTTCCTTTAAAAAATGTTAGTCCTTAATAAATTTTGTACAACATAAAATATTCTAAAGGCTTTGATATACTGAAAAATATACCTAAATTCAATCAATCTGACTTGTTTGTTTAGTTTTATCAAAACTTTAATTTTTCTTATAAAGGGTGTTTTTTATACCGGTATAGAACTTTAAGTTGGCAACACTTATTTAACTGGCGGCCATTTTGTCAGCTGTCAAGTGATTTATATTTAGTTTGGTTTGCCATTTCAACATGAATAGACTGACGCCTGAACAACGCTTCCAAGGTCGAAGTAGCGAGTGCTACAGGGGTCCTTGAAGCGTACACACAGCAAATCTGTTGAAAATGCCACAGCCTATCAGGATTCCAAAGACCGTCCATGCGTGGTTTAGTATCACATCCTGCACGAGGTGTCCCTGCTATTTAACAGAACATGGCGGACCTAGGTGTTATCTAACCGTGCCTATGGGATGAATAGCACTACGTTAGTGTGTTTTCGAACGGTGGCCTCCAGGGCATGGGGAACTCTGGTTGTATTAGCCCCCTGGTAGCACAGGGCTCTGCTACTAGGCGTTCTTTTTAATCCCTTCTTCTTTATTTATAGATGGATTTTAACAACCAAAAGTTTAATAATGAGCAAAAAAAAGACCGATGCAGGTCTATCCTCAAATGGCCAACAGGTTTTATGCCTAAATATCATTGAGGACGCTAATAAAATAGTCGAGCAGGAAAAGGACTTTCTCAGTCCAAACCTTGCTGAGCCTATGGATGTGGTTATCGTGTCTCAGGATCATCAGGGTCCTACCACTGACATAGACATCCCTACGGACGAGGAGGATGAACTTTTATGTTCCCAGCCTATTGGTACCGCGAACGAGGTTACGAAAACTCCAGGTGATCAGTCGAAACCTGCGACTGAAAGAGTGAAGCTATGTGGCGCTGCTCGAAAACGCCTGAGGATGTACCTGGACGAGGGTATTGACCCACAGGCAGCGCGGCGACTTTGTTTGCTACCAATGCGCGAAGCCCGAATAGAGGTTAAAAGAAAGAGGTAAAAGAAAGAGGGTACGCTCAGATGGCTCAACGCCACCAGGGTCGAAACAACCTGCAAAACGGACCGCTGAGATTGCTGTGGATGGCACACCTCGCAAGGTTGAAGGCGGCACATTGCCAAAGCCAGCCTTGACGGTTCCAGCGAAGCAGCAAAAACAAATGGCGCCGTCTTATAAAGAAGCAGTCTCCACCGTAAAGATTGGTGTAATTCCGCCTGATTTTCCGGCGACTAGATGGACAGATGAACAGCTGCACTCCATTCAAAGAGCTGTCTTGTACAAGATCGCGGAGCTTAGAAAAGGGACAATAAAGCCCAGATTCTCCAGTTGCTCCTACAAGCCAGGTTGGCTCAGTTTTGTATGCCGCGACAAAGACACAGCGCAGTGGCTGGAGACTCACGTCCCCACTCTGAAGCCATGGAGCGATGCTGTGTTGAAAGTAGTGGCGGAAGATGAAGTGCCGAAGGCCCAAGTGTTCGTGGGATACTTTCCCGAAAAGGAGGACACGTCCAGTGATTTACTTCTTGGACTAGTTGAGGGCCAGAACTGTGAACTTTCGGTTGGGTATTGGAAGGTACTGAATAGGGTCATAAAGGGTGGTATTGTTGAGCTAACCCTCTCCATTGACCCAATCTCAGCCGACCTACTCAAGCGAAAGAACTACAGAGTGAATTTTGGATATGGAACAGCGCTGGTAAATCCTACACGTCAGCAACAAGAGGTCGGGCGTGACATACCCAATAGGGCAAATACAAATAATTCGGCAGCAACGACTAAATCCGACAACAGGGTCTCTAATGACTCTAATATGGATGATAAACCGGGCTGCTCGAAGGACCTTGTAAGTCCCAATTCATCTGAGCCCAAAGCTAAGAATATGGCCAATCAGCAGGCTCCCAACAGGCGGAAAAAGTGGGAGAGAAACTCGGCAGAGGAGGCGGTTCTGCTGAACTCCAACAGGGGCAGAAAGGTGGCAAAGCGTGCCGCCAAGCACGCTCGTAAATAATGGCTACCGGAAAAGGTAAGACACCGAAGCACTTAAAGTGCTTACAGGTGAACCTTCAACATGCCAAAGCGGCATCGGACGTGCCCAACAGAAGGTTCACCACTGAGGCCCTGGATGCTGTTTTTATTCAGGAGCCATGGGTGCACGACGGAGCCATAAAAGGGCTTAACGCAAATCAAGGTAGGTTGATTTACGATTCAAAGCATATCCGGCCAAGAGCGGCCATCCTAGTTATTGACAATCTAACATATCATCCAATTTCAGAGTTCATTATGGGAGACTTGGTTGCGATCTGGGCAAAGGTGCCCTCCTTATCTGGGGAACACGAGGTAGTTCTGGCCTCTGCTTATCTACCTGGCTGACACGGTACTAACTACTGAGGTCTCGGCCTTGGTGGAATATTGCCGAAAGAGGAAACTCAGTTGGATCCGCTGTTGCGACGCCGACGCACATCACACAACATGGGGAAGTACCAATGTAAACAAACGTGGTGAGTACCTGCTTGAATTTATATGTAGCAATAATATAAACATAGCAAATAGGGGTGACGAGCCGACTTTCAGGAATGCTATTAGGTCAGAGGTCTTAGATCTCACTCTTACTCTTACTAGCTCTGATATTTCTTTCGCCATCTCCAATTGGCATGTCTCCAATGAAGTATCAATGTCTGACCACCAACACCTGGTATTCGATGTTGTTAGTTCATTGGACTCATGCCAGATCTATCGTAATCCCAGATGCACAAACTGGGAAAATTTTCGTCATCATTTGAAAAACGTTGCAGATCTTTCTAAAGGGCTCATCTTGATATTCATTCAAATTTAACTTCTGCTTATACTCTAGAGCTGTCCTGAAAAGACCAGGAGGACGAAGAGGGATGTTCCATGGTGGAACGATGGTCTGGATAAGCTCAAAATGGAGGCCAGAAGACTGTTCAATAGGGCCAAGGAAACGGGAGACTGGGTTACCTATAAGGCAGCGCTCACTGAGTACAATAAAGAACTACGTAGATCCAAGAGGTTAACGTGGCGCAGCTACTGTGAGAAGATCTCTGATCTTCCAGAGGCGGTGCGTCTACAAAAGGCCCTGTCCCAGGATCATACGAATGATCTATGTACTCTCAAGAGGCCGAATGGTACCTACACTGAATCTCCCATTGAAACCTGTGAACTCCTACTTGATACGCACTTCCCAGGATGCGTTGACAACTGCCAACTGCGGGTCTGTCGTGATTCAACGAATTCCAGACCTAACAGGCAGAAATGTACGCCTATCAAGTGCTGTCTTTCAGGAGAACAGGGTAAAATGGGCGATAGGTGAATTCTCTTCATTCAAATCTCTGGATCCGGATGAGATCTATCCTTGTCTGTTGCAGAAAGGGATGGATTTAATTGTCCCACAACTGGTTAGGATATTTAGATCTAGTCTGTTATTCGGTTATGTACCGACGCCGTGGAGGGAGGTTAGAGTGGTCTTTATACCGAAGGCGGGGAAGAAGTCTGAACAACTGCCCAAATCCTTTAGACCAATTAGCCTGAGTTCGTTTCTCCTTAAAACAATGGAGAAAGTCTTGGACCAGTACATTAGGGATACTTACCTAAGGCGAAAGCCGATACACAAATTACAGTTTGCGTATCAACGAGGTAAATCTACCGAGACTGCTGTCCATCATGTTGTCACTACAATAGAACGGGCACTAGAGGCAAAGAATATTGCCCTTTGTGCCTTTATTGATATACAGGGCGCCTTTGACAACACGTCCTACGAGGCAATTAGGGTGTCCATGGTTAGAAAGGACATCTCTCTAATTATCATCAATTGGACTTTGGAGATGCTACGCTCTAGAATAATCACGTTCGGCATAGGGACTACTAGTAGAACCGTAAATGCGAATAGGGGCTGTCCACAGGGGGGTGTTTTGTCGCCGTTACTCTGGACGCTGGTCATTGATGAACTACTCGAAGGTTTGAACGACCTGGGTTTCAGAACTTATGGATACGCGGATGATCTTGTCATTTCTGTAGTGGGATTCGATGATAGGACCATATCCGAACGTATGCAGCAGGCTCTGAACTATACTCTTTCTTGGGGCCGGGAAAAGGGCTTGTCTGTCAACCCGTCGAAGACAATCCTGGTACCATTTACGAATAGGAGGAAACTTAACCTGACAATGCCTGTCCTTGTTGGGGCCACGGTGGGCTTTTCCAGTAGTGTTAAGTACCTCGGCGTGACTGTTGACAGATCCCTTACCTGGAATGAACATCTTGACTATGTCTCCAAGAAGGCCACAAGGGCATATTATGCCTGCCAAAGGCTTTTTGGTAAGACATGGGGTCTAAGGCCGCAGATGGTCTACTGGTCTTTTAACACCATTGTTAAACCTATGATCACCTATGCTGCCCTGGCATGGTGGCCAAAGGTTGAACAGGTAGGGGCAAGGGATGCTCTCAAGAAGATCTACCGTCTTATGTGTATTGGCATAACGGGGGCAGGCGGAACCTGCCCGACGGATGCCATGGGTGTTATGCTGGGGATACCACCATTGCATATTTCTGTAATGGAGGCTGCCTGCATAGGATCCTCCAGACTTAAAGAATTCGGTGACATGAGGGGAGGTGATCTAAGGGGTCACATGAGGATCGCTAGAATCCTAATTGATGACCCGATTACAAAGGTTACGGATAGGAGGTCACCGGAGTAGATCTTTGATAGGAACTTTAAAGCAGCTATGCCCAACGTCAATGTATGCGATTTGTTCGAGTGTGTTGGGTACGCGTAAAAGCTCTTTTATTGTTACTTTTATTTATTAGGATGGGCCGAAATATCCGCTTTTGTAGAACTTTTGTAGAACATAGAGCGAAATATTTACAATTTTTAAGTCTGTTCTTGGTGAGGGAAAAAATATACGAACTAATTTGTTCTGTCCTACGGGTAATTGTGTTCCTTGATAATGGTACTTTTTATAAAATTTGGGCCATATCTCTACCCTTACTTCCAAAACAACCCAGCACTTCTTTAGCGAGCACCTTAAAAAAAATGCCATCGCAAGCGAAACAATAAAAGACGCTTTTTCAACATCATTATTTACAATGTTTCCTGCAACAAATGTTTTTTTTTAAATTAGCAATTAAAATTTCTCTTTCCGCATCTACAATATCGAAATATTCTTTATGGCAAGACCTGTAATGCCTTTCGACATTAAATTTATGAATACGCTTAACATTGCGTTGGCATACCAAACATACTGGCTCGCCAACGCTGTTTTGTGTAAACAAAAAATCATTTTCCCAAACCTCATTAAACATTTTGAGCAGTGCTGTACTTCACTTTCTGATTTGCGTGTACTACCTTCTCGCATGAAGTCTGCGTGACAACTGATCAACAGTCGTTAAAAAAACAAAACCAAACGCAAGCATTGCACAAATGTTTTCTAGCTGACCCGATTGATTACTAGGTTTCGCGTACACAAAGCTCTTTATGTGTATATTTCGGCCCATCCTATTGTTTATCACTACACCCAAAATATTTCTTAGTTGATTTATAATTTAACCATACTAGTAGTAACAAATACTCTTTTAAATGTTGCATCCATTGTTTATACTATAAACAATGGATGTATAAGATAAGTATAAACTTTATACTTATAATTTCATCAAAATTTAAGTTTTTTCAATTAAAATATTTTAAATTTAAATTTAAAGTTTACAATTTTTAAAACAAAAGTCAAATTTTCTATGCTTACGAAAATTCGTTATATTTATTATGACAATTAAAAATTTTTGACACAAAAAACAAATAGTTATTAATGAAATTAAAATTAATTTATTTAAAATGAACTAAGAATTTTTTTAACTATGCGACTATTCAATTTTATCGGTGTAGTTTTCGCGTATGTGTGAAAGCACAAAGCCTTTTATGTGTACATGTGAAAGCACAAAAAGCTGTTTTCGCTCGCGGGCATATGGAGTGGGCATAGCTGCTTTAAAGTGATGCTGTTCGACAGGGCCATGTGGACCAACAGATCCTGGGAGCCAGAGCGGGGTTCTCAGATATGGTTCACAGATGGCTCAAAGCATGCGAATGGTGACACTGGTGCGGGTGTCTATGGACCAGGTTTCCAACGGGCCTTACCCATGGATAGATACCCCTCCATTTTTCAGGCAGAGATTTTTGCTATCTGTGTCTGCGCGGAGGAGTGTCTACGAAGGGTCACTATTAGATCTCGCATCTGCATTCTTTCTGACAGTCAGGCGGCATTAAGGGCTTTAATGTCCTACGAGGTGTCATCTGGTCTGGTCATGGAATGCATTCTGGCTCTTAACCGACTTGGCAGGCGCAACTCGCTTACCTTAGGGTGGGTTCCTGGTCACGAGGGGCATGAGGGCAACGAGAGGGCAGATTGTCTTGCTAATTGAGGGCCCGAAGGCCCTTTATTGGCCCTGAACCATTCTGTGGTATACCTTTGGGGTATGTTAGGGAGAAGCTCGGGTCGTGGAGGGAATCAGAATTCTCTCTCTATTTGGGAAAACTCTCTTGGCCAACGACAGGCTAAGAGATGCAGGATCGAGGAGACTCTTGTCACTCGGGAGGGGTAACTTGAGAACCCTGGTGTCTTACCTGACTGAACACTGCAATCTCAGATACCACCTGCGCAAAAGGGGTCTTTCGGACACGGATGAGTGTAGGTTTTGCGAACTGGTAGCTGAGACATCAGAGCATGTTCTTTGCGAATGTCCAGGCTATGTGAAAGGCGTGCCAAGTTTCTTGGCAATCGCTTTGTCTCCCCTTCGGACATTATGAAGATTTTGCCTAATAGGATTATTGGCTTTATAGGTAGCTTGAATCTTTAGGGTAACTTTAGGCAGCACAAAAGACCTAAGTTGGTCGCGGTGCATAGTGCCATATAATCTAATCTAAACGCTTCCAATTTGTGCAAATTTATTTTGAAAATCATGGTTCTGTTCGAAATACGTATCGCGCACAACGTCCATCGGAGCAATTAATTCGATTAACTATGAAACGTTTTCGCACCACGTTTACTCTAAATGATAATATGCATCCACAGAGACGTACTTTGATGTTTGGTCTGCTTAAAGGGCTGATGGAATTATTGGTAAGTACTTCTTTAAAAACGATGCTGGTGACCGCTATAGAGCCATGATTACTGACTTTTTCGTTCATCAATTGAACAACCATGATGTGCAGGAGCTGTGGTTTCAGCAAGACGGCGCAACAGCTCGTGCTACAATTGATTTATTGAAGGAAACATTTAGTAACCGCATATTTTCACGTTTCGGGCCCGTGAATTGGCCTCCAATATCGTGCGATTCAACGCCGCTGGACTTTTTTCTGTGGGGATATGTGAAGTCGTTAGTCTACGCCGATAAGCCCGAAACGATTGACCACTTGGAGGACAACATTTGCACCGTTATTGCAAATATACGGCCACAAATGTAAGAAAAAGCCATAGAAAATTGGACCTTCAGATTAGACTACGTCCGAGGCAGCCGTGGCGGTCATATGCCAGAAGTCCTATTGAAATTATAATTCCAGAAGATTTTCTTTCGAATAAAGTAAATTTTATGTCAATTTAAAAAAAATCATCTTTGTTTTATTCCAATTCAAAGTTATATACCTCTATAAAAAACACCCTTTAGCAACAAAAAATTAACATAACTTTTTAACCTCACATCCAATTTTGTTAGTTTTCAATACAAAAATGCTCAGAAATAACAACCTATGCCAATTTAGTAGTTGGAAAATATTAAAAAGTAGTTTTATTTATAACGCAGTATAAACCATAAATTATTAATTCACTTTTTGTAGAGAGCCAACGGACCGCGATCTTCTATTTTGGCGTATTTTATGCTTAATACTCAAATCATGCTTTGGACGATATTCGTGTCAATTTTTGTTACACTGCTTTTAAGTTTTTCCCTAACAATTTTCATACACTTTTTGGCATGAGACCCCAAAAACCCATAATTGGAAGTGCTTTTGGGACATTTGGAGGTTACGAAAGGTATGTTTTTTGCTAAATTTGACCAAAAATTTCTGGCATTTTACGTAGAATATATTCTACTAATATATTTGCCATTCAAGGTTAGATGTAGGGTAGCCAATGCCTTGTTAATGCCTCAGGTCTTATATGGTCTTGAGGTATATTCCGGTACAACTTATACTGATCTTAAGACTCTTGAGCGTGTTGTTAATTCTGTAGCTAGATAAAACAAGGAGGCGTTAAAAGATTTTTGGAGTGTTACTTTAAGGATTTCGTTAATTTTCGCAATGTTTTTCTGTTTTATAAGACTCTTAAGAGTGGTTTAGTCGTGCCGTTGTGTAACGTGTTTAATTGTACATTATTAATATTCCGTTGAGAAGATGTTGTAATTTTTGATAGAATTTTTCCGATAAGAGTTGCTCGTTGTTGGAACTATTTACCTTTAGAATTGAAAACTTTTTCACATTCGAACAATGCTTTGCGTTTAAAACTGTTAATGCGTTTTTCGAGAATTTGTGATTTTTTTTTATTATTCTTTGGGTTGTTGCTAATTATGATGAACGGACTTTAATGCAATTAATATTTTTTTTGCGTTTTTAACAGTACCTTTTCCTTTCGGCTGGGGAGACAGGAATAAATGATGCATGAATGCATTTTGTTTTTTTACACATATATGTATACATATTTTTTTTTATAGTATGTGTAGTTTTTTAATAAGATTTTAAGATCTTGTTCAGGAATATATTGCTATGAAATACGTTTTTTGGACTAGGTGGCTTTGTTTATTACAATATGGAGAAATAAAGAAATAAATAAAATAATATGTCGTCTTTAGAATATCTATCTCTGATAAATTATTGCTGTTTTACTAAACAATTATTAATGTAAACATGCGCCTTTACAGCCATGGATTTGAATCCTGTATGTAAAGTTGTGATATACCTGTTTAAGAAAAGGCTGCCTACTAGGGTGCTCTAAGCTTGTATTAAGAAAAAAATATTTTGAGTTTTTAAATGGGCTACGCCCTGCCCTGGAAATATTTTTTTGGGCGTAAAACTACGTTCAGAAAAAAAATTTGTATAATCGGATATTGGGAAGACGTGCTCCTTATGATTTAAAACAAGTTTCGTATTTTTGTTCTCTTTAGCATCATGTCAACCTTAACGTTTTTGCTTGTGGAGTACTGCTTCATGCAGTACTGCTTCGGCAAATTTTCTGACCCATCCGAAAAGTCAAAACCGCGATCCAGAAAAGTAAATTTTTATAATGTAAGTTTGTTTCGATTTGTTTATTTAAGTCTTAATTTGCCATAATAGCACTAAACTTTTAAATAAAGATTAAAAAATGAAGTAAGCGATTTTTATTAAACATGTAACTAGAAATTTTTCAAAATGAAGTATATATATGATATTATAAAGTTTGTCCCAAGAAGAGCGCAATTTTTAAATTTTAAATAAAACACAGATATTTAAAAAAAATCGTGAAACTTTATTATATCGTAAAGTAGACAGAATGAGGTTATGTATGGAACAATATATCGTGCAGATGGCCGCCGCGGCTTTGCTGGCATGCACGCGATCTTTTAATGAAATTTTCAATGACCGTTTTGCATGAATGCTGCGGTATTTCATTAATGCAGCGTCCAATTTCCTCTTTTAAGGCTTGAGTCGTCGTCGGCTTATTCGCGTAAACCATCGACTTCAAAAAACCCCAAAGAAAAAAATCTAGTGGTGTTAAATCGCACGATCTAGGCGGCCAATTCTGATCTCCAAAACGCGAAATAACACGACCGGGAAATGACTGATGCAGCAATTGAATTGTTTCTCTGGCTGTATGACATGTGGCGCCGTCTTGTTGGAACCACATGCCCTCCACATTCATTTCTTCAATTCTAGGCAAGAAAAAATGTATGTTTTCGCCCTTAAGTCTGAGATGAGGTAAATAAAACATATTTGCGAATCAAAGAATCGATTTGTTAGTGCATGTTTTTGCACATTTTGCTATAAATGCATATGTTTGCATTTTTTGCCTATTTTTTTATTGCATATTTAAACCTATATTGCTTATTTTTTTTAATAAAAAAATGTTTTTTCAATAAAACCAAAAGAAACGTTTTTCTATAAAAAATAGAACTTTTTTCTTATTTTTGGACAACAAGTTTTTATTAAAAAAATACAAAAATTCACTAGAAAAACATAAAAGAAAAAAATTAAAATAAGGAATTCATTGTATAAAATTAAAAATCTGAATCGATACTTTTATTTTTCCATTCTGAGCCTGAGTCAAGTAAATCGATAAAATCGCAAATATCGCGAAATCGAGTGCTAACTTTTAACAATGGCTATATCCAATAAAATCAGCGCATTTGAATTTAGTTTACTAGCTGTGTGCCCAGCTAGTTCAAATTTTTGACTAGCACTACACCTTTTACAACTGTAATTCAAAAAATATCAATTGAAATTCAAAATTTCCATTTGAAATTCAAAATTTCCATTTGAAATTCAAAAAATATCAATTGAAATTCAAAAATTCCATTTGTAATTCAAAAAATATCAATTGAAATTCAAAATTTCCATTTGAAGTTCAAAAAATATCAATTGAAATTCAAAAATATCAATTGAAATTCAAAATACATCAATTGAAATTCAAAATATATCAATTGAAATTCAAAAATTTCTATTTGAAATTCAAAAGTTTCTATTTGAAATTCAAAAATTGATATTTTTTGAATTTCAATTGATGTATTTTGAATTTCAATTGGAATTTTTTGAATTTCAAATGGAATATTTTTTGAATTTCAATTGGAATTTTTTGAATTTCAAATGGAAATTTTTGAATTTCAAATAGAAACTTTTGAATTTCAAATGGAAATTTTTGAATTTCAAATGGAAACTTTTGAATTTCAAATAGAAACTTTTGAATTTCAATTGATATGTTTTGAATTTCAAATGGAATAATTTTTGAATTTCAAATAGAAACTTTTGAATTTCAAATAGATATTTTTGAATTTCAATTGATGTATTTTGAATTTCAATTGATGTATTTTGAATTTCAATTGATATTTTTTGAATTTCAAATGGAAATTTTTAATTTCAATTGATATTTTTTGAATTTCAAATAGAAATTTTGAATTTCAATTGATGTTTTTTGAATTTCAAATGGAATTTTTGAATTTTAAATGGAGTTTTTGAATTTCAAATGGAAATTTTGAATTTCAATTGATATGTTTTGAATTACAATTGTAAAAGGTGTAGTAATTATGTTTAATTGTAAATTATGTTCAAATAATAAGTATTTTCGTGATGTTTCTAAGACAACAAGCATATTATGGACACAGTTATTATTAAGCAAAAAGCATAATTTCACTTAGTAACTATAACATCAAAAAAAGTACTGTAGATAGCTCAATTCCTTTCAAAAATAATCATTTTTGCAAAACCCCAGTGTTAGAATGATCTTTTAAATTTGAAAGAAGCATGTCCAAAATATATATCAGATCTTTCAGATCTTTATTATTTTTTTTATGTCATGCCGTGTTATCGAACTGTAATCAAAAACAAACAAAAAATTGATTTTATAAGAGTTTCTTTCCTACGTTTTCTCTTCTCCTATAATGTTCGAAAAAAGATTATATACCCTTATTCTATGCTTTAAATATTATAAAATCATACATTTTAATTTTGAACTGTTTGTTCAAGAGTTATGGAAAATTTTGTAAAATTTGTTTTTCATATTGAAAGTTAAGAGGTTAAAAAATGTAAAATAGTTCTATATGTGAGTGATACACTTATTTTTACGGAAGCAGATACAGGAAGAAATGCCAGAGTGAATTTGATAATTATGGTTCTCACGACCTGAAAAATCAAGATTTTCCACATACATATTTTGAACCGATTTTGATCATTTGTTTTAAAAATTATCAAAATTTGTTGAATTTTAGAAAGTTTTGAATAAAAACATGTGGACACCTTTTAAATCTCCATTTTGTTCATTTTAGCAAAAGAATAAAATGTATAATTTTATATAGAACTTTTTTGGGTGTCCTTACATTTTAACTTACAACTTTTGAAATGCTTGGCCGATTTCGATAATTTTCAACACAAAGCCGATTGGAATAATAACAAACAACCAGGGTAAAAATAAATTATGTAAAAATCTAAAAAATCGCGTTTTTGGGGGTTCATGGAACTTTAAATTTCAAATATCTTTATTTAAGAGCTAACCCAGAAAACCGGCCAGCTTTACTGGATTCATGGTACTCGAATTAGGTTTAGCCGCCTTGTTAGAAGTCTCATATAAAAGCAAAGTATAACTAATTATAATAATTTTAAGTAATACTTAAGGTTAGTTCAGGTCTTAACCATGTAATAAATTGGCAGACCTAAATATTTTAAACAAATCTAAACAACTATCTTAAAAAACGTTACTAGCGTCAAGTAATTTTTGTTAAAGTTATTTAAATTATGAAATACCTTTTCTTTATCTCCAAAAGAATTTGATAATGATTCTTTTGTTACATATGAACTGTTGCTGCTTTTTGATTTAGACTTGGCACTGTTGCCGCTATGGCCATCTTTGTGATCATTGCCAGTAGAATTTGATTTTGATTTCGAACTACTGCGATTAGAAATCTTTGATGATTTATCTTTATCCTTGTTACTACTATTGTGTAAACTTGAATGAGATGAACTTTTTTCTTTATCCTTTGACTTTTTAGTGGAATCAGATCGATCTTTATCTTTTTCTCGTTCGCGGTCTTTTTCTTTTTTCTTCTTTTTATGAGATTTTTCTAAAAATGGAAATGGGTTATTTAATTAGAAATAGAAAAAATAGAACACAAATTAATATATATATCAAATACCTTTATCGCTACTGCGTTCTTTTGTTGCCGATATAGATCCGGATGATGATGTAGGCTTGACATCGTTCTGGGCATTATTAGTTGCTGTGTTGCTTAATGGAAGGGATTTGGGATCTTTTACTAATAACTCTTCAGGCGGTATTTGTTTTTCGATAAGTTTTTGCTCAGTTTTATTAGTAAAATGTTGTGGCTGTTCGTTTTTGGTACTACTTCCTCCTACTTCTGCCGCTGCTGCTATTTGTGGTTGTTGTTTTGATTCATTATTATCATTACCACCGGCTAAATTTTCATTATTTATTTTTGTATTCATTGTTGTTGTATGTAGTAATATGTTTTGTTTTTGGTCAGGTTGTAGTTGTTGTGAAGTTGACGACGTCACCTGAGTTTCGACAATATTCGACATTGCGCGCCACTTCCCTACGTCGATATCAGCACGTAATTTATTTTTTTACTACAAAACCCCAGTCTGCCGAAGCTGACGGAAAAAATCGATTTTATTTGGCCGCCCCTGTTGGCGTATTTGCCTAGCGCGCAAATTACTACCGATTTCTTTATTTTTCTTATATATTTTTTATATTCTTAAAAAATAAATATATTTTTTTTTATCTATTTGTCTTTTTATTTTGAAAATTTTTTCATTTTTTTATTTTTCTTTGTGCAACGCATGCATTACATTCTTTTCTTCTGCGTCACAGAAAAAAATTTTCCTTTTGTTTTATATTATCAATCACTTAAAACTCATACACTTTATTAGTTATAAGATACAATTTAAACAAAATACACATTGTTTCTTAACTTTAATATGTTTATGGTTTTAATTTGCAACTAATTAAATAAATTTTTAATATTTTTGCAAACTTCACTTCACGCGTCCATTTTTTTTTTCTAACACGAACAGAGATGGGAAATTTTTTTTTAGGTTTTGTATCAAAAAGACATAAAATGTACTTTTTCGTACCTCAGGGTACTAAAATTTTTTGTGTGTAGAAAATTTGTCCTATCAATGTCAAACTTGCAGAGAATATTGCTTTACAATGAATTGCAAATTTCTTACACCCATTAATTTAATTTTAATATTAAACCGGTTTGGGTGACAGGTTTTATTAAAAATCCGGTTTTTTGTTTAAAAATTTTTTTCATATTCACAAATTTTGTACAGGTAGTTTTATAACAAATTTTAATATATTGATTAATTTTAAGTAAATTATTTTGAAAATATATTTTCAAACCTCTGCAACCTTCTAAATCACACCAATCGCTAATCCGGAAGTTTGTAAATGCCGAAATTCGGTGTTATTAAGGTTATCGAATATAAAAATGATATTTTTGACTTCATGCAAAATGAATTTGTGTAAATGGAAAATTATAAAGAAATTAAATTCTGAAGAAACATTTTTAATAATTTGATTGCTTTTTATGATAAATTCAATAAAATTGGTTTTATCGTTTTGATAATAATGAATTTTCAACAACTTGGTCCAACTCTTGATTTTGCCAATAACAATAGTAATAAATGTGAAATTTTCCTCTGCTTTTTTCAGAAAAAGGCCGTCCTTTATTTTAAACTCATTCTTACAACAAATGCTACTGTATATTTTCCATAGATTACCAATTTTAAACTGAGAAACATTTAACTTCACATGATTTTACTTTAAGCAGTATTTACATTTACCATCGAAATCCAGTTTGAACTAGATTTCGATCATGTAATATGATACGCGAACTGGATTTCGAAATCTAGTTTAAACCGGATTTCGAGCTAATGTAAATGCAGCTTTATGTCGAAAGCAAAATTATTTCCTATTAAAATAATAGGCTTTTAGTTGTTTGCACATACGTACTATTTTAAGTTCACGCCAAATTTGTGTCAAATTGATGAATTACGGTCTAAAATGACAAAAAATTGGAAGAAAATAAAATTTAAATATGGCATAGAAAGAAAGTACTGGAAAGAAACGCTTTAAGCTTGAAATTAGAGCAAATTAACAGGGGATAGAGAAGCAGCCGATGCTCTACCCCGCTCGCAAACATACAAGAATAGCATGTGTGAAAATAGCTTCGTTTTATTTTTCGCAACATTTTGCTCAAAATATGTCATTTAAAGTTAAAATGATTTTGGCCCACTTCTTCAATTCGAATATCTGTTCAAAGCTTTAACTCATTATTGACACAGTGTTTATTTTTTGACCCAGTACTTTTAAACGGCTATATTTTTTCACTGAATGCAGATAATCAGGTGGTTTGAAATCTTCAAATTATTTAACTTCTAGACTACAATTATTAACAAAAAAATTGTGAAAATTGTTATACAGAGTTGTGAAATAATTATTTGAAAAAATCCATTTTTGATGGGACCTTTTTCAAAAATTATTTAAAAATATAAAAAAGCCCAATCCTATATAATATTGATTGTTATGTTGATGAAAAATTAAGAAAATGTATTTCCCTGCTAGAACATATTTCATTGATTGTTTATAATTTTTATAATATCTGACTGAGTTTGATTAACAAGGGCGATGAATTTTTCAAAAACACAAAGTCTAGAATATTCCAAAATTTATTTCGTTTCACTCGAAATATAAATAATTGATGGCTTTTATTAAAATTCTACAAAGCTTATAAAAATTATGGGGCCAGGTTCACCATATGACAATTTTAAAAAATTTTCAAAGCCAGCAGTAATTTGCCAATAAATTTTAAAAGTCGATTAACTTTAAACAATTACTTTTTCATATAGTTTTGAATAATTATTTGTTCACAAAATTATAAAAAATTTGAATTTTTAAAATATCTTCTACCGTTTACGATTTTTGTTCTGTCACATCTTCAACTTTGGTTGCTTATATTTTCACTAGAAAAGGCAAACAAAAGTTACAAAAATTGCTTAATGAAGCATATTTTTATATATCTTTAAAATTTGATTGAAAATTTTACAGCGGATCTATAAAGTGGCTTTAATGAGTTAAACCACAGCAATTTTATGTCAATGCAAACATGTTATATATGCACACAAAAAATTTAAAAAGGGAACACGTTGAAAGTATATAAGGTAAAATTTTTTTCATTTAAATTCTGTGAATTTGATCAAGTTTTCTTTAAATTATGTACCCCATTGTATTTGCAAGATTGTCCTGAACTACTTTCCACGTAACAAATAATTTCATTCATTATACAAAATTACTTAACATTTTTATCTATTTATATAACTGTTCCTGTTATGCTAAGTGTTTACAAAATATCATACTAGTATTTCATACCTCTAACATTTTGTGTACATATTTTATTATTTTATTTATTTTAATCAATCATTACTTGGTAAAATTTAGCAAAATAAATAAGGACGAACATAACAGACAATAGATCATTTCTTGTACACAAGTGTTAAAAGCTAGAAATGCATTTTTTGAGAATAAAAAAATTCATACAACAGTTTTATCTCAATGAAATAAAATTTGTATAATATATTGATTAAACATTATTAAATGTCATTATATTTTTGTACAATACATTTTCCTAAGTTGAATGACAAACTTTACTGAAAATAATTATTTGTTGGAGGCCTTTTAAACGAAGAAATTAATTGCAGGCAATTTTTGAATTCTCTTTTAAAGTTGATTCTAAAAATCATTTACATTTAAACGAGGAGTTTTTACATGCAATTTTTTTGACGTTTATTTTGCCAATCTTCTTTAATTGTTCATTCGTTGAAATTTAATTTATTCGTAATAATTAAAAATAATATAATTTAATAATATATATAATATAAAATAATATAATTTAAAATAATATATAAATAGTTCTTAATTTCACATTATTTATTTATTATTTTACGAAATATTTTCGATACACAACACTTGAGAAGCCGAATACGAATAAAGCAAATTAACAAGAATACGAACGATAGCAAAAAGAAATGTCAAAAAATATCTTGAAAACGAAAATCGTGCATTTTTTGCTACCCCGCTTGCTTCTCTACTCCGTTTGCCTACAAACAATAATTGCAGGCAACGTTGCAGGCAACAAATTGCTCCGTTTAAATGGCCTCTTGAAATGCTCCTACTATACTTGGTAATATTATACCTTTTTTTTGATAAATATTCCCCTAGATTTTTTTGTGTGTGGAAAATTATGAACTGGTACCAACTGAATGTTTAGATTACCACAGTATCGACGTGTGTCAAAATGTACTTAAAAAAGTACATTTATATCATGTTTGCCACCCCTGACCACGAATATATGAACGAAGTACTAAAAATATACACAGTTGTATTTAGTTCTAAAATGAAAGCTAAAAGGTGATGGCTACAAAAACTAAAAAAAACGCTAAAACGTTTTCTATTTTGCCAACTTAAACTAGTGGTGTAAAGAATAGAACTTTAAAATAAAACTTGGCAGCACGTTTTTCATAACTTTTTTAAAATCAGCTGTTTTTTGTTATCTTCTTGATTTAATCGCAATAAAATGTAGTATAAAATTTTAAAATTACTAGTTACTATGAAGTAGTGAATAAAGTAAAATGCAGCTTTTTAACTTGTATTGTTGTGTAATCACATTATTTATATTATTTGGCACACGGACAGAAGCCCACCGAATACTTGGCCTGTTCCCACATTTCGGTTACAGTCACTTCAAGGTATTCTATCCACTACTACGTAATCTAGCCGAAAGAGGACATAATGTGACTGTGATTTCGTATATTAAAAGTCCCGACATACCATTGGACAACTATGAGGAGCTGTTGCTACAAGGCATGGAAATTATTAATATTGTGCCACTAAATGAGATGACACCCAGAACATGGAAGGGATTATTTACGGAATATATTGATCTACACATTGAGGGTCAAGCATCTTGTAAACGATTATATGAAAGTGGTTACATTGAGTTAGTACTACAACGTCATAAACACCAACCCTATGATATTGTTATTACGGAAAATTTCAATTCAGATTGTCAATTGGCTGTGCCTTATCTTATGCAAACACCAATTGTGGCTTTAAGTAGCTGCCTTCTAATGCCCTGGTATTATGAACGTATTCTATTACCTGATACTCCATCATATGTACAATCGGAATTTATAGGCTTTCCGACACCGCTCAATTGGCACGAGAGATTGACAAACTTTGTGCAGGCAAAAACGTTATCACTGCTTTATCGGTAAGTGGTTGTTGTTTTTCATATGGCAAGGTTACTCTAATTGTTGTACACTTGATTTCCAGTTATTACACAAATTATCTTGATAATGAATTGATTGAACATTATCTTAATATTAAGGTTGATGTCAATGCTATTGCCAAACAAAATACTGGTCTCATTTTTGGTAATCAACACTATTCTTTGATGGGCATTAGACCGCGCACACAACAATTTGTTGAAATTGGTGGCATTCATATAACGGAACAAGCTTTAGACTACAATATGACGTCAGAAATTCAAACATTTTTAGACAAGTCCAAAGAAGATGTTTTATTTATAAGCTGGGGCTCCATGATCAAATTTTCTACGATGGCTAATGAAAAGCTACAATCCGTTCTAAGAGTTTTAACGAAACTTCCTATGAAAGTTATTTGGAAGTGGGAAAGTGATGATTTCCCTGTACAGAGTGAACAGTTTCTTTTTATCAAATGGGCTCCACAACTGGCATTACTTTGTAAGTATATTAACAATATTTATATTTCTATTAAAATATCAACTTAACCCTTTAACGCCCAAATAAAAACGGGCATTAAAAAATTGATTTAACTCTTAAATTAAAAAATTCCTACGGCTTTATTTTGAGCTTAATTAAAATAAAAACTTTACAAACAAACGCTCTTTAATAAAATACATTTTTAATAAATGTTTAGAATTTCGCTTTTTATTAATTACACAGTGCAGCATTTTTAAGGTCATCGTTTGGTTCCTCCTTCATACCCGTTTTTTTTTGAAGTGTATATCGAAACTAAAAAAAATCCGCAAAGGACTTGGCCAGATTACATCGAAATTTTTTTTTTTTTGACACCCTAAGTTTTTGCACCCAAACATGATTTTTTTAAAAAAGGAAAATTTTTATGGAATCCATATATCATAAACCGTTCGGAATTTTGTTTTTATGTCTTTGGCAAAGTTGTAGATCCAAACCAAAGCAAAAAAATTCTCATATGGACCGACCCAAAAAAATTCCATCCACTGCATCAAAATTGCAAAAAATTGGGAAAAAATGCTATTTTTTTATGATTTTGTCCTGAAATGGCTTAAATACTGGGAATTTAAGAAATCTTTCTTCAGCTAAATTATATCTAACAACAATATAAACAACTCTCTAGTACATGTCATCTTAATACGAACATTCCTTAACCCTAGAAAGCACATCTTTTTGCTCCTCATCGAAATAAGATGCATAGGCTAGCTTAAATTCCGGAGTAGACCTTTTCCTTTGCACACTTGTAGGCACCATATGACCACAAACTAAACAAAAATAATCAATGTTTGGACACCGGCTATTTTCCATATTGCGCAATAGTTGAAATGTAAAATTTTGCACAAAACACGGATATAATTAGACTTTTCACTTTCGAATGCACTTGTTGAATGACAATGAAACGATACTTGAACTGTTATTTATACTGCGTGCTAGTCTGATTGTCAAGTGTGTTTTATCTTCGTGTTGCACTTTGCAGGTAGAACTGGGTTTTTACAACACCCTTTTTTAAAAACTTCTTAAAAAATGTTTCTGAATGGGTGTAATTGTCAAGTGTATTTTATCTTCGTGTTGCACTTTGCAGGTAGAACTGGGTTTTTACAACACCCTTTTTAAAAACTTCTTAAAAAATGTTTCTGAGTGGGTGTGATTGTCATGTGTGTTTTATCTTCGTGTTGCGGTTTTTAGGTGGAACTGGGTTTTTACAACACCTCATCTTCCTAAACAGGATTTTAAAATTGGATTTTAAAGTTTGGCTATTTCCATATTATCATAAAAAAATAGCATTTTTTCCCAATTTTTTGCAATTTTGATGCAGTGGATGGAATTTTTTTGGGTCGGTCCATATGAGAATTTTTTTGCTTTGGTTTGGATCTACAACTTTGCCAAAGACATAAAAACAAAATTCCGAACGGTTTATGATATATGGATTCCATAAAAATTTTCCTTTTTTAAAAAAATCATGTTTGGGTGCAAAAACTTAGGGTGTCAAAAAAAAAAAAATTTCGATGTAATCTGGCCAAGTCCTTTGCGGATTTTTTTTAGTTTCGATATACACTTCAAAAAAAACCGGGTACGAAAGAGGAACCAATTTATGTGTTGCACTGTGTTATGAAAGTCGAAAAAATTAAAATGTGCGAAATGAAGTAAAAACTCAAAAATGCGGTTTTTATGATACCAAAAAAAAAGGAAAAATCTGTCATCAGTTAATTCACCCGCTAGTGGGTTATGTAAGTTTTTAACATTTTAAAAAACTAACGTCAGAATCAAAATTTAATATCAGGGATGCGGTGCAATTTAGAAATTCAAAGAGAAAATATTTACTCAATGCAAAGGATTACCCATGGGATCACCAGTATCTATCACCTATAGTGACCGACATTGTTATGGAGGAAATCCTAAAAGAATCTATGGAAAAACTAGAGGAGAAACCAAAGCTTTTAACCAAATATGTGTACGACCTTTTTGGTATTGTGAAAATAAGTACAATAAGAAAGACTTTAGACCAATTAAACAGTTTTCATAAACAGATAAAATTCACGATCGAAGAAGAAGAAAATGGACAGCTACCGTACCAATAATTATTAGAATTGAGAATAGGGTAAAAATAGACTGGTATTAAAACCAAACTTCCTCAGGACGAATAATAAACTTTCATTCAAGCCAACCCAAAAATATGATTATAACTACAGCAAACAATTTAATAAGAAGAGTACTCACAATCAGTGATGAATTGTTCCATACGGAAAATATTATGAAAGTAAAGAAAGAAATTTTAAAGAAAAATGCTTTTCCTGATAATATTATAGAAAGTCAAAAAAGAGAAGATTACTTTATCAGAGGAAAATCCTAAAATATAAAAGTCTATTACTTATATATAAAACTAAAATATCGGAGAGAATAGAAAAATCGAGAATATTTAATACACCTTAAGATGCCTTTTTGCAAATACTAAGAGCAGATTGGATAAAATGGATAAATCGAATGTTATTTGTAAAATAAATTGCAATGGTAACGACAACCACGTATGCAATCAAGTTTATGTGGGAACAACAAAAAACAAATTAAAAACGTGAATATCTGGTCATAAATCAGATTTAAAAAACAGGACTAAATAATTGGCAGAAAAAACATCACTAGCAGCCCACTGAGCGGTGAGAGGCCACACGCCAAATTTCGATAATGTGGAGATACTTCAAAAAGAGCAAAAACATAAGAGAGGATACACACTAGAAATGCTCCATATAAACAATATACCAAAGGAGCGTAGAATAAATTATAAAATATATACAATTAAAGAAAAAGACTAGAGTATTGGTAAAAGTGAAATTCACGAATATTTTACACATTTCCTATGATAGGTCGCATGCCCGATGCATTTTTAATGTTTAACTGTGAAATTTTTTTTGTTGAAAATATGGGTGATTGCAACTTGAAGTAGTTTTTGTTTTTATTGCCAAACATCACTTAATAACTGGTTGTTTATGTTATTTTATAGTTATCACTGTTTTTTTTTTTTTTTTGTAAATACTTTATAGTGATTATTGTTCACAGTCAATCTTTGTTTTTATATTCAAACATTTTATATTTCAAATTCAGTTTAAAAAAATACTCAAACACAATAATCACTCATTAACTATTGTAAAATTAAGGTTTATATTGCTTAACCCTCAAAACGGCGTAATATTTTTTGCAATGAAGTTTATACCACTTGTTCGACACGAAAAATAAATAATATGTTGTTCTAAGAAAATTTTTTTCGTTGCCTATTTTAGGCGATATTTGTGAAAGTAGATTAAGAGCGAATCTCAAAAACTAGTCCATATAAAAAAACAACTTTAGGCATAAGTTATTCCTCTTACCAAAATATAACTACAGTCCAAAACTTACCCTTTTAGTGCTTTTAGTTAAGAAGATATGGCGATTACAGTTTTGCGAAAAACGCGAAATTGATCGAAAACGCATCTTTATTTCAACATACAGTGTTGGAAAAAATAATGAGAACGATTACTTTTATAGTAATGATTTCTTGTAAACTTTTCCAAAAAGATATAATATTGGGAATAAATACTGTAATATTATTAAAAATTTAACGGTAAATCATTACACATGTCTCTTTTGTTGATGCTCTTCATAATTCAAACAATAATTGATAAAGTTTAAAAAAAATTGTGAATTTGCTTGGAAAAAATAATAGGAACAAAAAAGGAAAAATGAGAATAGTTTATTTTAAACAAAGAGAGTTAATGCAAAGTAATTAAAAACAACAAAATCTAAATGTAAACACTAATTTTGTAATTATCGATTATGTTTTTATACCGTCATTCTTTGTCGAAAGTGTTAAAAATGGGTCTTCGTAAACATTGCACTTTGTCTGAAAAAGAAACCATTTTAAAATTTTTTGAACAAGGAAAATCTATGGGTGATATTTCAAAATTAATAAATTGTTCAAAAACAAAGATTTTTAATGCAATTCACGAAGCCGTAAAGCCTAAAACAAGAGACCGAAAGCGAAAAACTACAGCTCGATTTGATCAACTTTTAGTTCGAAAGTGCAAAAAAGACCCATTCCGGTCATCAGAAGAGTTACAAAATGATCTTTGTGCTTCAGTTACTAGTCGAACAATAAGAAATAGCTGGACTTAAATCACGAAGTCCAAGAAAAGTGCCATTGTTGAGCAAGAAAAATATTAAAAAAAGATTAATTTTTGACCGGCAACACCTTCATCGGGAAAATTGGCTAAATGTGCTTTGGTCTGATGAAACCAAGATAAATTTGTTTGGTTCGGATGGTAGAATGTTTGTACTCAGACCAAAAAATAAAGAATTTTACCCTAAGTATACAAAAAAGACTGTGAAGTATGGGGTGGATCCCTTATGTTATGGGGTTGCTTTTCTGCATCTGGGGTTGAACCAGTTTATTGGATAAATGGAAAAATGTGCGCTGTGGACTACGTTGCGATTTTATAAAATCAAATGCTTCCATATTCTGAACAAGAAATGCCGCTCAAATGGGAATTCATGCAGGATTATGACCCAAAACATTCATCTAACCTGGTCTAATATTGCTTTCAGGAAAAGAAAGTCGCTGTTATGGATTGACCCTCTCAGTCCCCGGACCTAAATCCGATAGAATACCTTTGGGGAGTTCTAAAAAAGAAAATTAGCCAACATAAATATGTTTTCAAGATTTTTGAAAATTGTGTTCATTTCAAAATGTTTTTTTTTTTTTGAAATTTTACGAAGTTTTAACTTTAACGCTTTCTCGTTTCCAAACAGGATAATGCACAAAAAATTTGATTTTCTATCGAAATAACTTAAATTCTTATTAAGCGTGTTTTTAATAGCCTGGATTTAAAATTTTCATACAAAAATTTGATTTAAAAAATCCAAAAACAAATTTAGAGTTATTTATCTCGGTTTGCAAATAGCAAAAAATATTAATATATGAAACACCCTTTAAATTTAATAACAGAAAAAATTACAAATGAAAGTTCAAAGAGAAACAAAAATATTGTAAAACTAAAAAATCTGACAATTACTTTCAGAGTAAAGTCCAGTAAAAATTACTCAGTAACAAAATTACAGAGAGTAAGACAAATTTTCAAAAAAAAGTAAACGAACAGAAATTTTTTAAAGATTGATAAAATATATAAAACAGCTGATTTTAAATACCAAATATTAACCCTGCATTCATAACCTTATTCAACTTACGCCATTACTATCGTTGGGTGTAATATACCCCCACTGTAATTCATATCAGTTAAATTCAATTATGCAAATAATATTTTTTTTTCAAAAATGAACTCCAAAATACAGAAAAAAATTTAAAATTTATCCAGTAAAAACTTGTAAGCTTTTTGGTATCAAACTGTCACTTTACTCTCTCTTCTTACTATTTTTTACTGAGTATTTGTGTAAACGAACACCTTCCAGTAAAAATTTGTACAAATTTTTGCGTAAGCGAACAAACTTAATACAATTTAAATGGAAAATCACTGATGACGCCTGTCCATATCAGTCTATTCTGATTTGACAAATGAAAGTATTTGGAAGATGACAAAGCCAATTGTGACAATTTTTTGTTGTTGTTTGTGTTTTTTCTTTGATATTTTAAATTTTGAATCTCGCTCCTAGACGAGGACAAGAAATTCTCATTGAGTTTGTGATTTAACATAACAAATATCTCTAGAAATTCTAATAACAAAGTCCCCTGAAGATTTCCTTGGGCAGGAATGAAATCCGGATAGGGACACGCCTACATCAGATTGCTTTTCACAATTTGTTAAATAAGTTTTGGGACTTTAGCACATTTAATTACTATAAATGAAAGTGTTTATAATTTTTAGAGAAACACGTTTATTCTTCTTCGTAACCTCAACCTTTCTAAAATAAAAAAAGTTGAATGTATGTTTTTATTAAATTTTTTGGTTTTAAATACGTTTAGAAAAAAATCTACACCTTTTTAAATACTTAATTTCTATCTTGGACAATGATAAATTTTCTAAAATGTATTGAAATATTTGAATAGTGCAAAAATATAATTTCAAGTGAATAAATTCAAGCACGTTGTTTTATATAAAATATAATTAAAATGATCAAACATATAATTAAACCTTTAAACTTATAATAAAGTCCTGTATCATTAAATTTAACCCTCCGATGAGTGAGAAGATCCCTAGGGACCTTTTTGCCTTTTCAAACTGAAATTACTCCCCCCCCCCCCCCCCCAAAGTTACTCTGTATTCCAAGAGTATTTTGTTGCGCATCTTTTGGAAAGCCGATCGGATCATTACTTTAGGAGTTATTGAGGTTTTAGTGAGAATAGTACGCGCACGTGTGAATAGGTCCGTATGGACCTTGTACTGAATTTCACTAATAAATGCATGTTTTTGGGCATCATTATAATTTTTTATTGTTTCAACACATAATTTACTTGTTCTGAACACAAAGACCTAAACTCAAAAAACTCAAGACATTAGGGATGATGATAAAAACAAAAAATTAAAAAAATTGAAAAAATTATTTTTGTATGTAGAATTTAGTTATAAACAATAAAAACAAAAAAAAAAAAATCAAAAAAAAATTTTTTATATGAAAAAAAACATGATTTACAAAAAAGGTCCGTAGGGACCTTTTCACACGGCCGTGAAGTTCAGAACTGTCACTCATCGGAGGGTTAATATAAAAAAATTAGGGCAAAAGAAGTGTTGTATAGAAAAACCTTGTTATAATAGGAGGAAGCTAACTCCACCTATTGAGCACTACGTAAACTACATTTTGGATTTATTAAATCTAAGTAAAGTAAAAAAAAAATGCTTATTATAAATCACTCATTTGACGCATTTATGGCCGATTTAAAATATCCCGCCTGGAGGCGGGCTTGGCGGTTAGAGGGTTAAAGAAATTCAAAATTTAAGTGATATCTACTATTGTTGAAAAACAGCACGATTCTTAAAGTTTAACCATACAAAATGATCAGAAATCAAAAATAAAATGTGAATTACTTCAGTGAAATTTACAATAAAATTTATATACAAATTAAAAAAAAAAAAAAAACTATTCTGTAAAGTGACGAATACATACTTTGAGAAAGACATCTGTAGTTTTTAGTCTTTAAAATCTTGTTTGTTAATAAATCCTGACAATTTCCAATCACCTACATTTTTGTTATATGTATTTCTACATATTTTTTTTATAACTTTAAAATCATTTGTATGGACTTTTGCAAATAAAACTTATTTTTTAAGAAAAGTACTACATATGTATAAAACCTATTTCAAAATACAGTTATTAATAGAATTTAAACTATATGTGTACATTTTTAGGTGATTAAGGTAGATTATGTTTAAAACTTCTATGATCTCCTAAAAAAATGTATGAAAAAAGTGTCTCTGGAAAAACTTAAGTCGATTTAAGTTGTTTTGTCAGAAGACCGCAAATTATTTGTATATCGTAGTTTAAACTAAATTAAATTCAAAGAATTCGTTTTTGACCTAAAATATGGGCGTTTTTTTTTTATTTTAAATAAAATTTGGAATTTTCAACTTTGTTTTGTTCTATATAATTTTCCAAATAAACAAATTCAAATATTTTGAAGCAAATTTATGTAAAAACCTATTTTTATAACAAAATATATGCGGTTAAAACAAACTTTTGTTGCATTGGCATTATTTTACAAAATAAATTAACCCCGTATTTGTCTTTATTTTCAGGTCATCCGAAAGTCAAATTATTTTGGGGTCATGGTGGTCTTTTAGGTACTACCGAAGCTGTTTACTGTGGCAAACCCATGCTGATAACGCCCATTTATGGTGATCAATTTGTAAATGCATACGCAGTTGTAAATAGACAAATAGGTCGTATAGCGGATTTCGATCATTTAACGGAAAAGTTAATAAAAGAAGAATTTTCTCTACTTTTACACCCAAGGTAAGTCCAAGCTATTGTATATTTTTATTATCAATTACTTTTTTATAAAAAAATATTCAATATTATTAAAGTTATTCAAGAAATGCTAAGGAAATATCTAAAATATTTCGTGATCGTGAATCGAAACCTCTTGACACAGCCACCTGGTGGGTTGAACATTTACTTAACCACAAACGTAGCTCTGAAGTATTGCATTCACATGCAGTCAATTTGAATTGGTTTGTGTTTTATTCCTTAGACGCTATATTAATTATATTGTTACTTTTTGTTTTAACAATTTTGATTTTTAAAAAAATAATGAAACTTATTTTAAATAAGATATCAGGGGAAGATAAAAAATTTAAAAAATCATAATGTATGGCTGTGCCTTAAAACCAACATAATATTTTAAAGTTAAACCTGATTTAAAAACAAGTGCCTTATGAAAATGACTGTTACAGTTCTTATGTACAAAACAATGTATAGCAATAATTGTTGATAAATTTTTTAAAAATTAAAATAAATTGTAGTTTTTTTTTTTCATAAGCAAGTAATGTCATCTACATTTCCATATCACCTCTCAATATGATTATTGAAAAAATAACTTTCATTTTTTCCCAACTCATTTATAAAATATGTATGCATCAGGGTGTCCCTTAAAAATAGATTAGTCATTACACCCACTAGTTTTATTGCAAATGGTTCCAAATTTAAGAAATATATTTTTTTGTTGGAAAACGTTAACCAGTTCAGAATTTCAGCCGATAATGACACATTTGTAAAAAATGTGTATTTTTATTAAAAACGCGAAATTTGTAAAAATTTGATTTTCATTTCATTTATTCATTTAATACACTCAAAATAGTTCAGATATAGAATAGGAATCAAAAATGACACACGAATTTGATAAAAATGCAAAAAACGTGTTTTTTTTTAAATTAATTTTTAAAGAGTTTTTAAAATGCCCAATTTGGAGATGTCGATTGCTAATTTTAAAATATAATAGTTGAAATTAAAAAATTAAAAGTCAAAAATGATACATCGTGTTTCTGTGTGTAGCGACTCCTTTCCAGAACATTTTATGAAAATTGATGATTATTTTACAGTTTTGTTAGTTTCGAGACTATTTGTATGTTATTTTTAATTTATAACGAGCTTCCAACCTCCGTATATTTACAAAAATAAAGAAAATCAAACATATTAGCTAGGTTCATACTAGTATTTCGATCCGGTTGCAGATCTCATCAGAATCCGACGTTTTAGATAAGTTAGAGCCTCCATTATAGGCAGAACTTTAACAAAAAACCCATTAATCATTAAATTTTCTCTGTCTTCTTAGTAATCAAGCACGTGGTTAGGGTCTTTTCCTAACAATCATTATGACGTTACTAAACTTTGAAGACCAAAAATGTTCTATTTATATAAAAAAAATTTTAGTTTTTACTCTGGCTCAAGTAATATTTTTTACAGTTTTGTTAGTTTTTTGTTTTTATATACATCGAGATTATTTTGTTGAACAAAACTTGAATGTTTTCATTAAAGTTTGTTCCAAATTAGGAATTTAAAAAATCTAGTTTGTTATAATTTTTATTAAAAATAAAAATTATGTTTTTTGCGACCTTTAATTCTGCAAGGAAAATGAAAATTATTCAAGTTCGAGGCCATACTCTATATTTCTTTGTTAGGATATTGTCCTAACAAATAATCTATAGAGTTTTTGTTTTCAAATTTATTTATTGACCACATTCAGGAATGTGTGGATAGATCTATTTCAGGAATTTTCCAGGTTCCCATCTTCAGAACACGTTTTGAAAGAAGTGACAACCCATGCAAACCTCAAACATTCACATAACCTAGTCATTCCACTAAATTAGAACTAATATTTGCGCTTGAAGTTAAAGATTATCACAATTGATCAAAAATAAATTGAAAACTTGTTCGTTAGGTGCAAGCGCTACCTTTGCTAGATATTCAATACACACTTATTGTTTTTATTTTCCTTTTTATTTTTACACTTGTTTTGTTTTATTTCAAAAAACAAGATGTAAAGGTAAAGTAAACTAAGACCGTTCTTTGTCTTTTTTACAAGTTTGATATAATTTTTATTAAAAATAAAAATTATGTTTTTTCGACCTTTAATTGTGCAATAAAAATTAAAAAATCTAACATTTATTTAAATTTTTATTAAAAATTTATTTGTGCATTTCTATCAAAATCGTGCGTCTTTTTGTTTTCAGGCTAAATTGAGTTTATGATATACGATGAAATCAGAATTGCATATCTGAATATTTTTCCGTATATTAAAGGAAATAATGAAACAAAAAATTAAATTTTTCAAAATTTCAAATTTTATGAATTTGTAATAAAAATAAAGTTTTTTTAAAGATGGACCATTTCGGCCAAAATTCGTTAAAAAAATCGATTTCTTCTATTTATTTGGAACCTTTTGCAATAAAACTTGAAAGTCGAAATCGACAAATCGTTTTTTAAGGGACATCCTAGTATGCATGACTCATTAAAAGTTACTCATTTAAAGTTACAGTTAATTAAACTACATATTAGCATTAGATATCCATTGCATTTACATCATCAATAATCTAGTTTTCATTGAATAACTTAAATCATAATATTCAGTTTAATGTCATTGTTGTTTAAGGGGGGCTAGGGGGAAGTGGATATTCAAAACCTTAACCTTAACCAATGAATATGAGTAAGTTTTGAAAAATGCAAACACAATTAAAGCTTGTTTTCAATAATTTTAACACTAGAAGATATCAGAAATTTCTAAAGAGTTAAAATTTGTTCTTAATAAATTGATTATTATAAAAAACATAAAAAATTTTCTAAAATTTATGAAATGTTTCTTTGCAACGCCTACGTAAGCCGCTGTTTTTTTATTTCTGCTTAAATGTTGACTGTCTACAAATTTGATTTAATCAAAGAATTAACTGAAAAATAAGCTTAAACATATTTTTTATATAAATATAATTTATTACATTATACATACAAATAATTTACAAAATACATGTTTTGAATTAATTATTTTTGACGGAATACCGCAAATTTTAATCATCATACTCTTCATCTTCAATATTTTCTGTAGTTGAAGGTTGATAAGTGTTCGTTTTTGGCGCAGTATTTACATTAAAACTTTTTGCACTCGCTTTAGCCGAACCATTCGTCGTGACAGTTTCTCTGGAGTTTGGATTAGTTTTTATTGTAAATTTAGGTGCCGCTTTTGTAATGCTACTTCCTCTGCTATTCAAAGCACTGTATTTGGTATTTACATTTGTGTTGTAGTTGTCGTTGTTGGCAGCTGTTATATCGGCCCGTTCTCGTTTTGGTGGCACAACACTGTTATTGGTATCATCGTAGGCAGCAGCACAAAATTGATTGCATTCTTCAATAGATTTGAAATTATTTTCATTACCGGCGCAGCCACCCCAAAAGAACATGTTACATTTCATGCGTCTTATATCAAAATAATAACGTTGAACTTTAGCACGACAATAACCGAAATCCATTGGCTTTAAACAAATCTCAGGCAGACCTGTAATAAAACGATATAAGTACATTAATGTTTTTTTCAAAATAAAATTAAAAATAATACAGTGGAGTACGGTTATAACACACTCGCGGGGACCGGACTATTTAGTTCGTTATAAGCGAGGTAAAAATTTTTCAAAAAATTATTAAAATTTAAGGAATTTTTCTTAAATTTCATTAAATTAAAAATTTTGTTGGAATTTCTGAAACAATTCATCCATTAAATAACGTTTCATACAGTTTTTAATTATTTTTTTTTTTTTAGCAAATTTGTAAATTAAAAAGCTTTAACTTTTCTCGATATTTTTATATGTTTTCGTTTTAAGCGTAAAAATTTGTATGAAAACTCGCAACAGGGTCCAAAAAATGGTTTCGTTATATAAAAAATTCGTTATGACCGTATTATTTTGTATGAAATATGTTAGTTAATGGGTTGGGACCAGACAAATCGTTAGTTATATAAATAGTTTTTGACAAAAAAATGTACATTACAGTCAGCGAAATTTCAATAGACGCAATTAAACTTTTATTCAATATGGTAGTCAATATTTGATCTTTTTATAAAAGATTAATTACACTGTTAAACTATAAACATTTATCGGACATGCGACTTCTCAATTCTCACAGATTTTTGGACGCAGATCACGAACATGAACACAGAATTTTAATATTACCTTAACTTTTCAAAATATTCGTGATTTTAACTTTTACAAAAAATCTAGTTTTTTCTTTATAATTTCTTTTTAATTCTAACTCTTGAATAAACTACGAATAACTTTGACTTTAAAGTATAAAGTCCATACTTCATTAAAAACCATATCAATTAATTGCGATTGGGTAATGGATTTAGAATATACTTGCAATTAAAGTGAAAACTTCACTTATTTTTCTTATATTATAAAATCCCTTAATCTAATTTACAAAATTTTGCACATGATGGTAATTTTTATTCCACCTAAATAATATCAGCGAAAGAACCATCGTTTTCATATCAAAATTTTCCGAAAATTCAATCTGAAGTTCAAAATTTTCGAAATTTGTTTTAAATTAATTTTGTATGTATTTATTATGGGGAAAATAAAAAAATACATTTTTCAACATGCATGATTTAAAATCGTCAGTTTTTAAGAAAACATACTTCAAGTAACTGAAACTTGGGTGGTATTGATTAGAAACCATATGTGGATCATATTTGAGCGTAGTTTCTCTTTTAGCCTCTAAACTTAAAGAGAAAGTTCGTGAAAAATGAGAAATTTCAACTTTAAATATATGCATAGAGAATATTATCGCACCTTTCAAAACGCGTAGAATATTAAATTAAAAGTCATAGTTCATAGTATTTGAAAGGCATATCGTAATAAGTGTATAACAGCGATAAAAATAGTATTTAGAAAACATAGATTTGGAGCAAAATGGAACTCTTCAGGCGTTTTTACGTTTTTTTACACACTTTTACGTGGTTGCTCGAAATGTTGTAAGTATGAGCCCAAAAAGTTATTTTATTTCTCAGAGTTTTTACGGTAAATCTCTACATCGATAAAATTACTTTGCCTAATCAGTATATTTTTAATCTGAAGATCAAGTTACAATTAATTTTCTTTTACAATTTTTATAGTTTTCGTAAAAATTTCTCTGATTTGGCCATAATGCTAAAAATGTTAAATTTTATTTTTGCCAATTATTCTTCAGGAAAAGTGTTCTTATCCAAATTTTTTCTGCAGTTTGTTAGTTACTTTATTAATTACATTTTTTTAAAGCTGTTTTCTAGTGCAATCTTTTAAAATTGAAAAAAAAGAGTAGAAGAATTTGCCATTATATGTTTTTTTTACTATTTTTTTCTTGAATTTTTGATTTTCGAGCGCTTGCATAAATTACACAGTTCAAAAAAATTGGGAAAATTTAATGCAGCGGGGTTGTGTCGTATTAGTTTTAAAAGACTTTAGGATGCAGATGACGAATATGGCCTTAGATTTTTAAAGTTAGCTATAGTTAAAGAAATATTTGCAAAACACTTTTTTAGGAAATTCAAATTTGTTGATAAACTTTTTGTAAAATAATTCAAAATTGTAAATTAATAATGCAACTTTTTTGCAACATTCAAATATTATCAACTATTCTCTTTAATTTAATATAGATCACGTTTTGAAAGATGCGATAATATTCTCTATGCATCTATTTAAAGTTGAAATTTCTATTTTTTTACGATTTCGTTAACAAAATAAATATCTAAAACGAAAAGAAGATCCAAGACTTAAATAAGTACTTTTAGTTAACGTCACGGTTTACTTAATTTATGAAAAAAACGCGTATTATCTCTTTAATTTTAAGGAAAAATAGCTTAAACTACAAAAATTTGATGTCTTATGCCTTAAAAATATGGAGTCTGTGATAATTCTTAACTAATAAAATTCAGATAAAAACATTAAAATGTGTTTATCACACGTTTTCTAATCAATATCAACAAAGTTCCAGTTAATTGAAATGCGCTTTCTTAAAAAATAATAATTTTAAATGATGCATGTTCAAAAATGTATTTTTTTATTTTCCCTATAAAATTAAAGTTTAACAAAAAAAAAAATATCATAAATTTTTAACTTCAAATTGAATTTTCGGAAAATTTTGATATGAAAGCGATGGTTCTTTCGCTGAAATTAATCAAATGGAATATAAATTAACATCATCACCAAAAATTTTGCAAATTCAAGTAAGGGATTTTATGATATTTACAAACAATAAAAATAAGTGAAGTTTTTACTTTAATTTCAAGGATATCCTACATCCTTCACCCAATCGCAATTAATTGATATATTTTTTAATGCTCAAAGTCCATACTTTAAAGTCATATTAATAGTTATTCCTAGTTTATTCAAGTATGCGAAATAATACGAATTTTTAAAGGAAAAACTAGAATTTTGGTAAAAGTTAAATTCGCGAATATTTCGAAAAGTTGAGTTAATATTAAAGTTTGGTGTTCATTCGTGACCTACGTCCTTAAATTTATCACAATTGATAATGCATTTTTAGTGTTTAACAGTGTTATTATTTAGTTTTTCTGGCTTTCAAAAAATTATATATTTTTTTAGTTTTGTTATTTTTCAAGTGTTTTTTTTTTCCAAAATTTTATACTTTTTCAGTTCTTTTTATTACCTACAATTTTTTTTGCAGAATATACACTTTTTTTAAAATTTCCTGGATTTTATTTTATTTTTCCGATTATGAGGCTTTTTTCATCAAAACATTTAAACTTCTATAAATACGAAATTCTAAAAGCTTTTTGTCACGCAAAATGTCATCTATTTAAAATTTTTTATTACACGTTTTGAAGGGGGAATTTTGTCGCTTTTAATGTTTAAAAATGTTTCAAAACACATTTTATCGTGTTCCTGAAAGCTTGTGTGTTCCTAGAAAGCTTTGATTCTTGTAAAACGAATTTTCGTTTTTTTTTTTACCAAAATTCTGTAAAAGAGATTTAAAACTGTTTTGAACTTGTTCGTTATTATTTCGAAAGGCAATTTACAACCTTTATGAACAATTTTATAATTTCCGGTTTAATGCAAATATGTATTTTAGTAGCGAAAATAAATATTGGAACCTCTGATAACTTTTTAAAGGAATTTTTCTAATAAAATTAAGACATTTGAAAACATTGAAAATATATCGCTTGCCACCGACACCCTGATCGCGTACCACGACTGACACGCGTGTCATAGATTTTCCAGCCCGGATGTAGGGAATACTAATAATTATTGTAATTGAAAGGAAAAAATATTTTTTTTTATTAATAAATATCGCACTTGATCAACAAGAGGGTATTAACTCAAAATTTCAAAATTTTCAGTAGAGTCAAAAAATTGTTTATGGCCACATTTCAACAGAATTTAAAAATTCAAACATATCAGAATAAGCAAATTCCATTTGAAAATATATATGCATTGTTTTTGTTTTAAATTTTACCACTCATTGCAAAAAAAAATCTATTTTTTGAGTTAATACCATTTTTTTTGAAATTTTATCGATTTAAATTTATAGAATAAAACAAATTTTTTCAACAAAACAGTATCAACTCAAAATACAACCAAATATAAATAAAACAGTTTGATTATTTTTAACATAAAAAAAGGCTCAAATCAAAATAATACCTTTTTTATGAAAAAAACGATTCATTTCTATTTGAACTTTTGTATTAACTCGAAATAATACATTTTTGTTGAAATAAAGGTAATCACTACATTATCATAAAAATGGTCTCAAAAGTGGTTTTCGAGATGAAAGAGTAATCGGTATACGTTGAAATTTTTACAATAGATAGATATTGATGTTGTTAGTTGATTTCTTGAAAAAAGTGATCAATTGCGATATATATTTTTAACAATTTTTACAGCTGGTTCGAAATGTTTGTAGTAACAAATTGTCAGTTATTTTTACTACAATGTTAGTTATTTTTACTGCATTGGTTAGTTGTTTTTTCAACAGTTAAATATAGCAACATTTTCAGTCTTTTTTATTGTTTTAACTGAATTTACAGTTGTATTAACTGACATTTTCAGTCGAATCTACTGTAACACTTTTTGGAGTGAGAGATTTTACCTTATAATATGAGGTTTTATTATATATTTTGTACACTTACCCTTCAATCCTTATTTTTATATAAAAATATCAAATGTTTACTATCATATTAAGTTAATCCCAGCAAAAAAAAAAATGAAGTACTTGTAAATTAATCGGGTTTTTAACAACATACAACAAATAAACAACTTTCAAACCAACTATTTTAAACAGCACAACATAAACTGGTTTATGCAAACAACAACACTTTTTCTACTCCAAAAAAGCTCTTTTAGAGTAGTTAAGCTACTTAAAACATGGAGACATCCAGTGTAAAATAAAATAGTAACTTGTAACTACTTCAGTGCCGTAGGGTGCTGTTTGGAGTTGTTTTTAAACTACTTTTTTGTAAGGTCTTTTTTTTTTTTTTTTGCTGGTATAATCCGTGAATTTTAAATGTGTCTATTTAAATATCGCTTACTGTATCTTGTCTGTAAAGGCACACTGGGAAAGGAAGAACCGTTTGAATTCGTCGGACGATTTTTTGAAATGTATATTATTTCGTTTTGAAAGAAATATACTTTAAACCCCTAAACTCTTACACTTGATCGATTAAATAACTGTGAGTATTACAAAAATTACCTTCATATCTATCTGGTCCATATAAACCTACAGTAGCATCGACTTGAACATCTTTGGCTGATCTCACAACGAATATCAGTAGAAATTGTATTAACGGTGTTGTAATTATTATTTTCATTTCAAATATTTTTTTTTTTTTACTTTTTATCTTAATCAATGTAGAAAAATGTACACTGGCTGGCTGGCATACAAGTGATATGTGTAGTAAATTGTAAAACAATGAAACACCTTTGCTCTAGTGCAAGTCTTTAACGATAATACCATAAAATTGATGCCAGTTTATAAGTGAAACCTGCTGCAGTTTTCACTATTTGCGTGGTCAGCGTTTAAATGGCTGCCAGTTTGTTTAAAAACTCTTTGTTTTTTTTAAATTTTCTGACTGGCTCTTTCGTTTTTCGATGTCTGAAGAGCACTGAAGTGGAACTGCTGTTGTGTGCTTTTTTTTTGTTTCAAAATAATGCAGATGAAAATCTTTGCAAGATTATTAACAAAAAATGCAAAATTACTGCTTATAATAATAATTGTTCCGTTTTAAGAAATACAGCAACAACAAAACGGCTTGAAGATGGAAAAATACTTAATAAATTAAAATTGTTTAATTAGATGGTTGATTGCGTGCAGCACTTGTGATCTGTTGAAGTATTCAGAATAAACTGACTCTGGTATTTAGTTTGGAATCTGTAATGTAAAATCTCTTTATAAAATGAAATGCGGATAAAAATATAAAATTCTGTTTTACGTATTTCAATTTTGTTATGAAAAAAACAAATTTTGAAGGCTTTGCCGTTGTTATTGTAGTATTTCTTGATTATATTTTTATGAACCAAGTGCGGCGTATTTAAAACCAGTCCTCTTTGAGTTTACTTTGTGTAATGCTTCTCACCTTCATTGAGTTTGAGATACAACAACGCACACATGTCACTGTTGAAGTACATAGAATGTTTGGGTTTTTTTGTTTCAGTTTATTGATGGAGTGGTTTGGAGTAATGGCTGCTGGCAAGCGTAATCTATGTATGTACGAGGTCGGTTCAAAAATTAGCCGACCTGACGTACAGATGGCGCTAGTAGTTTGGAAAAAACAACACTTTGGTGAAAAGTGGCAACCTCATAAAACATAAGTTTTAAGTTTCAAGGCGCCACGTTGTTTAGTATTTGTTAGGAGCCATCAAACATATACGATCTTAGTGAATTTGTAAACATGAAAAAAATTGGTCAGCATTATGTAATTCAATACTTTTATTTGAAAGGTCTCAGTCCAGCCAATATTAAAGCCGTGCTAAATTCTACTCTGGGGGAGTCTGCCCCTTCGTTTACGACTATAAAATATTGGTTGGCAGAATTTAAACGGGACCGTAGGAGCTGCCAAGACTAACACCGTAATGGTCGACCAATTTAGGTGTTCACGCCAGAAACGGTTAGGAAAATCCACAAAATGGTATTAAATGATTGTCGGCTGAAGGTGCGTGAGCTGGCTGAAATGATAGGCATTTGAAAAAGCGCTATACATCGCATATTGACCAAAAATTTGGAGATGAGAAAGCTGTGCGCAAGATGGGTGCCGCGTTTGCTCACAATAGATCAAAAACAGTATCGTTAAAATGTTTCAATAGTTTGAGTTTTTGCGTCGATTCGTCACCATGCGTCCACCACATCACACCTGAGACATAGGAATAGTCAAAGCAGTAGACTGGAATTTGAGAATAGTATTCAAAGAAGGCGAATACAGTTCCATCTGCAGGCAAGGTCGTGGCGTCTGTTTTGTTTGATCTTTAAAAAGGAATAACAATCAACCTTTTGCAGCGTCTAAGTGATGATATTAAGGAAAAAAGGCCGAATTTGGTTTTCTTTCATCAAGACAATGCACCAGTTCACACATCCACTATTGCGATGGCCAAAATCAATGAAATAAAGTTCGAATTGCTTCATCACGCATCTCATTCGCCAGATTATTTTCTATTTCCAAACTTGAAAAAATTACTCGGTGGTTAAAGATTTGCTTTTTTAAGGAGCTAGACATCAACCACAGGGTATCGAAGCTATTGAATATCGCTAGGAAAAGTGTATCGAGCTAAAACGAGATTATGTTACGAAAAAATTTTTTTTTCCAAAATTTTTTGTGTATTCCTTGTTAGGTCGGCTAATTTTGGGTCCGCCCTCGTACAACATAAAAATTCTAGACTTTTTAAAATTTGTTTTCAACAAAATTTAATTTGTTGTTGTTTTGTCAAGTGCGTTTGGTTTATTTACATTTTTGTTAAAATAATATCGCAATTGTTGACATTAAAAATGTCTAAAAACTTTAGAAATGTTGTCAGATATTTGCAAATTGTTATAATTTCATATGCATAAACTAAACTGTGTTCTAAATTTTAGTTGACTCCCTTTCAGTAGGTATATAAAAAACAATTTTTTGTTCAAAATATACAAATTTTGTAAAAATAACATTTTTTAGCGAACTATTTATTCACTCAGAGAATTACGTTAGTAGAGCTGACTAAAAATTACAGTGAAAATAAATACAAATGTGATTAAAAAGGCAATGACTATATATGTCATAAAAACGAATAAAAGTGTAGTATTTACTGTTGTGAAAGGCGTGGTAGAGAAGAATGAGAGTATTTTCTAAAAATCATAACTACATTGTAAATTTTCAATTATACTGAATCAGACTGCGCAGTTTCTGGTATTGAGCATTCGTCAGTGACCCTGTTTTTTTTGAATAATGAAATATTTGTTATGTTTTTATTTGTTCGATTGCGTCTATATGAAATTTTCTGTGCAATGCCACATGCACTCGCACTACACGTTAGACAGAGCGCTTTAGCCCACTGATCTATCGTCAGGTCGAGTTTTGCTGTGATAAAAACTAGTTTTAAAAACTAAACTATAAATATAGTAATAACAACTGCTTAGGTTGGTCAAAATAACTAACGTAAAATTTTTTTTTTTTTTTTTTATTAATTAATAATCATATAATTACGAATTATATACTATTACCCTAACCGACCACTAGCTACTATGGCCTTCGGCGCGTTGTAGCGAAAACAGACCAGTGCCTCTGGTGGGAATCGAACCCACGACCCCCGCACAGATAAGCCAGCACGCTACCAACTAGCCTACCGGGGCGCACAACGTAAAATTAACAGCTGTATTGTAAAAGCAATTAAAAATGTAGTAAAAATAACAATATTATACAATTAACTTAAATAGTGTTTATTTATATATATTTTTTTAAATTCACTATAAAAATATTTAGAGTTCGGCATTCTAGTTCATAGTTCATTTGCATTTATTGAACCAGTTTGTTCTTTATCTTGAACATTTTTTATTAATTATTCATATTGGTCAATGATTTATTTAATACATCCGCAAAGTATGACACAAAATGCCAAATGAACGGTTAAAAATTAACTATTCAAAATTTTAACCGTTCATTTGGTAATTTCGATTATAAAAAATATATCTTAAGAAAATGCTAAAAATGTGATATTTGAAGAATTTGACACCGTGGGAACGTTTTATCTCCAAAATAACTCAAGCAAAATCTTTTTTTATTAGTACAGTATTATCCTTATCGTGCTACCCTTACTAAACATGTACGATATGTAAATTAAAACGGTAATTGATACTATTCTTTATATTTTCTATTTTTTTTCATTACGAAACAAATTAAAAAACATAAAATTGATTTACTCAATTAACTCGATTAATCGACCAAAATTGTTCGAGTTATTCGTTACTCGAAATTTTGCATTTTAAAGTACTTAAACAATTGTTTGATTAAAACTCATCGATTAATCGAGTAACGGTTAACCGATTGAATACCCTATTATTTACAAATGTTTTTTTGTATACAAATAAAATTTTGTTTTTAAAACGAAATATCATTTTTGTATATTACAAAATTTTTCTTAATATAAACAACAGTTTTTGTGTATTTTACCAATGGACTATTGTGGGTAGTATAGCCCTTCAATTGAGAAAAAATGTTTCCCTTTTTTTTAAAAAAAACTTTAATAATAATAACCATTGGCATAAATGTTTCTAAATATTTTTTTAATACGACGTGTTCACTTCATTTGACTATTTTATTCTGACACAATTTCAAAAAAATACACAAATACTGAAACGCAAACAACGCATCACAACGACCTCTGCTGGTTTTGATTACCAAAACAATATTTTTAGACTTTAGTAAATTCATAAAAAGTAAAATTTGTTAAAAGTTTAGCATTTCATCAAGTCAAAATAGCAACATTTTTAACAAAAATCTCCATTTGAACTAAAAATTAGTTAAAAACTTACAATGTTTGATTACTAACGGTTTAACTAATTTTTCTATTAAGTTTTTTTCTATGAGTGTAGTAAACAAAAGAAATTAACGAAATTAACAGCGGTTGCGCATTTTGCAGGTTGTATTTAGTAGTATCTTTTATTTGTTCTCTACTTCATCAAGACAAGCTGCGACATCTACATCTCGTCTTTTTATCCATGCTATGAATTTGTTTATCAGCACAATTTTGATAGCAACAAAAATTAGTTAAACATTAGTTCAAAATTTGTTATTTAGTAAAATAGAAGTTTAACAAAATTTTCAACTAACTTTAGTTAAATTTTAGTTAGGCGTTTTCCAGTGGAAAATGTAGAAAGAAACACACCATGTGTTATTTGTTTTTTCTTGTTGTTTTTGGACTTAGCACATTTTCTTGCCACTAGTAAGAACGATAAGTGGTAACTTTTTTTTTTTGGAAATTATGCATTTTTAGTTGGGCTGTCTTACTGCATAAAAATCTCTCAATTTTCATAAAAATTGGTCTTGGCACGTTTGGACACTAAGCTAACGATATACATACATACACAAAAAAAAAAAAGTTTAGTTTAGTCATGTTTAGTCATGTGGATGCTTGCAAAAAATTTGCTAAAGTCAGCAAAATTTTTTGCTGAAAATTAGCGAGCTGATTTTTAGCAACATAATTAGTAGATTCAGCAGAAATTTAGCTAACACTTAGTTGATTAAAAATTAAAAAATCCTTTGCTAAAAGTTAATAAAATTGTTGCTGAATAAGAGTAGACTAAAAAACTCAAAAAATTTATAGAAGAGTTGTACTTTAGTTAATTTATTTGCTGAAATTCTTTTTTTTTTTGTGATTCTTTTAAAAATAATTTACAATACGTTACAAAATATAAAAATGTTCATACACCCGCATTGACAACATGAATTAATTTAATATTTGAAAATATATTGAAATAAAATTATCTTTTAACTACTTACATCAATGGTTGTCTAAAAAATGGCATCTTTTAAAGGAAGACAAATGCAGTAATTGTAGATACGAAATAAAAAATAGCGAAATGTGCCACATACAACCCTTTTTTACAATAAGTAAAATGAAACAAAAAATTACCTATGATGTGTGTCCTTTCGCTTTAGTCTGTCTACCTGAACGTATATTTGCTTGACCACACTATGTGAATATCACTGAAAATCACTGTAAGCATTTAGTTTACAAATACACATTTGATCTTTACTAAATTTAAATATTATATTTTGTTTTTACTTGAATTAATAGAGAATTACTTTGACAAGCCGGTGATAACACAAAATTTAAGTTTTTTTTAATTCATACATTGTTGGCGTCCTTTTGTATTATATATGAAAAACATATACAAAAATCTTCTATATTTGAGTTTTGTATTGTCTTGCAAGAGTTGTACTTTTCAGTGTAATTATCCTCGTCTATATTACATCTTGACCTGCCGCACCATCTACTTCATTCTGCGTATATCTTTTAATTTGGTTGTCGTCCAAACTTTTATGTTTAGCAAAATAAATTAGCAAAACATTAGTAAAATGTTAGTAGAACATTAGTTCAACACAGTTAAGTTCTGAATAAGTATAACTAACGTTTTAGCTGAAAACACAATTTCAGCAAAAATTTTGCTGAAAAATAGTATACTTGACGTTTTACTAACATTTCTACTTATTTTTTTGAGTGCAGTTAAACAATTTTTTTTTAAATTGCTTTTCAAACGAGTTGCTTTTTCTTTTATAATGTTTTGTTTAAATTTATTTTTGATTTGGTCACCTTGATAATATTAAAATAATTTAATTGCAATTTTTATATGAACAAAAAAAAAAAAACAATTAAACACAAATGATCTTACTTGATATTGAATACTGCATAATTTGTTATACAATTTATATTTTTAAAAATTGTACATAATTAAAATGAGCGCCCAATTATTTTAAAGCTTAAATAAGAGAAGAGAAGAGCGCGTGACACAAATATTCTTAAACTGAAAAAAGCTATAAAACAACCTTTCGCCAGTGAATTGATTAGTCATTATTTTATAACAATTTTATTTCTAATCAAAATCAAATACATCGCAAAAAATGGACATTTTTAATCATAACCGGAGCATACAGTTTATTCCGTCATTTTACCATTTCCCGGGATGTTGTTTTGCATATCACTAAAATCTTCTTCTTAAAAGTATTGTCTGGTCCTTATAAACTTTAATCTTCTGATTTCAAATCTAATCTTCGAATTTTTCCAGCACTAACCTTTTTCGGAGAAATCTTTTTTGAAATGCATTTTTTGAAGCAGGTTTAATTATTCACAGATTATGTTCCACACTAAAAAAAGTCAGTAAAGTCAGAAAAATTGCTAATATCTGCAAAAAATGTGATAAATTCAGCAAACATTTTGCTGATTTTACTGACTTTTTTAGTGAACGTATATGTTGCAAGATACACTTGTTTTTGCCAGTAGGAAAAGAGTTGTAAAACCGGTTTTCGAATTATTCGATAAATCGGTTTTTCCAATTTTTCCGCTTTTTAGAACCGGGATTTCAAAAAGGTCCGTTTTTGAGTTATTCTAGAAATATTTTGCAATCTGAAAATTTTTGAGAAATATACATTTTTTGGAATAAACTGTATGGGTTCGGTTCTGTCAATTTTGAATGCTAGTAAGTATAAAATATTGTAAATATATTTATATTTGTATACAAATTAGCTTTGTTCCGTTTTTTTTTTTGCTTTTTACCCTTTTGTGCTTTTGATTTTGGGTTAAAAAACTTTTTGGTAAGAATTATGAGCTTTTAGTTGCTTTTGTAAAGATTTTGGGACTTAAAGTGTTTTTTACTTATACATACATTAGTTTTTATATTAACTTTGAACTTTTAAAAAAAAAAAAATAAGTTTAGCCGAAAGTGTCTAATATTACTACGCTATTAGTTTTAGCCTTTTTATAGAGCCTTTCTACTGTAGTTTTAAATGTCGGCCTCTAGCGCTGATCCTCACAAGATTTTTTTCATCTTTCTTTTAGATTTATTAACTATTAGTGTTTGTATTTATAAATTATAATAGTAAAATTTTAATTATGATCTCAAACCTGAAACTTCGCAAAGAAATGCTATTTTAAAAGATCAACAATGCACACAGAATGCATACAGAATTCATAGACATTTAAAACTTTAATAATTGAATTAAAGATAAAGCCATCCCACACGCTATCCACCTCTGTCCACCCACATCTACACTCAAAAAAAAAAGTTTGTAAAGTCAGCAAAAAATTTTGCTGAGTCAGCAAAATTTTAGTCAGGCGGGTGCTAGCAAAAAAATTGCTAATGTCAGCAAAATCTTTTGCTGAGAATCAGCGAGCTGATTTTTAGCAACAAAATTAGTAGATTCAGCAAAAGTTTTGCTAACACTTAGTAGATTACAAATAAAAAAGCGTTGGTAAAAATTAATAAATTTTTTGCTGAATTTTAGTAGACTGAAAAAAACGCAAAAAATTGTAAAAAAAATTGTAATTTAGTTAATATATTTGCTGAAAATCATAAAACATATTTTTGTGATTCTTTTAAAAATAATTTACAATAATTACGAAATATAAAAATTTTCATTTTCCCACATTGATGTCATGAATTAATTTAATATCTAAAAAAATATATAGAAATAAATATATATAACAAAAATTTTCTTTCAACTACTTACATCAATGGTTGTCTAAATGATGCTATCTTTTAAGGACGCAACTGCCGAAGATAATTATAGAAACGAATCGAAAAAATAAACAGAAACAAACAAAACGAAAAAAACAACCCTTTTCTTTGCAATAAGATAAAGGAACCATATTAAGATGTGTGTCTTTGTCTTTCGCTTTACTCTGTCTACATGTATATGTATATGTTTGTTTGCAATTTGACCACACTAGATTATTAATCTATTAACATTTATTATAGAAATACATATTAAATTTAAATATTTTCTTTTGTCTTTTATTTTATTAATAGACAATTATTTTTACAAGCCGGTGACAACGTAAAATTTATGTTGTTTTAATCATCAATTTTGTTTTATGTATGAAAAACAGATACAAAAGTCTTCCATGGTTGATTTTTTTATATGTCTTATTAGAGTTGTACTTTTTAGTATTATTTTCCTCTTCTCTACTACATCTTGACATGCCGCGACATCTGCTTATCAGCACAATTTTTTTTAGCAAAATTAATTAGTAAAACATTAGTATATTAGTAAAGCATTAGTATAAAACAGTTGAATAAGTATAACAAAAATTTTAGCTGAAAACACGATTTTAGCAAAAAAATTTGCTAAAAAATAATATACCTGATTTACAAGACGTTTTACTAACTTTTCTACTAACTTATTTTTTTGAGTGTACTATTTCCCAGTATTTTCTCATTTTCAAAAGAAAATTTAAAATAATTTGACAATTCGTATCACAAATAATGGGAAATAGTAGATATGGATGGATAGCGTGTGCATTGCCCTTGACGAAAATTCCACATGTTTCAATGATTTTTTGTCTGCTAATATTTAGTAAATGTTTTTGCTGATTTTAGTAGATTATTTTTTTTACTTTCAATTAACTAAAATGTAGCTCCAATATAACTAAGTATTTGTATTTGTAAATTCAACATATTTATTTTTGCTATTCTTATATTACTACTATTTAGTAAACAAATCTGCTAATTTTAGTAGTTTTTTTCTGCAATCTCATTTTTAACTAATTTTTAGTATCTTTTTTGCTATTTTTGTATGAGTGTACGTTTTCAAATAAAGACGAAGTCCTTAAGAGTTATCCTTTTGGAATATCTCTCAAACAATCACTTCATAAATTTTTTTGTAAATTTGGTGTTCTATCTAAATAGATTAATTTCATATCACAAAATACTCATTTGTAGCATTTACCCCGACTGGAGACGGGGTTGCTTTTTAAAATCTTGTTAGGAGGAACGCAAAAAATTAAGATAAATATATTCTTCTATTAATTTTATAATATGTATGCTAGTTGGGGATTTTTCAATTAGCGTGGGAGCGATTTGAAAACAACAGATTTTAATTGAAAGTTTTTTTTGTTGACAAATATTCTAAATAAATTTTTAAAAAAATCATAAGAATTAACTAAACATTAATTATATTTTGCAGTTTCATAAATCTTTATGAAATTTTTAATTGATATCAAACGATTTTAAACCAGTATGATGAAATATTTGGGGTTTAATTGATTGTCCGGCTTTATTACATGCTATTAAGATATATGTACCTCCACGGTCACTTAGAAATAAAGTAACTTTTTTTTCATATTGATATTCATAGAACTGACTACGCTATGAATGAACCATTAACTAGGGCTATGAGATTATTAAATAATCATTGTAATTAATTAGATTTAAATTTTACTAACATAAATTTTAAAGTAATTTTAAATAATTTGTTAAAATAAGTTATTTACTTTGGATTTTAGTTTTAGTCTGTAAGGATAATATTGTATCCATAGACTGAAATAAATTAATTAAAAAAAATATGATGAAACTTTTTTCCTTTGTGTGAGTCACAGATGAAATTTAAAGACTTAAACCTTCTTGTGGGGGCTAAATTTGGCCTAAACTAAATATAAATTGACAAAATGGATTAAAAATTTCTTTGAAAAGGCTTTTTTCAAAAATTTTTAAATCCTTTGAAACTGATATAGCAAACAATGATACTATTAGTATCATACTTACCAATTTTAAAAACTTCAAAATATTAGTGAAAAACGCATTTAACACTACTTGACGGTCAAAAAGACCTCGCTTTTATTCTCATTTGTAGTTTTTGAAATATCGCGGTTTTTATATTTCCATCACACCATTTTTCGTATATTTTGTTTAATTTTTCGAAAAATCATAACATTTTTTTAAGAAAATCTACACAAAATTATTTTTAATATAAGTGTATTCATGTCGGCGTTTGTATTAGGATATCTCACTGGTATTGAAAGCAAGTTGAGTTTTATCCATATAAATTTTATGCATGTTAAAAAATTTTTAAATTTTTTCGTTGTATGTATATAAACTAGAAATTTCAATAAACAAATTTTTGTATAAAACAACAGGAAATGTCCTGATATACATATTTAGAAAAGAACTTAAAATTTGAATTAAATTTCCAAATGCTTCAAATACCAAAGTAAAAAAATGTTCCTCATAAAAAATATTTTTTTTATTTTATTAATTAATAATAATATAATTATAAATTTTGCGCCCCGGTAGGCTAGTTGGTAGCGTGCTGGCTTATAAGTGCGGGGGTCGTGGGTTCGATTCCCACCAGAGGCACTGGTCTGTTTTCGCTACAACGCGCCGAAGGCCATAGTAGCTAGTGCTCGGTTAGGGTAATAGTATATAATTTGTAATTATATGATTATTAATTAATAAAATAAAAAAAATAAAAATTACAAATTATATACTATTTCCCTAACCGAGCACTAGCTACTATGGCCTTCGGCGCGTTGTAGCGAAAACATACCAGTGCCTCTGTTGGGAATCGAACCCACGACCCCCGCACTTATAAGCCAGCACGCTACCAACTAGCCTACCGGGGCGCACAAAATATAAAAAATATATTATTAACATTACTACTTAAGAATTTTCAACATTTTGCAGAACCTATCTTTGTAATATATATTTTCTAATACATTTAGGCATTAGAAATACATTAGGCACCTGGCAACTTTTTTTTTCTCATTTGTAGTTTTTGAAATATCGCGGTTTTTATATTTATTCGATGGTTTTGCAATTTTAATAAAAAACATGAGTTCAGTGGCATGTTTAATTTACTCATAGTGATAAAATTTTAATTTTCTTAAGCAAACATAAAATTTATAAGAATAAAACAAAACATGCAAAATTTTCAACTTCCTTGCAATACCAGTAAGATATCCTGAAACAAACACCGACATGATTATACTCAAATGAAAGAAAATTTTGTGTAGATTTATATTCATAAACAAATTCATGATTTTAAATTTGTTAAATTTCGAAAAATTAAGCAAAATATAATATTTACAAACTTATTTGTTTAGTGTACGTTTTGTCACTAACACCAAACCTGGGAAGTATAAAAACTTTTAAAGAAATAAAGTTTTTATGGACCTGTACCAAATGGAATTTAGTTAGTTTTAAAATCCATCATTTTAAAAAATTGCACTTACAAGGGAGGTATCGTGACCCGGCCCGGCAGATCTTAATGAACTTCGGATATGATGTAGAAAATAAAAATTTAAGTGTATTTAAAGGATATTGGAATTTTAATTATATCGGTAACGGTATTTTACGGATAACGGTATTTCAATTATTTCGGTAATGGCATTATAGGGATAACGATAATCAGTTGGAACGGTTTTAAATCGATAGCAGTATTGCCTACCATCCCTGCTTTTTATAACAAATAAGGAATTTCCAAAAACTAAAAACCCATATTTTTATGCAAAAAGTCCTCAATAAATACTCAATCGATTTTAGTGAAATTAGAACTGGAGAAAAGTTTAAGAAACAATCTGTCCACCAAAAAAAAATGTATTAAAATATCTTAATCGTTTTAAATGTTACAGAGTTTTGGCCAACGAAAAACGATTGTGAGCCATTGTGTGTGTGTGTCATAACTTTTGCGCTCCTTACAGAAAGTGATTCACGCACAAGGATTTAACGTTCCTAAAAAGTGGTTTATTATCGTCTAAAATCTTATTAATGTGCCATACAATTACAAAAAAAAAAGTTTTATCCAATTTTAAATATTTTTGAAAATAGTTAGTGTACAAACATAATGTAATCTTCATAATATAAAAAAAATCATTTTGACAATGAATTTATGAAATAGTTTTACACACGCTCACTGATAGAGTTTTCTTCATAGGTATAATGAATTGATTTCATTAAAATTGATTAATTTATTTAATTAATAATTTCATTAACCAAATGAATATTCATTAATAGTTGGTGTCCGACCGAACAGTTCGGCCAAAAAACTATATTTTGTCGGTTTTTTTATTTTATTTAGAGCCAAAGATGATAAATTTTGGTATTGGAAACATGTTTGTTGAGCCGATTTATTTCGATTTTGTGTATTAAATTTAAGAGAAAAGCCGAAGTTTAGCTATAAAGTTAAAAGTTCGGCCGCCGAACTATTTTCAATTTGGCCGAACTTTCTGAGGCCGAACAGTGAATTCATTGCTTAACTACAGACTTTTCTTCAAATTTGACACTCAAAATAGCATATAATCAGCCCAATAAACATTTTTCCATCCGCCAAATTTGTCCATAATGCTTTAAAATACCGAATACAGACCAAATGCATTTTCTGGCCGAACTGTTCGGTCGGACACTATTAATAGTGTTAATTTTTTCATTAAAACTTTTTATGATTGTTTCATAATTTCATAAAAAAAATTCATTAAATCAATGAAAATTTTTCGAATTTTTTTCAATAACAATTTTAACTTGTAATCTGCAAAAAAATTGTTTAGTGTAATTTTTTGATTTTTTTTCTCTAAGTACATTTTGGCTTAAAAACATAATCGCTGAAGTTAAACGCCTAACCAATTATACAAATGACATAATTTTTTTTGGTAAACAGAATTAACCTAAACTTTGAAATAAATTGGTTTGAGGCGGTGTTGTCCTATCATTTCATGTATAAAGCGCCTTTGTAAAAAGTCAACAGATGATTTTTATTTTTTTATTTAAAGAATTTTTTTTGCTAATATCTAAACCTCTATAAAGTGTATTATAAAGAAAAATGTTTGTTTTGTAATTAAAGTAATGAACCTACTTTATACAAACTATGAATTTTATTCATTAAATACACGAAACTTCTATAACATTTATGCTAGAATTAATGAAAAAAATGTGATAGACTGTATGAAATTTTCATTAGGTCAATGAAACCATTCATTAAAATTCATTTAATGAAATACGTTTCATTGATTTAATGAAACATTTCTTTGTTCTTTGGGGACTTTTTTACGAAAAAATGCATTGTAATAATGAAGGAACTTATTAATACTACTACACACAAATTTTATCAGTGCAGAACCAATTTTGTTCATAAATAGTATGAATTAGTTTCACTAATTTTGATTCATAATACGTTTTAACAATTTTATTCAATTTATAAATTTTTCCTTAACCCCTTCACGACCGAACTTAAACTTTCACTTTTTATCTTTGACGGCCAATGGGATATATGTCACATATTGTATCAGTGTTCTGCAGGAAATGGAAGTAATCAATTCCAAATATCTCAGTGTTTCTTGAAACTTGAAGGATTGTTCCACGTCCTACCAAAAGTTTGATCTCCTATGCCCAATAGCGCTCGAGAAAATGTGTACGAAAAATTAAAAAAAATATTCATATTTTTTGGCTTTGGGGTTACCATATTCGTCGTTTAGACATTGTTGATCCTTTATCGATACACATCTCACTCGGAAAAATCGGTTAATAAATGTAGCTAATAAAGCAAAAAGTAAAAATGGGACATATATTAACCATTCGTCGTCAAAGGGTTAAACTTATACATGCTATACAAAAACAAAGCATGGCGAATAACGTTTAGTTAAAACACCATCTAAATATATGAGACTGTTGCAAAATACAAATTAAAGGTCTGTTTATCTATTACGAAAATAGTCTGAACAAAAGAAATTAACAAATACTTTCGTCAAAACTAGATGCGAAACAAAAACTAATTTTCGTTACTTTTCTTTCGTTTAGACCTTTTTCGTAACCTTTTTCGTAATACATATTTTTGGCAAGTTTTTGTAAGTACTTTGTTGTACAATTCCTTTTTGCATATTTTATATTGTATCTGATAATAACACAGCGCTACCTAAAATCTAAAGAAAGAGTACCGACCATTGATCCTAAATATTTCGGCCACGAAAACTGGCGTACTGGGCCAGCTTTTTTCGCTAAATTCATACAAATATATAAACATTTTTAAAATAAATTTTGAAAAAATTTGGTAGCCATTCAATGTAATGAAAGTTTTTTTTTTTTGCTAAAATATCTTTTGCAAATATTAACCTTTTTGGCTGAATTTTGGTACCCGTAATTTTTTAAGCTATTTACAAGGTCATTCAATCGGTTAATCGTTACTTGATTAATCAACGTATTTTAGTCAATCAATTGTTCGTGTAATTTAAAATGGCCATTTTGGTCGATTAATAGAGTTATTCAAGTAAATGAAAACATTTATTTCAGTTCAATTTTTTTTTTTTTTAATTTTTTTCGAAGCGAACTATTGTATAAAAAAAAAAGATTATAAAATATAAAGTTTTTTTTTATTGTTTGGTTGGTGTATAACTTTTATACATAGCACCACGATATAGGCAATACTGTAAGAGAATGTTCCCTAATGTGGTCATACACCTATTATTTGGGCTATATAAAAAACTAACAAGGAAACTGATGTAACAAGAAGATCTTAGTGAATATTGGATATGTTGTAAGGGACAAACAACTGTGAAGCCAACAATTTTTTTTAGGTGCTCAATCTAATTTTTAGGGTACCAAATATGGGGTCAAAGCTGAGTTCAATATTTGTTGTTTTATCATTTTACAATGTCGGTTTCAAAGGAAATATATACAAATTGCTAAAAGTTCTTAAACAAAAAAGTTTCAAACAAACTTTAATCTCATTTGTACCACCTAAAAATTATATTACGCAGTTATGTTCCTTAGTAAATGTTTTCTCCCCTCTATCCCCCTATCCAAGTTTCATTAACTGTTATGAGTTTCACCACTATCTAGTTTCCTTGTAAGTGGAATATTCCAAATCCGAAAATGTATGCGTATAGGTCAACTCCTTGGGCATTATTCATCTATATATCATTTTCTTGTGGCGACTAATTTAAAAAAGTTATATATAAAAGGTCCACTTTAGGGTACAAGTTTCTTAATTTAAAAATAACTCCCTGTTTTTATAAACCCAACGGAATAATTACTTCAGAGCAATGTGTGTATTTACACTAAAAAAAATAAGTTAGTACAAAAGTTAGTAAAACGTCTTGTAAATCAGGTATACTATTTTTTAGCAAATTTTTTTTGTAAAAATCGTGTTTTCAGCTAAAATTTTTGTTATACTTATTCAGCACTTAACTGTTTTATACTAATGCTTTACTAATATACCAATGTTTTACTAATTAATTTTGCTAAAAAAAAAGTGCTGATAAGCACATTAATAGTGTGGACGACAACCAGATTGAAAGATATATGCAGAATGCAGCAGATGTCGCGGCATGTCAAGATGTAGTAGAGAAGGGGAAAATGATACTAAAAAGTACAACTCTAATAAGACATATAAAAAAATCAACCATGGAAGACTTTTGTATCTGTTTTTCATACATAAAACAAAATTGAGGATTAAAATAACTTAAATTTTGCGTTGTCACCGGCTTGTGAAAATAATTGTCTGTTAATTAAATAAAAGACAAAATAAAATATTTATTTATTTAAACTAAATGTTTATATGTGTGGTCAAATTGCAAACAAACATATACAGAAATGTAGACAGAGTAAAGTGAAAGACAAAGACACACATCTTAGGTAGATTTTTTTATGGTTCCTTTTTCTTATTGCAAAAAGGGTTGTTTTTTTCGTTTCGTTTGTTTTTGTTTATTTTTTCATTTCGTTTCTATAATTATCTTCGGCAGTTGCGATAGCATCATTTAAACGATAGCATCATTTAGACTACCATTGATGTAAGTAGTTGAAAGACAATTTTTGTTATGTTATATATATTTATTTCTATATATTTTCAGATATTAAATAAATTCATGTCGTCAATGTGGAAAAATGAAAATTTTTATATTTCGTTATTATAGTAAATTATTTTTAAAAGAATCACAAAAATATGTTTTATGATTTTCAGCAAATAAATTAACTAAATTACAATTTTTCTACAAATTTTTTGCGTTTTTTTCAGTCTACTAAAATTCAGCAAAAAATTTATTAATTTTTAGCAAGGCTTTTGTATTTCTAATCTACTAAGTGTTAGCAAAACTTTAGCTGAATCTACAAATTTTGTTGCTAAAAATCAGCTCGCTGATTTTTAGCAAAAGATTTTGCTGACATTAGCAACTTTTTTGCAAGCATCCTCCTGACTAAAATTTTGCTGACTCAGCAAAATTTTTTGCTGACTTTACAAACTTTTTTTTTTGAGTGTAGTTTTTATTACAATAACAAAATACACACGTTCCTCTTGAGGAATTATTTCGTTCGTTTTATAAAAACAGGGGGTAAATTTAAAAAAACGCTCTAAAAGCATTTAAAAATATTAAAAAATGATGTAAGATCGTCAAAATTCTTTATTTAATTATTTTTCTTGGGTCATTTTGAAGAAACAATTTCAGCACCGAGACCAATTCCTAAAATATCACTTTTTTTATAGCAGTTTCTCAAGGTATTTTTAATATGTTCTTGAACAACAACTACTGACATTATTATACTTAAACGAAAGGTTAGTTTGTGTAGACATCGCAACTATAAAAATTAAGACCAAAAGGTCCGATTTCAGAAATTGTATACTTTATATTTATCCTAGGTACATACTGCGATGCCATATTATTTTATATACAGTGGCGGACAAAAGTATTGACACAGCAGCAAACTTTATTTTAAATCTTTTATATTTTTAAAATGAAAGATATTAGCCGTATAAGGTATTCAACAAAATTGTTTATTAACTTATTAATAATTTAAATACAACAAAAAACTAACACTAAGCATGTTGTATTAAAAAAAAATTCAAAAATATTGGAGCTGATGTTACGAAGAAATTGGTCCATTCTATGCCAAGAAGATTAAAAGAAGTCATAGCAAAGAAAGGCTACTAACTCCACAAAGTACTAAATCATGTGAAATTTTATTTTTTGTATAAACATTTGACGCTATGATAATGCTTTTGTCCGCCTAAAATAATACCTTGAATTACATATTTAGTTTTTTCATATAATATAGCATACTAAGAATAAGTTTCTTGTTGTATTTTAATAATTTATAAGTCAATAAGCAATTTTGTTGAATACCATATCCGGCTAGTGGGTTTCATTTTAAAAATATAAAAGATTAAAAATAAAGTTTGCTGCTGTGTGAATACTTTTGTCCGCCACTGTATATGCAAGAAACTCTAGTTCAGGGGTGCCCACGGCCTATGCGCTTGGTACTCATTTGTTTTTGTAAAAACACTTAGCTATAGGCTGTGTGTTTTAATACACATATAGAGCGCTCAGCTCTAGCAATACGAAATACACAAACAACTTTGTCTTATTAGTTTTTTTTGTCGTTCTTCACTTTATACACGCAAGCGCAAAGCAACAACACTTTCGTATGCTTTGCTGGTAAACACTGAAATATTTTTTTATTTTTTCTTTGTATGTATTGGTTTTTACAACAAAAAATGTTGAATAAAAATTAGTTTTTCTTTAAATGTATTGGTGTTTGCTCTTCCATAAGGAACTTTTGGGCACTCCTGCTCTAGTTTTCTTAAAGTCGAATTTCATAAAAACGAAAAAAAAAACTTTAAAAGTAAAACACCGCAATTTTATACTATTTAAGAAGATATTTTTAGTTTAAAATTAATAATAACTAAAGGGTCCGCCAAATAACTTTTTTTTTTGAAAATGCTATAAAAAAACTACTGAATATTTTCTCAAATTTCTTTTTTTTATTTGAAAGTACAATCTTTCCGGTTAATAATGTAAAATAATTTCATTCAAATGGCTGTCTCGGCTGGCCATGCAGTAGCCTTCACGATCGGTCCAATTTTTAAGCACATTATCGATTGTGTGCAGCTGTATTTCACCAATAGCTTCACGAATATTGTCCATTAAAGCGTCAATTGTCTCTGGCTTGTTGGCGTAACACTTATCTTTGACGGCACCCCACAAATAATAGTCCAACGGTGTCAAATCGCTGTTCCGAGATGGCCAAACGACATCAGCTCTGCCGTTGATAATGCGATCTTCAAAAACAGGACGCAATTTTCGCACACATTCTGCAACATTACCATGATTTTCAAAGTAATGTCGCAATATTTCCCAGCGTTGCTCAAGCGTATACACAACCATATTCGTTCAGCGGAAGGATACAACTAATTATCTGTCAAATCAGACATGGGCTAAGTGTTACCATTCACGAAATAAGCACTAGTTGAAAAAAAAAACGTTAGATGGCGGACCCTTTATTAACGTATATATTTTTAATTTTGATAAAGATCATTTCGGAACTGCTGATTTTCTATTTATTTTTTGTGCTATTGTGAACTTTTGCGGAAAAAGTAATGAAATAATATTATTGAAATTATTAGAGCTACTCGAGTAACTTTAAACATTTACTCGAGTAATCGAGTAAGTACAAAACTTCAGAATCGAGTTACTCGTTTACTCGAACAAAAGCAAACCCGAGTAATTTGAATACCCTATTATTTAAATATTATACTAAAAGATGAACTCATAGGTCATAGTTTTTTGCTATGCTACATATAAATTTTAGGCACATTTCGCGTTTTCCCATGTACAGCACTTTCTTTTTCTTTTTTGCACGAAATTATTGGTCAGATTAGTCGTTTTACTTACACTCACAATATTTTTTCCGTAAAGACTACAGAATATACACATTAATTAATGTTGTTATGTTATGTTGTATGTTGATGTATGTACATTAGGGCGGGTCGATTTATTTTTCGACAATTTCCCTATGATTTCCGTATTCTATGGGTTATTCCATGATAATTTGCCGAAGGAACCATACCTCTATCGTTAAAATCGAGTCCCCTACTTTTTGTTGGTAGATTTTTTCCCAAATTGACGTTCGTATGAAATATTACCTACACGTTCACATCCATAACTCAAAAACTATCGATCGGGTTTAATCGCCATTAGGCGCGTTGGAAAGGTGAGCTCATTTTGATCAATTTACAAAAAAAAATCTCCAACATTGGTCCAACGGTTCAAAAGTTACGGGCATTTTTGTCCAAATTTTGGAGCATTTTTTCATGATTTTGTCCAAGAATATTACTTTCATGGCCATTTTTTTGGCTCAATCCATTATTTAATTCAATTTACAATTCAAAACGAAGAGTTTAAGCTCAAATTTATCGAATTCGGTTGATTAATTCATGCGATATTGCTAAAACAAAATAACACATAAAACCAACTTTTTGATTTTTTTTCCCTTTTTATTTTTTTTTCTACAAAAATTCAAATTAAGAGATAATAAAGTATCTATCAACCTATTATCAAAAAAAAAATATTCAATTTGAGTGTAGTAAAAGACAAAATGTGAAAAAAAACATTATTTTTTCTGAAAGTCTTGTTTGCTTTCAAGTCTGGGTGTTTTCGTACGGCTTTCTAATGTCGTCGCCATAGCGCCTTCTACATTCTTTCCTGCAACTCGTTTAGCAGTGGCAGCCAGCAATTGGACATGTCTTTCCGTTCCTTGAATGTGTAAAGGAATTTGTGGATCATCGAACGGTCGTTTACGAATAACTTTGCGTAAACGGTGGTTCGAATAAAATGGTATCGTCATTTAAATCAATCATATTTGTATATTCCGTACAATTAAAGTTTATAAGAGATTTTTTATAAACTCTAAGTTCCGTTGGGTCGACAATATCTCTTCGATAATGTAAAATCTTCTTTATAGCAATGTTTCGTTTTTCCATTCTATCATCAAACAACATAGATAGCAAGATATTTTCTGAGTGTGCAAAATATGGATTATCTTGAATTACTGTATTTACAACTCCAAGTAAATTCGGTGGTAAAAATCGTGTCCAAGTAATAAATTTAAAAAGTAATGTACTACCGTATGCGGCAGAGCTATAATACTTAACATTGAAATACATTGGCGTGTATACTTTTATTATATAGTTAGCCAGAATTTTTAAATTTTCAGTTGGATTATTAGTTGTCACATAAAACCGTAATAATCTATTGGCTTTGGTCAGCCAACGAGAATGTGCAATCGGCTCTGGTTTTATGTGAGACAAGTCCGCAGGAACCACACCATTAGAAATTGCATTGGCCATTAACATCAAGTACCTCGAATCAGTAGATAATTCTTCTGGATTTAAATCGCCAGGAGGCATATTTTCCAAAGCGATTTCCTCAAAATCGGTTACCACCTGAAAAGAAAACATAAAAGCTAAAAAATAGAATGAAAAATGGTAAAGAATCAGCTATAAAAATTACATACCGGAAGATTTTCACAATCAGCAATTTTTGAGCTCAACTTTCCGGTAGTGAAAATCAGTCCAGTCGTAACGTAAGGTTCGTAAGCTTCGTAAGTCAAAAAAATTGAGCCAAAAAAAATGGCCATGAAAGTAATATTCTTGGACAAAATCATGAAAAAAATGGAAAAATGCTCCAAAATTTGGACAAAAATGCCCGTAACTTTTGAACCGTTGGACTAATGTTGGAGATTTTTTTTGTAAATTGATCAAAATGAGCTCACCTTTCCAACGCGCCTACTGGCGATTAAACCCGATCGATTTGAGTTATGGATGTGAACGTGTAGGTAATATATCATACGAACGTCAATTTGGGAAAAAATCTACCAACAAAAAGTAGGGGACTCGATTTTAACGATAGACGTATGGTTCCTTCGGCAAATTTTCATGGAATAACCCATAGAATACGGAAATCATAGGGAAATTGGTGAATTTTTTCACTCCCTACAAATCGACCCGCCCTAATGTACATATATGTTGATACTATTACTTTTAATCGTATTAATGTAGAAATATGATTTTACTGAAAGCCATGAAATCACAGCTTATTGTAAGCGCTAAAATCTGCACTTATTTTGCCCAAAAGTAATGCTTCCAAGTGGGAATTCGCCATATAAAAATCATAGCATATGTAAGCAGGTTTGTAAGGGATTCTTTTGGGCTTGCTCAATATAATATAACAACTTTTTGTTTTCAATAGAACACTGCTACGGAAAGTCCGTTTTTTTGATTATTCTGTTTATTGAATAACAGACAGAAAGTTAAAAATTATATTTCTTTGTTAATTTAACTGTATATTTCATTGAAACAACTTTACCGATTAAACTTTTAAATAACTGGAAAAGTTTTTGTGAGTGTATGCACAAAAATGCTTTGGTCGATCGCGAAACGGGATGATACATTCTACAAATATGTATAGAAAAATATAGAAAAAACGGTATATGGTTTATTCGGCAAGTTTTTACTATTCGGCCGAATACCGAATTATTCGGTTCAAATAAAATAACTTGAAAAACTGAAATTCTATCCAAAAAACTCAGAAAGTCAAGTTTTTCAGAAAATATTTTTCTTTAAAACGTCAAACATGGCTTTTTATACACTGCGTTTCATAACAATAATTACAAATGATTTTTGCTATTTTGTCTAATCTTACAGTTCTTCTCGTTTATAGTCATCTAAAGCACAGTATACTTTTTTATGAAATTTATATGAAAATATATGAAAGAACTATTCGGCAAATATCCGGTATTCGGTTTAAAGCGAATGCCGAATATTCGTTATTCGCTAAAGTGCCGAATACACTATTCGTGATATCTCTAGTATTGACTATAAAAAATTAAGAGAAAATATCCTATGCAAAACTAAATTGCAATTTCGCGAAATCTGGCCCATAATAAAAAAAAACTGGGTACTGGCTATTAAAAACAGCGTAGACGAAATATTTATGATCTGTGATAGGTACTCTTGTTTTATTTTTCGAGTCGCGCAGTGTAATATTCACATTCTAAAACCAGTTTTCAACTTGACTGACTTTTAGTAAAAGCACAACTCTCATTTTAAATTAAAAGATAAAAAAAAAATAAATTTTTGAATACAAAACTTAAAAATTACGTAACATATTGTCGAATGAAATCAACGTTAATGAAATTATAAACGAAATGATGGCAAACAGAATTAGAATAAAATGAGAACTTTTTAAAAATACTTTATTAATTAAAGGCACAATTTTTCACATTCTCCTTTGCTGCTGAAGCGATTGTCATTACCATGACAACCACCATAGAAGAATTGATTGCAAGCTTTAGCTTCAGAATCGTAATAATAGCTTAATTCAGATTTACGACATGGTCCAACTTCTTTGGGTTGAGAACAAGCTACAATTTAAAAGAAATTTACACGTTTTTAATAGAACATTAGCAAAATTATTACAACATTATAAAACTTACCAGATTTATCAACAGCATGAACGGAGGCAAAAATAAAAGCAAAGATGCTGAATAAAACCAAAATGAATTTCATATTGAATATTTTAAGCGTAGTATATGGGTTCGGTCAGCGTTGAATGAAGATACGATTACAAGTGATGTCTAAATCTAGTTGATGGGGAAACTTATATACTGTTTAAAATTCAGGCAAGGGCTAATTCGTTTTACTTGACGATCTATCTATCCATCGATCGTATTATAAAACGATCACAAATTGGTTTATAATATTAAATTCGGTTGTATCTACTAAAAAATAAATTCGAATATTGTTTGGCTTTAGGCAAGAACAAACTCATCCCCATTAAATCACAACAATTTTGACAAACTGATTTCAATTAAAATCTCTCTGTTTGTGTACCTGCCTCATCCCTCAATTTTGTTATTACGCAGGCAGAAAAACACAATCGGCACAGTGTTGGCAAAGCGTCAGCGATCGTCGGTTATGCGTTGACAGAATGTGGAATTAAAAATCTTGACATGATTGTTCTGTTACCCGATTGATAACATTGGCCAACCATTGGTTTGAACTAACTTGCCACAGTTTTTTTTTTTTTTTTTTTCAAAAAGAAAAGCAGCAGCACTCAGGAAATTCTTCCTATTAATTAATGTGTTGCTTTCTTTGGAAAGGGGATAGTGGAGAGATGAAAGGTGGGGAAAGAAGAAGGACTTCAAACATGGCAACACTGTAATTGCGCGAGTAGATAAGTCTTAGAACAGTTGTTGCTCGCCACCTGATGTAGTTTTGGCGAATTTATTGAAGCTTTCTGTTTCATAGCCCTGATTCATTATTTCACTTCGGTGGGTTTAAGTGCTATGCGAACACCGAAGGTGGACGCAGCGATACATATAAGTGATAGAGAACTCATACATATTATTTTTCTCAATTGATGTTGTCGTCACCGGGAATCGAACCCGGGACCATCTGTGTAACAGTCCAACGCGCTAACAATTACACCACAACGCCGTTGACATAACGTTGGTAAGTCAAAAAATTTGGGGCTTTTAAAATAGATTAAATTTAATTAATTTTGTGTATCATTATATGAATAATAAAGAGACAAACTAAAACAAAATTCTTCTAATTGCTTGTAATATTGGTAAAAACAATATTGGCAATTAATTTTGCAGGTGGTACTGGAAAACATGCTTTGCAAACAAAATAGTGTTTTCCCAGTACATTATTACACAGTCAGAAAAATACAATCTGCACAGGTTTGGCAAAGCGCCGTCGATTTACAATCTTGACAGTATTGTCATGTTACCCGATTGGTGGCAGTGGCCAACCTTTGGTTTGAACTAGATTGCCACCGTTGGCACAACCTTGGTAATTCAAAAAATGTGGTGCTTTTAAAATAGCTTAAATTATATTAATATTGAGAAAGTAGCAATACAGTTCGGTATTAGTCTTTTGCATCATATTTAAATGCGTAAAATGTAATAAAATGTAAAAATAGATAATGCTTCTAATTGGTTGTAATATTGATAAAAACAATATTGTCAAAGAATTTTGCGAGTGGTACTGGTAAAACACATGCTTGGCAAACAAAATTAGGTGTACCTTTGGTAAATTTTAACACTGTGGGTTTTACAAAAATAGCTGTGGTTTGCCAGTACTGTTTTTTTGTACGGTTAGTAATTTCTACCTGGGTAGTTGTACGGTTGTTTTTTTTAGCACGGTAGATTTTACATAGCAGTGGTTTGCCAGCACTATTTATTTTTTGCTACGGTTGGCAATTTCTGCCTGGGTACTTGACTGTTTGTTTATATTGTATATAATTTTTATTTGTTTGTTTATCAACAATATAATAAATAGTCAACATATTGACCTGTAAGAGCACTTCACGCTAATTTCAAGAACTATACTGATAAGCCTTAAAGCGTTTTATATGATTTTTGTGATTTCGTAATCTATACAAATAAGTGCACCTTATTTTTGTAATGCTTAATTGTTTACCAAACAAGGATATTAATTTTAAATTTATTTTGCACAATCAGTAAACGTTTTTTTTTTTTAAATTTAGGCAGATATTCAGTTTTTTTTTTTAAAGAAAAAAAAATAAGAAAAAAGTAGTACAAGGTCTTTAATGCAGAGATGACATTATATACTCCCTAGTTATACAAAATTAATTACATCGACTGCAGTTTTACACAACTACACTTTACGATGCACTGTGGCGTAGACTTAAAATGTTTTGAAAATAATTTATTAATTTCTTAGAGTGATACACTCAGGGAACTTCCGATATAAATATTTGTAGTTGCTTGAGTTGTAATACAGTATTTTTAAGTAAAAAAGCATTAATTTGTAGAAGAAATATCAATTTTGACTACAAATGTAGTTAATTTAAAAAATCAAACCACATTAAATTACTGTATTATGATTTTTCATTAATTTTTTACAGTTGTTTTTTTTTTATTAAAAGGAAATAAATGTGTTTATTTGTTACTACATATGTGGTTCATTTTTACTACAATTGTGGTTATTTTTTTAAACAGTAAAAAACAAATGACTATGTTAGTTGAATTAACCTTTGTTCAAGTGTAATTTCATTTGTTTTTAACTACATTTGCATTTTCCTACATGGTAAACTTGAAAGCTACCTAATTTTAACACTCAGAAAAGTGTAACAGTAGAATCTACTGATAATACCAGTTAAAACAACTGTAAATTCAGTTAAATGGGCGAAAAAGGTACACTCAAAAGAAAAGTTAGTTGAAAATTTTGTTAACAGTATATTTAAAATATTTAACTTTCCGAAATTTTTTTAAAAATTTAAAAATTGAAGATGCAGGCAAAAATAAAATACGATTTGGTGCTACTGCAAAAAACAATATTTTAGACAGATTCATGTAATGTCGTATTTTTACCACAGAAATTTTATACCAAACCTGGAAAGTTTTTAAAAAAAATAGTTTTGTATTTCTATTATTATGTTTCAAACATTGAAAAAATTTATATAAATAATTGTTTTGATTGCTTATTATAAAATATTATTCTTAATAAATGTAGGAATATTTTTCTAAAGATATAATCGCGGCATTTAAGAGAACCCAAAAATTTTTTTGAAATACGGCAACAACTATTAAGGTTCGTACCTGCAAATACGCATTGTGTACTTACACACAGGGAAATAAAGTGCAGACCGAATTGAAAAGTGTATATTAATGGTATATATATATACATATATATATATATATATATATTATAAATTCGGTCAGTTCAACAATATTTACATTAGATTTCTGAATATTTCGGGTGTTGCAAGTAAAATTCAGTTGAAATAACCGAACTTTGTTGTGAAAACGAATGTTAATTTGTGCCAACCGTCTGAAGTTCGAAATAAGCTAATTTGAGCCGTAGTAACAGAATTTCAGTTGGCAAATAGCAAAATCTTTCTCTGTGTGTACACAGAAAAAAACATTAGGCACCAACAATGGAATTTGTAAATTCAACACCCTCATTTTTAAATTCAAATTTATTTCCAATAATTTTTTTATTTGAAATACTTGTAAATTGTGGTTTTTCATACAAAAATTAAAAATTACAAAAAAATCAACAAAAGGCTGTATGTATTTATTTGTATTTGTATCATTGTTGGTGCCAATTCAAAAAACTTTTTTTTTTGTTTTTACAAAAATTCTCTCTGTGTATTGAAAAAATAATATATTTTTTTAAAAATTAAATAAATTTATATTAAAGTAATAAAAAACAATGGTTTATAAAAATAAATTTATTTAATAAAAAAACACTAATTTACTAACAAAGCTCGCAATTTTGAAGCGCTGATAAATACGACTTTTTATTGACTCTAGAAAATAAAAATTAAAACACCATTTTTTTTTGGTAAAAATATCAACCCTAAAAAGTCAATCTAAAAAGTTATCTCAATAATCTCAAAGTGAGTGATAATTTGTTAGACTCATAAAAGACAAAAAATTATTCAGATTTATGATGAAATTTTCGATATTATACGTTATTTTTGTATTATTGAATACACTTTGGTCTCTTTTGGACAAAGCACTTTCATAGGAAAAGTGCTTTGGACCCTATATATGAGTATTTAATTCCTTGCTGGGTTATTATTCCCTTAAAGTTGCGAACACGAACGAACACGACTTTTCTTTAGTTCGCCAAAATATTTCCGCAAAAGTATTAAGTTTTATAATACAAGATATGTATAGTTATTATACAAGATTTTTTTTGTTTTTTTTTTAATAAAAAAATCACCATTTTGGGACCAAAAATCGTCATTTGGCAAATTTTTGACCAAAAATCGTCAAATCTGGGAACTATGGATGCAGGCAAAAATAAAATATAAAATTCGCTTTGGTGCGACACTACAAAAAAATAAATGACAGTCCCAGGTAGTTGTTTTAAAAGATAAACAGTTTTAATAATATTTAGCGAAATTTTGAATATTTGTTTTCTGTTTAATAGTGAATTTTATCGTTGATCTATAAGTTTATGTATGAGATTTTATTTGTTTGGTTTGAGATCATAACAAATTTTTCTCTAAATTAACAGAAAAATTATAATTTTTATATGATAATTTACTTTGACTATTAGAAAAAAACGCAGAAAAAGTTATTAGACGCTAGCATGAATGGAATGCATTTTCTGACCCACTACGGTCTTCATCAACATTCTTCGTGCCATTTATTAATCGTAAATATCTTCTATTTAACTCACACGTTAAAGGAATTGGGTGACTTTAAATCCCACATTACTCTGTGTGTTGAGTTAGAATGAAATTTACCACGAACGATTTCTATTTATGTGTTTGTTTTTTTCTCTAGTCATTATCATAATTGCCAGTTTAACTTTCAGTTAAAACTTTTAAATGGCAATTATTTTCTCTGTCATCATATATTTATGTATTTTTGAATTATCTTAATTTGAAAAATGTAAAATTGCGTCATGCATACATATACATAAGTACATGCATGTAAGTAATTGAGAATTATTATGATTTGTTATTTAATTAATAAAATATTTTGTTTATTTCCAGATTTTTTATTTAATAACAATATTGTTAAAAATCTGGAAGTCCTGAAGTCCTATATATATATATTTAAAAGAATCTTAAAAAAATAGATTTAAATTTCAGCAAAATAAATTAACTGAAGTAAACATTTTATACTAAGTTTCTTAGTTTTTTTCTATCTACTAAGCTCCAGCAAAACATTTTGTTGATTTCAACAAGTCGATTTTACATTTTTCAAATGAAGATAATTTTAATATATAAATAAAAACCCCTTTATCAGACCAAAGCGTAGCTTATATTTTATTTCAACTCATCAAAATATTGTTTTGTAAAGCATCACCAAAGCGTATTTTATTTTTACCTGCATCTTCAATTTTCAAATTTATCAAAATATCATTCATTTAGTAATTGTCTAAAATTACTTTATTTAATTTATTGTTTTATTTATATATTTTAATATTCACAATTTACAAACAAATTTTATACAAAAGAAAAAATTAAATGAACGAAATTAATCTCGCTTGCATTTTGTGTTAGTCTTATAATGTTTGTGGGGTTTTGTATCTTTTGTTGTTTCTCTACTTCGTCCATACAAGCTGCTTGTTCTTACTTGTTCTCCATGCTAAAGAATGGCCCAGTTATAATCTGGACGCACAAAAGTAGTTATCACTTTGTAAATAACAGACACATTTTTATAAATTATACACAAAATTAAAGGAAATTTATTCAGCTTTAAGGAAAATCATACAAATAAATTAATTTTCTTTGTTACGAATAAAAGAACGGACATGTTTGTTGATGCTCCCCATTAATTTTTGCACATCCTTCGGCTTTACTTTTTTAGCACTCTGTTTCCATTTTTGTAACATTATAGCTTCATTTTTTGCTTCTTTATTACTCTTCTTCAATTTATTTTTTACATTTGCCCAATATCTTTCGATTGGTCGAAATCTTAAATAGGAATCTTAAGTATTTTAGAAATTTTCGAACCATTGAATGTTGGATTTTCTAAGAAAGTGTGCAAAAATTTCTTCATGTCTTTTTTGTTCCATGGCGTCTGTACGAAATACTATTCGAATGACAGACTTGAAAATTATGTCAAATAACGGTATATGTCTTGTCAACAACATATGTAATTGGTTTAAAATTTCATACACTGGGGGCGCTGTAACAACGTTATGAATGCGTCCAGATTATAACTGGGCCATTCTTTATGAATATATCAATAACAACAAATATAAACCAACCAAGAATTTTTTAAATAACTGACAAAAAATTAACGTATACTGCAAAAATACTGTTTTGGTAGTTGTTTATTAAGTACTAATATAATTGCTTTTCTTTTGTTGTTTTTTTTTAAATAACTGTTTTAATAGCTGTTTTGTATTTTTTCATAGAAAAACAACTGTAATTGCAGTTAAAAACAACAACTACACAAACAACTGTCATGCAGTAACTGTAACACTTATATGTGTGTTTTTTTTTATGAAACAGCTTTAGAAGTATTTATGAAACCTTTCATTGAACGCATATCTATTGAGTTTTTTTTTTGAGTGCACGCTTTGATTGGTCTGAAATATTTCGTTGTTCATAAAATATATTAAATTAACTAATGTGTACTTTTTGAAGATAATTATATTTTTTGTTAATCGAATATTTGATTATTCTTACATTGATTGTTTACAATTGTTACATTGTTTTGTGTAAAATCCCACATTTCTATTTAATAAAACTATTAGACGCTGTTTGTGATAATAAAAAATCACATTTGTTTTTATAGCATGTATGGGACCAATTAATTGTATTGATGTCAATAGTTATTGCAATTCTCACTGTCATTGTTAGGGGCCAATGCAATGCATAAACAAGTCATACACTCAAAAAAAGTTTTACAGTTACTACATGACAGTTGTTTATGAAGTAATCAGTAGCTGTTGTTTTTAGCTACAATTACAGTTTTTTTCAATGACATAATACAAAACAAATATTTTGATATTTATTAAAAAAAAACAACTGAAGAAAAAGACTGTATTTTTGTAAAAGTTGTTTGAAGCCGTTACTTTTGTATTTAAGTAAACAACTACAAAAATGCATGAAATCAGTTGCATATACATATATTAATTTAATTATGCATTATATGATTTATGCATTACATGATTATATGATATGCTTCTTTTCTTCTTATCGAGAGTGGCAAAATTTAGAATAGTACAATTAAAAAGACAAATTGCATAAAAAATGCAAGATAAGAATAGCAATAAATAAATCTGTTGAATTAACATATTTGGTTATATTTGATCTAAATTTTAGTTAATTGAAAATAGCAAATTAATCTGCAAAATCAGCAAAAAAATTTGCATAAAATTAGTAGACAAAAAAAATCTTTTTAAATTTTTTTTAGGTTTTTTTTTAATGCGAATAAAAACCTTCTGAAATCACAATTTACAAATATTTAGAAAAAATTTCTGTTGATTTTAGCTAAATATACTGTTATTTTCATTCTACAAAATTCAAGGTAAATATATTGTAAGGTAAATATATTAGTAAAGGTGGTTTTCTGCAACGTAATTTTTAACTAATTTTTAGTAGATTTTTTCTGCTACTTTTACTGGTTTATTTGTATAAGTATAACTTTGACGCATTTTTAACTGAATATTCAGTTAATTTTACTGTCAATTTCAGTATATACTAACTAATTTTTTTTCCTGATTAATTTAACTAAATTTTTTCCCTGATGTTATAAACGAAAAGGAAGTAATTTTCCAAAAGAAAATTTAGTTCATAAGCAAATACTTTTATTTAACAATTATGGTTTTGTTTCCAGATCACGTTTTTGTTCACACGAACGAAACGCAATAAAAAAATACATGCAGTCACTTATTTTTCTTAAGACAACCGCCTTTTAGGGTTACTAGCATTTAATTTTTTTTTATATTTCAATAGTTTGAACTTTTTTCTATATGCTATGAATATTTTTTGGGGAAAATTGCAGAAATAAAAAGTTACAGCTTGTTAAACAAACTACTTGCCCCATATTTAACATGAGCAATATTTACTTTAAATGTTTTTTCTCAAAACAAGATATTGAAAATTGGTTGCCACTGTACAGCCTTAACGGGTGGACCTACTTTCAATCGTTTTTTTGTTTGTTTTGTAGAGGACTAAAAAATTAAGTCCCTAACGTTGCGACATTTTAGAAATTTTGCTTAAAATTTTTTTTAAAAATAAAAAACAACGTTTTTTTGACTTTTTTTTAATTTTTTATTTTATAATAGTACCATTTTAATTCAAATCGAAAAATTTAAAATTTGGCTACGTTGGTTACTAAAGAATTTATTCGTTAATGAAACAAAATTAAAATTGTTTGTCTCAGATGGGTACCCAAGGCTTCACGATAGCACCAGATTTTGCCTTTAAAAAAGGGTCTATAATGAAGTAGTTACCAGGGTTGCCATGACCTTTAAAAAAGGGTCTATAATGAAATAGTTACCAGGGTTGCCATGGTAGTCCGAATTCTAAATTATAATTTTTAGAATAATATTTAATATTGTGTTTTTCTATAGCAAAAAAAAACTCCTTTTTCAATAAAAAAAAAAAAAAAAAAAAATAGAAAAAATTGTAAAACAACAGCTGGAAAACTATATGGAAGTAAATAACTTATTCTCAAAATATCAGTCTGGATTCAGAAAAAATACTTTTGTGAAACAACAGTTAACTATGTGATAAATAGATGGAAATACAGAGAAACAAAAAAGAAGATAATGGAAAGATATTAATTCAGAAATGATATATGTATGTTATACGAGAAAATGAAATGCAATGGTTTAAATCATATCTTACAAATCGAAAACAAATAACTAAGGTAACGGTATCAAATCAGATAAAATTGATAATGAATTCGGTGTACCACAGGGATCAATATTAGGAGCATTATTATTTATAATATATATAAATGATATGCCCAACATCTTAGAAAAATGCGAAATTGTTTTATATGCTGATGACACATTGATTTATGCTAATGGAATTACAGAGGGTGAATGTGCAGATAATTTAAATCAAGACATGAACAACATAAACAATTGGCTCAAAATGAACAAATTAAAATTAAATGAAAGTAAAACTAAAATAATGGAAATTAACATGAACAGTAGCGTAATTTTAAAAATAAATAATCAAGTAATTGAAAAAGTTAATCAAATGAAGTATCTCGGTTTCATAATCGACAAGGACTTAAAATTTAAACAGCACGTTGAATATATATGTAAAAAAATTGGCAAAAAAAACGGGTTCTTTAAAAGGGTGCGAAATAAATTATCGATAATAACGGTAATTAATATGTACAATACTATAATAAAACCACATTTTGAATTTGGCTCAACAATACTATACACATGCTGCACAATAACACAATTAGATAGACTACAAAAACTCCAGAATAAAGCTACGCGTGCAATATTAAAATGTAATAGATATACTCCAATACAAACAATGCTTGATACATTAAAATGGCTAAATATACAACAAACATTGGCTTTAAATACACTAAACTTTGTCCAAAAAATGAAGATGGGAAATGCTCCAGAATATTTAATCGATCAGCTTAACTATGTGGGAGAAGTTCAACCATATAACCTACGAAACGCAGACAACTTTAGATTACAAAGGGTGACAACGACAGCAATGCAAAGATCGCTGTTCTTCAAGGGACTAAAACTATATAATATGCTGCCTAATTATACCAAATCGGAAAGAAACATTAACATCTTTAAAAGAAATATCTCAATATATGTTAGAAATAATGGAAATAACACAATTCATGAAAATTTATAAAATTGTTAAATATTATGTTATAAAGTTCAATTAAAAGTATAATAAATACTACTATTACAATTAAAAAAAAAAAAAAAAAAAAAAAAAACCATTTATTTATAATTTTTATAATTGCTTAAATATGATCGTTTTTATTGATTTCTAAAGCTAGTAAACCCCTCAAATAGTAAGCTGTTCCACGTTACTGGCATTTGATTGCCATTGGTTGATTTTAATAATAAATTTCATTATAATTACATTTATTTTTATGCAATTTTTTGTTGCAAATAATGCCAATTAAAAATTCCCATGCATGGTATAATAGAAAATTAAAAGTTTACATTTCAATTCACATTTTTTTAAGTTACACTTAAATCGCACTAGATTTGTTTACATTTTTTCATTGTTTATTTGCAAAAGCCGGTGAATATTTACTAACAAAATCCAATAGAGTTGAAACAACCTTTGCAAGGTCTTCTCGTCTACTTAGCATAAAAAAGCTTGGCCAAAAATTGAGAGAACTAGCTTTATATGAAAAAAAAAAAGCTTTACCGTTAAAATGTTTAATTTAAAAAAATAACTTAATTATGACACATTAAAAAAAAAATATTGCACAATTAAAGGTCGAAAAAAACATAATTATTTTTAATAAAATTTATATTAAACTTATATGAAAACTTTTTAGTAATTAAATAGCACACTCAAATAAAAAAGTTAGTAAAAAAAAATTAGTAAAACATTTTATATCACACTATGTTTTTGTACTAATTTTCGTTACTAAATAATTCTTTTGCTAAATTTCTTTTTATTCTATGTTTACAAGTTACTAAGTTTCTTACAAATTTTAGTTGCTGAATTTTGCAAAAAGTTTTACTATTATTTCTTATAAAAGATTTTCAGAATAAATTTGAATTTAAAAAAATTAATATACAAATTATTTAGTAAAAAAGTAGCCGATTTTAGCAAATTGGTTTGGGGTTTACTAAAATTTTACTAAATTTTGGTAAGGTTTACAAATTTTTTCTACTACCTTTACATTACTAAGAATAACAGCCGCTCTTTGTTAAAATTTGCTAAAGTTGTCTGTTGACAAGAAATTAGTTAACTTTTATATAACAATTACACTTTTGTGTGCAATTTTTACAGAATTTTTTATTTAAGAGTAGGAATGATACACGGACAAACTTAAAAACGAGTTGTAATTACGAAGCTGCCCAGGCAGAAAAATACAATCGGCACAGTGTTGGCAAAGCATCAGCGAAGGTCGGTTATGCGTTGGCAGAACGTGGAATTTGCAATCATGGCACTATTGTCCTGTTACCCGATGGATAACAGTGGCCAACCGTTGGTTTGAATGAGCTTGCCACCGTTGGCATAACGTTGGTAATTCAAAAAATTTGGTGCTATCAAAATATCTTAAATTTAATTAATTTTTAGAAAAATGTATAATAAAACACATTTCAAAAGTAGCAATACAGTTTGATGTTACAAAACATATGCTAAGTTTAGTCCGAATCGAATGAAAATTTCAGATACATAGCTTAGAAATTTTTCGCAAAAAGTCGTAAAAAAGTGCACATAATTTTAAAACTTAATTTTTGTCATTAAATATTTTCATCCGTTAATGTAAGAAGTTACTCACACAGTTTTTCCAAATCTATTTCATTACACTGTGCAAAAAAACAAGAGTACCGACCATTGATCCTAAATATTTCGGCCACGCTGATTTTAATGGCATACCCACTTATGGACCAAATTTTTGCGCAAATTTGAATTAAAGTCTTGCATGTTTTATCGCAGGTTTTTATATCTAAAACTTTTAAATTTGAATATTTTATCTTAGTTTTTATGGTAAATACTTAAAAAACTTTCATTTACACTCGGGTATCAAATTTGGTTAATACATGTCCAGTATTACAAGTAAATCCGTGTTTTTTTCTCAGTTTTTACTACATTTTACTTTTTTTGCACAATTTATCATCCCATTTCGCAATTTCTTATAAACAAGGGAAAAAAAATAAGTGATGTTCATGGGAAAAACGCGAAATTTTTCTAAAATTTATATGACAGTATAGCGAAAAAGGACGACCTATGTGTTCATCTTTTATTATAATATGTAAAAAGCTTAGAAAATTATGTGTACCGAAATTCAGACAAAAAAAAAACTTTATATTTGCGAAAGTTATTTTAACAAACACTTTAATTACAGTGAATGTCTTCAAAATATTTTCACATATTTATGTGAATTTTAATATAAAATTTTTATTAAAATCAGCGTGGTCAAAATATTATGGTCAATGGTCGGTAGTCTTGTTATCGATTTTAGGGGTCAATTTAATTATAAAAAAAAACTTAAATAAAATAAAACATTTATGCAAAAACAAATATCTTTGAAATATTTTTTGACTATATCTGCGGTATCGGGCAACCAAAATATAAAAAAAAACCAAACGGGTTTCAAGAGACTGAATAATATTGCGATAATAAACATGTAATGTAAAAGAAGTCATAGACTTCTTGATTAAAATTTGTTTTTACAAATTTCGTTGCAAACTGGGAAAAAAATCAGGGTCCCTTTAAAGATATGCTATCTCTAAGGAGTAATATATAGGCCAGAATAATAGTGGGAATAGCACACAACCAAAAAATTTAACTCATTTGTACGTTATTAGCCGTTAGATTTAAGAAAGAATTGAAGAAAACCCGGTCGCAGAGAAATCGATATAACATTTTACTGTAACCGATTTAACAAAATATTTTTTCTGATAAAGGTAGAGCAGGTAATAAGAAATGTTTTATAATAAAAAAAATTCGAAATCTTGATTAAGTTCGTAAAATCTTCGCTAAATGTTTCGCGTTGTAAGTTACAAATCAAAATTAAGCATATTTCTTACAATTTCCTTAGTTTTATTCATCAATGCTAAATTTCAGACAGATCGTTTAAATGTATCGCCTGGGAAATACAAATTTTGAATGCAACTTGAAAAAATATAATTGGCAATATCTTTTGCAAAAATTAAAATTTTGTAAAACTGTTCAAATTGTTTAATTTTTAACTATTCTTAACCAAAAAAATTTAATTTTTTCAAAAAAATCTCGACTTTCGAAAAATAATAAACCCCCGTTAGTTTAATTTTTACCCAATAAATAAATTAAATATAAATACAATTGAAGGGCTTATTGTAAAAACTTGATAAGCCACATTTATTGTTTTATGGATTTTCGCTGTTTTCTAGGCGTCCATTGATTAATATTTGAAGAAGTCTTACTTAAATACTTACTTATAAGTACCTTGAGTATAAACGTCCTACAAAATTCGTATTATATGCATTTTTTTAACCTTTAAAAGCCGAAAACAAAAACAAAATGTGGCTTGTCAAGTTTTTACAATAAGCTCTTCAATTTAAAAAATAATATGTTTTATCAAAACTTTATGGTAAATACTTTATTAACACTTCGGTATTAAACCTTCATCTTTCGCCACCTTTCATCTCTCTTTTATCCCCTTTCCAAAGAAAGCAACACATTAGTTAATAGGAAGAATTTCCTTTGCTTATTTAAAAAAAAAAAAAAGGTAAATCCGCGGTTTTTAAATTTTTTTTCTCAATTTTTACTATATTTTAGTATTTTGACACAATTTATCATCCAATTTCTCATTCGAATGAAACATTTTTGTTCATAAGCAACAAAACAAATCTGAACAAATATTTCGCGATAAAAAGAAAGTGGGACTCATGGGAAAAACGTGAAATATGCCTAAAATTTATATGACAGCATATCGAAAAATTACGTGCGCCAAAATTGCGCAAAAACTTCCACTACAGTGAATGTCTACCAAATATTTTAAAATTTTATTCTAAAAATGTTTTTATTTGTATTAACCAAATTTGGTACCCGAATGTGGCTAAAGGTCTTATAAAGGGTCCGCCAAATAAGTTTTTTTTTTTTTGAAAATGCTATAAAAAAAAAACTACTGAATATTTTCTCAAATTTCTTTTTTATTTGAAAGTACAATCCTTCCGGTTAATAATGGAAAATAATTTCATTCAAATGGCTGCCTCGGCTGGCCATGCAGAATGAGCTTCATCTGAAAAGATGATTTTTTTGGCAAAATCGGCATCGGAAAAAGAAAACGTTATATGGCGGACCCTTTATAAGTCATTCCATGTAAAACCGAACGATTTTTGAACTAACTATTTTTGTTTGCTTTGAAATTTGGCAGACATAATCTGATTTCAAAAATATTTGACACGTATTTATGGAAAAAATTAAAATTCTTTTTAAAGGAGTAATTTGTGTTTAAAAATTAAAAAAAAAACATCAAAAATGTTTCGATAAGTCGATATTTAAATTGATGTATTTTAAAAAAACTAGTGGGACGATTAATGATTGATGGGTTATTTTAATGGTCTTGTACTCGACTTGTTAAAAATGAATTTAAATATATTGTTACATTTTGAAAGTTTTTAATTATAGTTTTTAACTTTTGTTTGTATTTTTAACCACTTTCGACGCCACCTAAAAATAAAAATTCAAAACCTTAAAAAAGATTAAGAGTAGGGTGTTCAGATGCTGTTAAAAGTATTATGAAAAATATTTTTCCAGGAAGGTGAAAAATCGGAGCATTTTATGAAAATACAACATTTTTTCTATTAATATAGCTCGAGCGCTCGGAGAGTGATTCTGAGACCAGATTTGGATTTAGCGTACCTTATACCTTTAGAAAAGTATACCTTAGTTCTAGTGTCAAATCTGAATCTTTAGGTGTAAAAGATACTTACACACAGAGAAATATAGTGCCAACTGAATTAAAAAGTGTATTTTAAAGGTAACAACTTATAAATTCAGTTAGTAAAACGATATTTACATTAGATTTCTGAATATTTTAGGTGTTGCAACTAAAATTCAGTTGAATTACCCGAATGTTGCGTTGTACCAACCGACTGAAACTTAAAAAGTGTGTGTAGATGTACTCATGAGTGCTCTTCACTGTATCAGCGTCTACACACACAACTACTTAATAAGCACTGAAATTTTCAGAGTGGGACCGCGATGGGTTCTACTTCTTTAAGAAGATTTCACAAAAAAATACCATTGAATTTCTAAACACAAATAACTCTATTAAAAAAAATTTTAATTTTTTCCAAAAATTCGTGTCAAATATTTTCGAAATAAGATTCTTTTCGACATGGAATGACTGATAAATGGAATTACCATGAAAAACTAAGATAAAATATTTTATTTTTAAAATTGCATGTATAAAAACTGCGTTGAAATATGCAAAACTTTAATGCAATTTTGCGAAAAATCTGGCCCATAAGTGAAAAAAATGCAACGCCATGAAAATCAGAATGTCCGAAATATTTTCGATCAATGGTCGGAACTCTTGTTTTGAATGTTAGGGGTAAATTTTGTAGCATTTAATTACACAATTTTCTATCGGTTAAACTTAAAAAATCATACTAATATACGTCGATAGCACTTTAGCAGTTAAACTGTGAATGTATTCCTTAATTATATTTTCTATACTATAGAGAGAGTATTTTAGCATTTTTTATTTAGCGATTTATAATTTTTCATTTTAACTTATGTCATCTCTGGTCATCGTTATTCGTATCGTGATTTTTGCATACAATCTCGTCGACACTCTTCATAGGTTAGGAAATTATTTTGTGTTGCAGCACAGCCCGAGTAAAAAAAGCTAATGCAATTGCCGGATCTGCCATCGTATGCATAACGTAATAATTTTCCACGACATAAACCGTGTGCTTTAGGCTCAAAACAAGCTGCAATTAAATAAAAAATAAAAACAGAAATATTGTAATAACACTTTTTAAAATCTAGACTTTAGCTATGTGCAGTGCACAGTGGGATAGATCACAAAATAATTCTTACTTAGTACACTGATAGAATTTTCCTTCATAGTATTAATGAAACGATTTCATTAAAATCGATTCATTGGTTTAATGAAAAATTTCATTAACTGAATGAAAACTCATTAATATTGGTATTTTTTCATTAACATTTTTTGTGATTTTTTCATAATTTCATAAAAAAAATCATTAAATCAATGAAAAATTTTCAAATTTTTTCAATACAAATTTTGACTTGTAATAAGAAGAAAAAATTTTTATTTTGTACTATCATTTTGAAATAAAAAAAAAACTGAAAAATTTCTTTTAAACAGAATTAACCAAAACTTTGATATAAATAAATTTTATTTTGCCTAGAGCTAACAGTTTTTGACGAATTTGAATAGTTGGTCACTAAATTGTTAACGTTTTGACTAACGTTATGCTAAACGATAATAAATTTTTTGCATTTATAGTAATTAAATGTGCTAAAGTCCCAAAACCTATTTAACAAATTGTGAAAAACAATCTGATGTAGGCGTGTCCCTATCCGGATTTCATTCCTGCCCAAGGAAATCTTCAGGGGACTTTGTTATTAGAATTTCTAGAGATATTTGTTATGTTAAATCACAAACTCAATGAGAATTTCTTGTCCTCGTCTAGGAGCGAGATTCAAAATTTAAAATATCAAAGAAAAAACAAAAACAACAACAAAATATTGTCACCATTGGCTTTGTCATCTTCTACTCTGTTTTTTTGACAGACCTAGCAATGTAGTGACGTTTATTCAAGTAAATCAACAATAAAAAATCATATGTTTTCTATTAGTGTCAGTTACATTTAAATTTGCACAAGCACCTGCATATTTGTTATTAAAATTTATTTTCATCGGGATAAACATTAATTGCATTTATAGTAATTAAATGTGCTAAAGTCCCAAAACTTATTTAACAAATTGTGAAAAACAATCTGATGTAGGCGTGTACCTATCCGGATTTCATTTCTGCCCAAGGAAATCTTCAGGGGACTTTGTTATTAGAATTTCTAGAGATATTTGTTATGTTAAATCACAAACTCAATGAGAATTTCTTGTTGTTTTTTAACAACATTGTTAACAATATTTAACATTTTTATCTGATATGGTCGTAATTTAACTACAACAAGTGGACTATAATCGTCGATCGTTCTACAGAATTCCAAGCCAGATTGATAAAAAATTACATATTTTGTACAGACTTATAAGAAAATATGTCATCTTTTAACACAAATTATAAAAAATGTAAAGAAAGATTGAACAATTTTGTAAACAATAAAAACAGAAATAAATTAAAATTGTTTTTTTAGTTCAGCTTTTAATATTTTAATACCTGTTAATTATATTTAAACGATTTTTTCAATCATTAAAGTTTTTAATATTCATAATTTAAAAAAAGTACAATAATTAAAATATTTCTTTTTTATGGATAAAAAAATTTTATTTTCAAAATTTCTAATTTTCGATCTGAAATCTAATCAGCTACTTTTCAAATTTTATATTTTTCGAATTCGTCAAAAATTATGAGCTTTAGAAAATTTGTTGAGAAACAATATAATTTTTCCCACTGTGCTACATTGGTGGCCCCGGGAAACCTTTCTTGTTTGATTTCTTTTTTACATGTCATCCTATTCCAAGTAACGAAAATTTGCTGAATCAGGCTGAGTTTAATAAAAATCTGATATCGCTTTTGCAGAACAGCCTGTGATGTTTACTTTCGATTTTTTTTTATAAAAGTATCTTATAGATCCTATATCAACGAATTATAATTTCTCAATAACCACCGAATTAATGCTATGCTAAAATAATCACAAAAAGTGCAAATTATTAAATATCAATGAAAATATTTCATACAAACTATGAATTTTATTCATTAAACACATGAAACTTTCATAACGATTAGGCTAGTATTTATGAAAAAATTTTCATATACTTTATGAAATTTTCATTGGGTCAATGAAACCATTCATTAAAATTGATTTAATGAAACGCCTTTCATTAACTCAATGAAACGTTTCTTTGGGGACTTTTTTATGAAAAAATTCATTGGATTAATGAAGGAATTCATTAATACTACTCACAAATTTCTATCAGTGTATGCCGATTGCAATGAAATTTGGAACAGGCATAAGTAGCGTAATATCAAGCTTACATTTTTATGTTGAACCTCCCTAATTCACCGTTGGCGGCAATATGAGCCCCATAGTAGGGCACTTTTTTCATAAAAATACTTGGGTGCTCGCCCTTTGTTTGTTTCTAATCCGATTTAAAACAATTAACATAATTGTTATCTGCTGGTAGACACCTACAAGAAACATGCTTACTTGTGTGGGTTATCTCTTATATTTCCCGAGATATTCCCATTTGTAAATGTAAAATTCCAAATGTAAAATTCCAAATTCAGGTCCATGTTTTTGCGAATAGCGGGACAAAATCGAGGAGTTTTGTGTAAAGTATGGGTTATTTAACCAAATAAATTTTTGATTATTTAAAACAAAATTAATGTAATTTCTTGTTCCAGTCAAAAACTACTACATAATAATCTTAAAAAAAAAATCAATAATCTCCAAAAAGCATCAACAGTCTTTTGTCACCAGATAAATATTGTCTTTCAAAACACATAAAGTATGGGTGGTCCTTATTTTTCAACTTGCGATTTTTGGGGCTGCCCCCCTCTTAAAATATTTGTTTGGGTACAAAAATTCACCATGCAAAAAATTAGAGTTCTAGCATTACGGGAAGATGTCCCGCATCGCCCTTGAAAATCGGGCCCCTTGGAAAAATAGTCATAACTTAAAAAAAAATTAAAATTTTTTTTCTTCAAAATTAAAAAAATATAAAATAATTTTTATGTTGGGTTTAATCATAACTACTCAGATAAAAAATATTACTTTTCCATCGCTAACTTACCCTAACTTTGTGTCAAAAAAATTAATAAATATTTTGGGGGTACCTCAGTGACTTTTTTGCATTTTTGAAAATTTTATTTAACAAAAATAAAAAACCTAGTGTTTGCTGTCAAGTATTTTATTAAACACATCTCAAGTATTAAATAAGCCAAGTATTACGGATATCCGTTGGCAAAAAGTTTTGTTAGAGCATTTTGATTCTAGCGGATTTCAACGTTTTTTTAAATTTGTATAGACTTTTTTTTTAACAAGATTTTTGTAATATTTCATCAATGTTATTGTGTATGCTATTTTATATAATTGTAATAACTTTATTATAAAGTTTAATTTTTCGTCTTCATAGTTAACCTGTGTTTTCATGGGGTCACAATTGACCCTCGTATTTTAAAGAGTCAAAAATCACAAAGATGACAAAATTAATTTTTGTTTATGTTTCTAATTGTAATTTATTTACATTTTAAAATTAATTAAAATTAATTATTTAGTATAAATTCAGATATTTGTATTCATATTAAAATTGATTTTTTTGTACATATTCAGGAGTATTTTCGAAAAACGAACTTTTAATTTAATAGTGTAAATTTTTTTTCCCTCAAAATTATTATTATGGAAAAGTTTTAAGCTCTAATTTTTACTAAATTGACCTACTCGAAGACTAGAAACGGTTAACGAAATTTTTTTAGAATAAATATAAATTGAATTATTTCTTTTTTATTTTATTTATAAATTTTGACACAAGGCTGCATTTTTCTTACGTGGGTCATATTTGACCCCAGGTTAACATGGGTTAACTATCAACAGAAAATATAGTATTTAAAAATAAAGTTATTACAATCATATAAAAGAGCATATATTGACAATAATATTGATGAAATATTATTAAAACCTTGTTTTAAAGTAAAAATGTATAAAAATAAAAAAAAACCTTGAAATCCCCGAGAATCCAAATGCCCAAAAAAAAATTTGCCAACGGATATCCACAGTACTTGGCTTATTTAATACTTGATATGTGTTTAATGAAATACTTGACAGCAAACACTAGGTTTTTGATTTTTGTTGAATAAAATTTTCAAAAATGCAAAAAAGTCACTTTGAGGTACACCCAAAATATTTATTAATTTTTTTGACACAAAGTTACGGTAAGTTAGCGATTTTCTGGGAAAGTAATATTTTTTTTTTATTTTATTTATTTTATTAATTAATAATCATATAATTACAAATTATATACTATTAGCCTAACCGAGCACTAGCTACTATGGCCTTCGGCGCGTTGTAGCGAAAACAGACCAGTGCCTCTGGTGGGAATCGAACCCACGACCCCCGTACTGATAAGCCAGCACGCTACCAACTAGCCTACCGGGGCGCACAGTAATATTTTTTATCTGAGTAGTTATGAGTAAAAAATTATTTTATATTTTTTTAATTTTGAAGAAAAAAAATTTGTAATTTTATTTTAAATTATTCCCATTTTTCCAAGGGGCCCGATTTTCAAGGGCGATGCGGGACATCTTCCCGTAATGCTAGAACTCTAATTTTTTGCATGGTGAATTTTTGTACCCAAACAAATATTTTAAGGGGGTGTACAGTCAAAATCTCATTTTTATTTTTCGCCCATACAACGAAAGACCACCCTAGTATGCATACACTCAAAATAGTTTGTAGTTTAAATTAACTGAAAATGTAATTAAACATCAATGATAAGTCACTTGAAATCCGGTCTACTTACTTTTCATTTAAATCAAATGTTTCTGTCTACTTATTTTTAAATATTGTTAAAATAACTAACAAATCCGTACACAGAAAAAATTATGAACCTTAAATATCCAATTAAAGTTTTGATTTGAATTAATTTTTTTTTCTAAACAAATATTTAATTGAATCAATTAATATTTTAATTGACTTTTAAATTCTCAAATTTTTTTTTCACACACTGTATGCTTTAATAGAAAATTTTCAGTATAAAATGCCACATGCATTTAAGTTTAAAAACGAGACAAGCACACACGCAAACATACAAACAGAAGCAGCATTACCAAAAACACACATACAAATGTATCGTTCACACACTTTTTTTGTGAGCATTATATTTTTTTGTAGAAGTTATTTATAGCTTTTTTTTATTTTAATTTTCAATAAAAGTTTTAATTGATAGTATCATTGCCGTGATAGGTGCAAAATCAATTAAAATATTTGGCGAAGAAACCATGGCTCTAAAATCAAACTCGAGCCCCCGGTTTTTTAGTTGAAATTTTTTATGGGAGTTAAAAAAATTAAAAAAAAAAACAAAATTTCACTTTTACGGAAAAATAGATTGGAATTGATGAAAAATTAACTTATATCGTCGGCAGTGAGCATTTTTAAAAGTAAATTTTATCAGCTTTCTATATGTGCTCATATTGAAATCGGTACATAACAGAAGCTTTTGGATGTTTTTGTCAATAAATAATGTATTTTATTGACAAAATTCCCCAAAAGATATACTTAGGACCAGAATATTTTCAATATGAGCACAGATTTGGAAAGCTGAGAATATTTCCTTTTCCACTTACGACTATACAGTTTAATCGTTCATCAATTACAATGCATTTTGCAATAAACGTGGCGTGTATTTTTAAAAAAAAATTTTATGTTCGAAAATATATGACTTTTTGGTAGAACATTTTATTTCAAATCATGAAAAATTAGCCCTCCAATATGTCTTGTTTAAAAGTAAATTTTCACTGCTTTCTATATCTGTAATTACATTGAAAAAATTCGGCATCTAAGTAAAGCTTTTGGAGGTGGTTTTAAGCAATACAAGTGATTTGAATATTTGCTGTTTTAATATTGAATACAAGTATTTCTGAAAGTTAATCAAAATTTTAATGAATTATGGAGTCTTCAGAAATGTCTATTGGTTCTTCGAATTTTGAAGTGGATTTATTGACATCTGGTAATTCTGAATCAAATTAATGTCATATGCCCCATCAAAATTATAGTGCGTTTGGATTGCCAAGTGACTTCTCCGAACTAAATTTACCTAGTATACGCGATGTCTTGAGGTACTATTTTTATTTAAGCGATTGTTATAAAGTTAATGGCAGAATGTTTTCTTATGGAAGTTTTACCTCTCAAGTAGCGGATTGATTGATTGGAATTTGGCAAAAATTGGATTTTACGATCATTTATAAAAGAAGTGTTCTAAAAAAGCTTAAATCCTTGCTGAAAAGGTACTACAAGGAAACAATAAATAAATGCACAACTAACAGTTACAAGGCATTTTTTAACACAACAAGCAATTTATTTTATATCGGGAAATGTCAGTGCGTTTTAAAAAGAGCACCTTAAGGAAGTTATGCTATACCAGCACACCAATAGAAAGCATAGAATTCCTGAACCTGCTCTAGAAATTTCTGAGTTACTTTCATCATACCCACGAGCTGGCCATGAACTAACATACAGCGTGTTAATAAATACACGCATTGGTGTTGGAATTAAAAAAAAAAAACATATTTTTTTTAAAGAAGTATAAAAGTGTTGCAGTTATGTGTTTCGCTTTGTTGTGGTTTGTTTTTAAAAATGTTTTCCCTCAAAGAAATTAATATTTCAAAACTTGCTTACTTTTTGGTTTTGACTAACTTTTACCAAAAACCCTTCAAAGCTTTACTTGGGGCTACCAAATTTTTTCGATATGATTACAGATTTAAGAAAACTTAGAAAATTTTCTTTAAACAAGCCCTCTTCCGGTGATACAGGCTAATTTTTCATCAATTGCAATCCATTTTTGCATGAACTGACATATAATTGAATAAAAAATTCTAAAGAATACACTCCACTTTTATAGAAAAATTCATTAATGTTGATTAAAATGTAACGTGTATAGTAGGGTGTCACATTCAAAAAAAATTTTTGGGATCATTCTTAATTTGAATACTTATAAGGCTAAGAATTTTTTCAGATTTTTCGGAGGTGGTTTAGAGGTCGCGCAAATCGATTTTTTACCAAAAATCGAGCTTTTTGGGCTTTTTTTGAATTTTGCTTGAAAATTGGTAAAAAAAATCGATATTTCTTCAGCTTCTCAGTCAATATTCTTAAAGAAAATTTTCCGATCTTTAATTTTATGTGCATAAATAATAAGTTTAGGCAATGATTTTGCAACAAATATGAAAAATAATGCTTATACGAATATTTTCAATTTGAGCACAGATATAGAAAGGTGAGAAAATTCCATTTTTCTATGAAGATGACATGTATTTTTTAAAAATAGATTTTTATCAAAAACACAAATTTTCTCTGAAAAAACCGGGGGCCCGATTTTGATTTTTCTTCGCCAAATATTCTTGGAATTTTATGCAGAATACGTTTCTGCTATACTTTTGGTAGCCAAAATAATTGATCCGCCCTAATATACATACAAATCAATAACTTTTTTAACTCAACTCGCTTTTACATGAAAAAATAACTAAAAATTTTATTGTTTTTAACTGTTGAAAGTTTTTGACTTGAACAAGATATTGCATTATTTTTTTTTATTTACACGGAAATTGATTTGGTTAAATAATCAATAGTTTAAACAAAAAAATTGGTCGCGATTTCGTCCCGCTATTCGCAAAAAACTGGTCCTAAGTAGGGCCAAATTTGGAATTTTACATTTTTAAATGGGAATATCTCGGAAACTAAAAGAGAATTTTATTATTTGTTAGTCTCTACCAGCAGATTACAAATATGTTAAGTTTTTGAAAATCGTATTAAAAACAGATTTCGAGCACGCAACATTTTTTATGCAACAAGTGCCCTTATTTGCGAAGTCATATCGCCGTCCGAGGTGGGTCTTGTAGGTTTAACATCAAAACTTAAGGGTGATATTAAGTAACTTATGCCTGTTCCAAAATCCATTGCAATCGGACCACTCAGACCACAAGAAATGGCCGAATTATTTCCAAATTTTTTTTGATATATCCCAATGTGCGTGCGGAAGGTTGTTTAGCATTAAAACATGTTCTTATATTAGTGGAACTTCTGAAACACTATTCAGATAGAAAAACAACTGCAAAAAAAAGTAAACGAATTGAGGCGATTTTAAATTAAAATTTGGCGACTTTAGAGATTTTCTTTTAAAGTAACGGTAAAAAGTAAAGTTTAATCCAATTTTTGAATGTATTTAAGAAGTAATAAAATAGCAAAATTTCATCTTTTAAATTGACTTTAAGGTTGCGTTTTCATCTGCTTTTAAATCCTAAAATTTTGATATTCACCTCTATGAAAAAAAAAACAATGAAGAAAAGCTTTTAAACGTTCAATTTTTAACAAAATTTAACGTTTATAAGCTTTAGTTTTTTTTTTTTTTACTTTTCTGTTAAATCTCTAGATTTGGATGCAACATAATGGCCCAACACTTTATTTACCTGTACTATTCGCGTTTATCTGCATTGGTATTACAAGACTCCATAGCAAAGCTATTGTCAGGCTGAAAATTATTAAAGTTGAATTCAGTTTCATATTTTGGCTTATTCTAAATTCTGCACACAATGCAAACTATTCGAATATGTTGTTATTTTGAAATATGTTTTTTTCTGTTTTTTTTTTTTTAATGATTTTATCTTCCCGCTTGGTTAACTGTTAAATAAATACTGATATTCGATCTTCCTAAATTGTTAAGAATACGTGTCTTTTGCTGTTATTAAATATTTATTTTGCAGCTGTTTTTTGTTGTTCTTTTTTTGTGAATTTATTTAAAAGTGACTTTTAACATGAAAAAGTACCCATTTTGGTACTTATTGTAAAAACAAAGTTGCTCAGTAATTATTGACTGCATTTTTTGCAGTAAGTAAAGTCACGTAGAGTAGAGAGTGGGTGAGGGTGGGTAGAAATTTTGTGTAAAATGTTAAAATGCAATGTCTCTTATCAAAGATAAATTTTGTAACAAATATGTGAGATTTGAAATTTTTCTATAATTTTCATAACTCGCGTTTTTCAGTTTTATGCCTCTAGTTTTTTCACAGCTATATTATATGGGTTTTTTGAATAATTCTTAAACTACACCATTTCAAGATTAATTTCGACAGCAAAAACTGAGTTTTATTAATTGTAAAATTATTTTCAGATTTGTAACATCGATTAAAGCAATTATAATAATTTACAAATTGAACAATGATATGTAATTCAACTTATAAAGGGTCCGCCAAATAACTTTTTTTTTGAACTCCTGAACCAATTGGACTGTGTATGGTCTTTATGCAAAATTCGTCTCAATGATGTCTCCGAAATGTTCCATTGTTGAGAACGACGGTGAATTGATGTTGATGGCGCATCACGCACACTTTCTGCCACAGCAGCAATATTCTCGGGTGTACGCACTATTTTTGACTTTTCACGCTTTGGTTTATCGATGAGCATGCCAGTTTCTTTCACTTTTTCACAAGACAACGAACATACTGACCATATTCGTTCAGCGGAAGGATAAAACTAATTATCTGTCAAATCAGACATGAGCTAAGTGTTACCATTCACGAAATAAGCACTAGTTGAAAAAAAAACGTTAGATGGCGGACCCTTTATTTTTGTGAATGATAAAATATAAATGCAGTTCAACTACTATCAAGTCTAAATATCCATAAACATTTGTAAATATATGGAGTAACATTCAAATCAGGCATTATAACTCTACAATAGTTAAAAAAAAATTTAAAAGAGCATTAAAAATGCCAATTGTACATTTTTACAGTCAATTGTAAATGTCCATTGTCAATTATAAAAATTCGTTGTCAATTGTAAATATCCATCGTCAATTGTAAATATCCATTGTCATTTGTAAATAGTTGTTTGCAATTGTTGTCCAATTTGGTTATGGTTAATTTTGCATTATATTATTTGCAATTATTTTGTGTTAATTCTATCTTTGAAAAAATGTTTCTATTAAATTTTGTATGTGCAAAACATCTAGAGGTTTTGACAACTAAAATATTTGTTTTACCAAAAACTCTGAAAACACCAAAACGTACGAACTCAGGAACACCGAATTTTCAATTTAACGAATTTAAAAAATTTTAAGTTTTCAATTACCCACTTATTTCAGAATAGAGACGACAATCATCACATATAAATGTAATTCAGGAAACGAAAAAATTCAAAAAAATGTAAATTGTATTTCAGAAAGTAAAAAGCCAAAGTGAATTGTAGTTCAGAATAATAATGTTTAACCAAAATATGTATTAAATGCAATTCAGGGCTTATAACGATATTTCACCCACAAAAACATTCAAATGTAAATAGTGAAATATATTTAAGTAATTGTTAAAATAAATTTCAGTAAATATAAATTGTATTTCAGATATTGTATATAAAAGAAAATCAGAAATAATTTGAAGGAATAACGTTTAATATTTGGAGACTTGCCTCCTCTGAATCCCTAGTTTCGTCGTTAATGGAGAAATGTTCAAAATATAAATTTTAATGGAATTGGCCAGTGAACACAAATTTTAAATTTGAGGTTTCTAAATAACAAGTGGGTATGGCCAATGGGGCGATCTCCATTGATAACGCCGAAATACAATTAACTGTGTCTCATTGACTTTTACAATAAAAATTTACAGTTTACTTATGCATTGTACATTTTACTATATCAAATTACAATTATCGTTTTCGGAATGTCGGTGATAACTTCTGATTTAAGAAAATTTTTTCTTATTTACATTTACTATAAAAATTTAACTTTTATATTTGCTGAACAACAGTTTTTCCATCTGTAATTATTGTGATATTTGCCGAAACTAATCTTGAAATGGTGTAGCCACTTAAACAAACAATATTTTGTATTAATGTTGAAAAACCGTTAAAACCCCAAATATTTTTTTCATATTCCCTCACAATAATAAAGCTTTTGACGTAATAGATACAGTCGCTCAAAAAAGTGAGTGCTCACCATGAATTTGAATTTTCAAATGATATGAGATTTTGTATAAGTCTATATTTTAACTTGCATTAAACTAATGTCACCACTTTTTATTTGTCATAATATCTGCTATATTACAACGATAGCACGTTAGCACTTAAACTGTAAATCCATATAATTTCTAAGGTGAATAAAAAATATCTTAACAGCTCAATATACTTAAACTATCGCCGATATATATTTTACTTTTAACCGATTTTGAAAACTATAATTTGTTCATCACGAGATAATGCCAAATGGCGTATAATTAGGAAAATATATTGATATTACTATAGTCTAAAATGATTGCATTTGAGAATTGGGTTTGTTGTGGTATTCATTCAAATTGATGCCAAAATTCTTAAAATTTTGAAATTATAGCGTAAAATACTTTAAATATTTAAGTATTTTTTGAAATTTCTTTTATTTGTTCGATCGTTCGATCAAAAGTTGTTTGATCTTTTATTCGAACTAAAATAAAAACTTAAACAAAACCCCGAATAATTGAGAACCCTAGTGCTCACTTAAGTTTCTTCTTAAAAATTAATCCTTTTGTATTCTGATATTACTTTTTATTTCTAAAGATCACCTCTGTCCTATGTTTCACATTCCCATGAAAGTGAAATCAGTACGACTTTTTGGTGCTTTGACTTTCACATACCCATTTTTATTTTCGATTTGCTTTCCTGTAGAACGTAAAAAGAAAGCACTTTTTTCCTTACAACTTTTTTTTTAAAATCTTAATGGTTAATGAGTTTAAATTTCGCATTTTGACAGAAAGCATATGTTTTCAATAATTTTGGACATTTTTCGAATATTATTTTATATTTTATACTTTTATGGGGATTAGAAAGCACCAAATTTCAATTTCATGTGTTTTTCTAATTCATTCGCATTCAAAAAGTAAGGAAAGACAGGACACGGGCGTATATTCTAGGAATGAAATTAAGCAATGTTAGGCTCATTCCATATAAAACCATCAAAAAATATCCAGTTTTCAACCTCTACAACCTTCAATTTAAACCAAACTTGTTATGGAAGGTAAATATCATATAAATAGTTGTCGTACAACTTTTGGGTTGTTAGCTCTAATGGTTGTGGAAATATCGAGTTTTAAAATATGCAAAAAAAAATCGAAAATTTAACAAAAGTAGTCGGACATAATCTGTCCTATCATTTGAACGGTTAAAGCTACGTGGTTCATTGATTCCTCAGTTTAAAGCCACTAGTGTCGTGCTTTAAATAAAATAAAATCTTACATTTTTATTCATAACTCAGAATACAGTAAACGTTCCATATATGAATTTGGACACGGCATATGGAAGTAATTTAAGTTAATATATATTTCCTTAAAAATAAAAAAAAAACAGTTTTTTAGAATCGCGATCATAAAAAAGCAATGCATTTTGACGTGGATAAGTGAAAAGTTTGTGTATACCAGTAAACCACAATTTAAGTAGCTTTAAAATGAAGTATCAATGAAACTCGTAGCTTAAGCCATTCAAAAGATATGGAGGTTTATTTATGTACGACTACTTTTTTTAAATTTACGAATATTTTTAAAATTTTGAAACCCGATATTTCAAGATCCGCAGAGATTAGCTGTCCTACATTTCAACGAAGTTATTTGATATACATCTTTTATACGAAGTTTAGTTGAAATCAGAAAGGGTGGAGGAAATAGAGTAGTTGATTTTATATATTTTTAGTCTTCATAGCTCTAATCAGATCCTTTTTGCAGATAACAGTCAAAATGACTACAAATGTAATCAAAAAGGCAATGTCTGTATTTGTCCTAAAAATTACTAACCATTGGACCAGCCATATGTGCAAAAGTTTTATTTTTACCGCTCCCCGCTTTTCCGGTACATTGGGGATAACACAAAATTTCCATTAAAAAATGTTTCCTCTCGGATGAAAGCCCTAAAAATGGGCTAAAATTAGTTTAAATCTTTTTTGCGGTATAACTCTTAAAATAGTGGTTTTACAGAAAAGTGATATATAATTAAATTTATACAAAATAAAATGTTAAACATTTTTCTCATAAACAGTTTTTACATATCAATGACGCTTCATGATGTTGTAATCGGTGAAAGTCAAAATTTGTGTCATTGCTTTTTTTCAAATTGCTCCTGTATATTAATTTATAAATTTATTTGTGTTTAGTTTTCGGCCAAATTGTATGGTATTACATGCAGTTTTAATAATCCAGTGACATTTGTAAAATATGGTTTATTCCATGGAAACCTTACCAAATTTCAAATTCCAATTTAGTATATTTTGGGCACATCATGTTTGGACGTATCTATCTTTTTTTCCATATTTTAATCGATTAAATTATTATTCGGCCTCTCGACTTTACTAGAGTATCGAAAAAAAAACTAAAAACAATAGCAATTACAACTTTTAACGTAATTTGGTCATATGTAATACTGCTAAAATACCGTTATCCATGAAAAGACAATTTTAATGGTCTACCTTGGCTCTTAAAATTTCTTAACCAAAATACCGTTATCCTTTAAATGCTGGTACCTAAATAACTGAAATACCATCATCCTTAAAATACCTATACCAAAGTAAATTAAATATCGATAGTCTTAAAATATAGTTCCGGAACAGATGATAGATAAAATATCGTTACCGAAATACCTGAAATACCGTTATCCCTAAAATTCCGATACAAAACAAAGAAATTATGGAATGCATCACTTTAGAATTATGCTTTCTTTGAAAAAAAAAATAGTTTCTAAACCTATCGAAAGATAACATTATATTAAGGTTAACAGCAATTACTTAGCATGCTGATAAATTCTTACAAAAATAAAAAAAACAAAACCAATTTGTCAACTAAGACCCGGTTACTAGATGCCCTTTATCTTCATACGAACGAAAAAACAATAACAAAATACATGCAATACAAAAACAAAATATATGTATATATGTATGACTAAAAAAATATCTTAATAGCTCGATATACTAAAACTGTTGCCGATATAAATTTTACTTTTAACCGATTTTGAAAACTATAATTTTTTCATCCCGAGATAATGCCAAATGGCGTATGGTTGGGAAAATATATTGATATTACTATAGTCTAAAATGATTGCATTTGAGAATTGGGTTTGTTGTGGTATTCATTCAAATTGATGCCAAAATTCTTAAAATTGTAAAATTATAGCGTAAAATACTTTAAATACTTTAAATACTTTAAATATTTAAGTATTTTTTGAAATTTCTTTTATTTGTTCGAATAAGTTTTCAATATTAATAGTTCGATAGTTCGATCAAAAGTTGTTTGATCGTTTATTCGAACAAAAATAAAAACTCAAACAAAAACCCGAATAATTGCTCACTCACTAGTGCTCACTTAAGTTTCTTCTTAAAAATTAATCCTTTTGTATTCTGGTATTACTTTTTATTTCTAAAGATCACCTCTGTCCTATGTTTCACATTCATATGAAAGTGAAATCAGTACGACTTTTTGGTGCTTTGACTTTCACATACCCATTTTTATTTTCGATTTGCTTTCCTGTAGAACGTAAAAAGAAAGCACTTTTTCCTTACAACTTTTTTTTAAATTTAAATTTCGCATTTTGACAGAAGGCATATGTTTTCAATAATTTTGGACATTTTCGAATATTATTTTAAATTTTATACATTTATGGTGATTAGAAAGCTCCAAATTTCAATTTCATGTGTTTTTCAAATTCATTCGCATTTAAAAAGTAAGGAAACACAGGACACGGGCGTATATTCTAGGAATGAAATTAAGCAATGTTAGGCTCATTCCATATAAAACCATCAAAAAATATCCAGTTTTCAACCTCTACCACCTTCAATTTAAACCAAACTTGTTATGGAAGGTAAATATCATATAAATATGTTGTCGTACAAGTTTTGGGTTGTTAGCTCTAATGGTTGTGGAAATATCGAGTTTTAAAATATGCAAAAAAAAAAATCGAAAGTTAAACAAAAGTAGTCGCACATAATCATCCCTATCATTTGAACGGTTAAAGCTACGTGGTTCATTGATTCCTCATTTTAAAGCCATTGTTGTCGTGCTTTAAATAAAATAAAATCTTACATTTTTATTCATAACTCAGAATACCGTAAGCGTTCCATAAAGGAATTTGGACACGGCATATGGAAGTAATTTAAGTTAATTTGTATTTCTTTAAAAATTTAAAAAAAAAAAACAGTTTTTTAAAATCGCGATCATAAAAAAACAATGCATTTTAACATGGATAAGTGAAAAGTTTGTGTATACCAGTAAACCACAATTTAAGAAGCTTTAAAATGAAGTATCAATGACACTCATAGCTTAAGCCGTTAAAAAGATTTATTATTTATTATTATTATTATTATTATTATTATTATTATTATTATTATTATTATTATTATTATTATTATTATTATTATTATTATTATTATTATTATTATTATTATTATTATTATTATTATTATTATTATTATTATTATTATTATTATTATTATTATTATTATTATTATTATTATTATTTATTATATAAAGGTTTATTTATGTACGACTACTTTTTTTAAATTTACGAATATTTTTAAAATTTTGAAACCCGATATTTCAAGATCCTCGGGGATTAGCTGTCCTACATTTCAACGAAGTTATTTGATGTACATCTTCTATACCAAGTATGGTTAAAATCAAAAAGGGTGGAGGAAATAGAGTAGTTGATTTTATATATTTTTAGTCTAAATAGCTCTAATCAGATCCTTTTTGCAGATAACAGTCAAAATGACTACAAATGTAATCGATAAGGCGATGTCTGTATTTGTCCTAAAAATTACTAACCATTAGACCAGCCATATGTGCAAAAGTTTTATTTTTACCGTTAATCGCGCATTTTCCGGTACATTGCGGATAAAAAATTATTTCCATTAAAAAATGTTTCCTCTCGGATGAAAGCATGCCAGTCAGAATCGACTTTTACCCCTAAAAATGGACTAAAATTAGTTTAAATCTTTTTTGCGGTATAACTCTTAAACTAGTGGTTTTAGAAAAAAGTGATATATATAATAATTTTTATACAAAATAAAAGGATAAACATTTTGTTCATAAACAGTTTTTACATATCAATGACGCTTCATGATGTTGTAAGCGGTGAAAGTTAAAATTTGTGTCATAGCTTTTTTTCAAATTGCTCCCGTATATTAATTTATAAATTTATTTCTGTTTAGTTTTCGGCCAAATTGTATAGTATTACATGCAGTTTTAATAATCCAGTGACATTTGAAAAATATGGTTTATTCCATGGAAACCTTACCAAATTTCAAATTCCAATTTAGTATATTTTGGGCACATCATGTTTAGACGTATCTATCTTTTTTTCCATATTTTAATCGATTAAATTATTATTCGGGCTCTAGACTTTACTAGAGTATCGAAAAAAAAACTAAAAACAATAGCAATTGAACGACAGTACAATTTTTAACGTAATTTGGTCATAGGGTTAGCAGGTAAAACTGCTAAAATACAGTTATCCGTAAGAAACACTTTTAATGGTCTACCTTGGCTCTTAAAATTTTTTAACCAAAATACCGTTATCCTTTAAATGCTGGTACCCAAATAACTGATATACCATCATCCTTAAAATACCTATACCAGAGTAAATGAAATATCGATATGAAAATAGTTTCTAAACCTATCGAAAGATAACATTATATTAAGGTTAACAGCAATTACTTAGCATGCTGATAAATTCTTGCAAAAATAAAAGAAACAATACCAATTTGTCAACTAAGACCCGGTTACTAGATGCCCTTTATCTTCATACGAACGAAAAAACAATAACAAAATACATGCAATACAAAAACAAAATATATGTAGTCACTCATTCGTGTAGCGGCGAACGTCTTATAGAAACAGGGCATAAATATATGTAAAATACTAAATAACTACGTGCAATTGAAAAAGCGGAAAACCATAAATAGTGGTAACGGTATTTTTCCTATAACTATTTTAAATATTTGGGTAACAATATTTTAAACTTAACGGTTTTTGATTAATTCGGTAGAAAGTTGAAAGAGTATTTAATCGATAACATCATTTTAGTAGTTTTTACAGTTATATTAGTTTTTTTTGTAAGTTGTAAAAAGTACTAATTTTAACAGTTATTTTTCGGCATTTTAAAAATGTGTTTTAATAAAAAAAAATATTTTTTTTTTCCTACATCCTATTTAAAATGCAAAGTCAAAATTCCAAACAATATTCCAGTTTTGACGTTTTTATGCATTGGAGATACAAAGAACTTTTCTAATTGTTACACTCAGAATATTCTTACAGTAACTACATGTAGGTCATTCGGGTAGTAAACAGTAGTAGTTGTTTTAACTGTTATTGTAATAATTTTTCTATGAGAAAATGAGGAAACGAATATTTTAGACAGTAATTTCAAAAGATAAGTAACCAAAAATACAGTATTTTAGCAACAGTTGTTTTGCGTGTATAAGTAAGCTTTAAATATTTTTATTGTTATATATTTTTTTAATTTTTTTTGATTAAAGAAAATAGTATTAAAAAACCTCAAAACTATTAATTATATTAAAAAAACTAGTCAAACATTTTATGAAGAAAGTGTAGGGAACATCGCAGAGTCTAATTTCCACTATATAAAACATACAACCCTTTCCATATAGTAAATTAAATACATTTTAGCTTCTCGGAATCGACTTTAGGCACTCTAATACAACAATAATTAATACATTCAGGAAACTTTAGCTTTGTAGTTGTTCGTTTGGGTTGTAATTAGGGTTGCCAGATCCAGATTCGCTAAAAGCTGGACATTTGGATTAAAAAAGCTGGATTTTTTTAAAATATGTTTTAAAGAAAAAAAACCTTATCAAGTTTTGTACCAAAAATTTTTATTTAAAAAATAGTTTTGCACATTATTAGGAACACAACTCGACAAATTGTTTGCAGAAAATGTTGGTAATCGACTCAGTTCAAAAAAATTTTTTTTTGGTTACTGAGTTTTTCGAGAGGCACGCTAGAGGTATTCCATGTTACTCTATGGTTTAGGAGAAAATGTTACTGAAAATGAAAAAAATTTTAAATGCGGTCCGTTTTATCATCATGTCAACTAAGTTTTTTTTAATTTAATAAAATTTAAGTATTTTTCTTTAATAATACAAGTCAGAAGAAATTATTTGTCCACTTTTAATTTGTCGGTCACGGTTGCCCTTTCTATGGAAGTATCCATATGCAACTATTACTCTAAAAAATTCGAACAGATAAAAAAGATGTTTTTTCATTTATTTAACCCTTTCACAACCGACTTTTTGGTTGTTTATATATTTCTATTTTGACTTCAGATTCTTGTTAGGGGTCCGTAAAAAGATAAATGTTTACATATACGACCCCTCCAAAAAATATAAAAATGTGTCCGAAAATCGAATTTTTGAAACTCCTCAGTCCATTTTTACCACTAAAACATTCGAATAGCCAAAAATGTTTTATTTGATTTTGTGTTCTGGTCATTAGATGAAGCTACGTACCAAATTTCGAGACTCTAGCTTTGCTTGTTTCGGTGATTCATAAAATGCCCCATTTTTCGATAAAAAAGGCTCAAAAAAAAAACTCGGACTTTGTTAACAAATATCGCGACATCATTTCCATGATAAACAGTTTACGCACATAACGATTGTTTTTCAATGACCAGTGAACATATTTGAACAAAAATATAAATTTAATTTGCTTTATAAAATTGCTTATATTTTTTTTTTAAATGTGTACACTGTAGCTTACAAGGGTAGTGAAAGGGTTGAAGAAAAAATAAATAAAGCAAAGTGTATCTACGAATTCGTTGACTTTTATTATAATTACTTTTACATTAAGAAATGTATTGTAAAAATAATTTATTTTGTAATATACAGACTTAAATTTATAAAAAAAAATATATTTTATTTGTTAAATTCTAATTTGAAAAAAGCCATTTTAACCTCTTAATGCACATAATGAAATTTTAGTTTTAACAAGATATTGTGATATTGAATTATAAATAATTTGACTTTGTAATCTACACATGAAAACAGAGTTATAAAAAAATTAATGGATTCTTTTCTTAAAATAATGTATTAAGTGTAATGACAATATTTTATATTATATTTTTTTTTTTCAAATTTAAAAACAAAAGATAATAACGCCCATTATAAATAATCAGTTCCAAATTACAATATTTAATATGTATGTATTATGCATTAAAAGGCTCGTTTTAACCACTAATAGTTTATTGTATTCCTTCTCTTGGAAAAGATTGGAAGACATCTTTTATTTATTTTTAAGAAACAAATACAAAATACGTCTTAATTAATATATGGCTTTAGAAAAATAAATCCGTTCGTATCAGTTTAGAAATCTTTATCCCATCCAGTGACATCATCAGGTGGTGGACCTTCTGGATCAGGAGGATAATCATCAAAGTTAGTAGTGTCTGTAACACTCTTTACCGTGGGCTTAATGGGAGGTTCTAATGAACGGTTTTGTAGTCCCCACCAATAAAAACCATCAAACCATCTGAAAAATTAACAAAAATAAATAAATAATTTGATAATGTATTCAAAAATTGAATATAAATGTAAAGTAAAAATTTTAAATATTTATATATTGATGTCCAATTAAAAATGAAATTATAGTTATAGCAATCAAACAATGTTTTGTGACGAGGAAAGTACGGAAAAAATAACATTGCGTTAAAAAATATACCTCTAAAATCGAAAACAAGAGTACCGACCATTGATCCTAAATATTTCGGCCTCGCTGATTTTAATGGCGTACCCAGTTTTTTCACTTATGGGCCAGATTTTTCCGGAAATTTGCATTAAAGTTGTGCATGTTTTTAAGCAGTTTTTTACGCATAAAATTTTTAAAAATCAAATATTTTATCTTAGTCTTTTATGGTAATTACTTAAAAGATCTTCATTAACATTCGGGTATTAATTTTTTAAAATTAGATCTAAAGTATGCGGAATGAAATATGAACTGATTTATATCCATCGCTGAAAAAAGAAAACAAATCATAATAGCAAAACAAAACAAAAGATGAGAAAAGAACCGGTACTATTCCTTCAATTATTTGGCTAAAGATCTGTTCAATAGATCAAAAATAGAGGAAACCATGTCAATAAATGAAGAAGAACGTCTAAAATTAATTGGTCAATTTTGTGAAAATAGTCCACACTAAAACAAATAAATTATTTTTGTTTGATTCAGGCGCGGATCCAAGGGGGAGGGAAAATGGGACATTATCCCCCCTCCCCCACCACAAAAATTTAATTTTTCAATACAAAAAAGGGAAAAAAGTTAAAAAAGTTAATTAAAATTACACTAATTTACCTCCCCAAAATCTTTTTCTGGATCCTCGCCTGGTTTAATACAATACAAAAATCTTTTATTTATATTGCGACAAAAGTTTTAAGAATGAAAAATTGTGTAAAAGAAAACGCGGTTGCGGTAAAAAATTGTAGGACCTACACTCAAGGGAAAAAGTTTCATTATATTGATGAAACTGTTTCATAAATTTCATCAATTATTCATTATATTTATGAAGTTTTCATAGATATGATGAAGAGATTCATAAAAATGTATGTCAAATGTTTCATATATCTTCATCATTTCATAAAAAATTTTCATAAACAGTGTGAACATATTTTTTATTTAATATCAATTGAAATTCAGAATTTCCATTAGAAATCATCAATAGAAATAAAGAATTTTCATTTGAAATTAAGAAAATGTAATTTGGTCATAAATAAAAAATAAATAAAAATAAAAATAAATAATTTAGTTTTTTATTTAAAATTGAGAAACTATCATAAAATTATTTGAAAGTCAGAATTTGTAATCAGTTGATGTGTTCTAAATTTTGCTTAGAATTTTGTAAATATAAATTTAATTTTTATAAATATCAGTGGAAACGGAAATTCTTAACATCAATTAATGTTTCTAATTCAAAATGAAAATTCTTAACTTAATTTATTTTTTCTGAATTATAATAAAAATGAATATCAATTGATATTTTCTCAATTTAAATTTGAAATTTGAACTATTTGAACTTTTATGAAATAGCTTCATCATATTTATGAAGTATTACATTGGACGAAAATCAATGAAGTTTTTCATCATCATTTTCCTTTGAGTGTTCGGCAAAATCCTATCGAAAGTTTTCAAATAATAACGATGTCAACGAAAAGACTACACAAAATATTACATCCGATGTGAGAGTAATCCCATATGCAAAAAAAACCCGCTTTTTCAGTCTTTCAGAAGTAGTCGCTACTCATTAAATATATACTATGTGCTCTGCCAAGAAAATTGTCTTTTGCAGCCGTAACGTACATTTACATTATTGATGTTGGGAGCTTTTTCGTAGTGAATGGTCATGAATGGACAATAAAATATTATTTTCTGGACACATTTAAATTAAAGGGTTTCAAAGCAAAAAACCGGGACTGCCTTACAAATAATATTAACAGAAAGCTGGCGAAAACTAATATTTAAGTTATCCATTAGGCAATGCAATAAAGGCCTATAGCTAGGTTCATGATTTGTTTTTTGTAAAATTAGTTTATGTCACGTTTTTTAACATATAAAATATCCTAGTCTATTATACCTAAATAAAAATTTTTGTTACTGATAATAATTCAGTTCATATTTCATTGCGCATACGTTATAGCCGAAAAATGCCCAAGCAACTTACAAAGAGGTGACTCCGTCGATTTTTATATTTTTTTGGGACAAAAAGAAAATATTAGATACGTATTTTTTTAGGTGCGTAATCGCACGTTTAGGGATTAAAAAGGGTAGTCAAAAATTAAAGAATTTTTGCATGAAAACATGTCTTAAATTTAAAAATTCCGATTTTCTACTCAGTGTTAAAGTACTCGAGAAAACAAAAATGTTGATACCCATATTGCATATGCTGTGGGTCAACAGTTGCCACTTATTTGAAATAGATACTCCCTAGATTAAATTAATAATGCTTATTAAAGTATTCCTTTTTTTATTATATAATGTGTTAATTTGAACTTAAACAAACAACGAAAATTTTGTTTTCCGGTTAGTTGGTTAATTACATTAACGGCAAACGTTAACAATTTTGATCAAAATTTTGCTTTTCATTTGAACCATTTTTCAGATTTTATGTCCTAATGTAACTTTTTCATCATTTCACGGACGTTAACGGCTACACAGACAGTGATATTTTGATTTATTTTTGTCAAATTTTAAAGTTAGTATATCTCTTCTTGCCTATCCACTTACAAAAATGATTTATTTGTATTAAGTGTAAAAACTAATTTGAGAAACGAAATATATTCATTTTGAAGCCCCGTTTTTGTTACCTACATAATTTTGAGATTGGGCAGCTAAAATAAACTACATTTAATTTTGTCTACTCTATAATATATCAAAATTTCCGCATACTTTAGATCTTATTTCATCAGAGAAAAAAGTTTCATTATATCGATGGAACTGTTGCATAAATCGCTTGTCATCAATTATTCTTTATATTTAGGAAGTTTTCCTAGATATGATGAACATTTTCACAACAATGCATGCCAAATGTTTCATAGGAATTCATCATTTCATAAACTGTGCGAACATTATGTTTGTTTTCCTATCAATTAAAATTCAGAATTATTGTTTGAAATTTAGAAATATTCAAAAGAAATTACGAATTTTAATTTGAAATTAAGGAAATGTAATTTAGATTATCTATTTAAAATTGAAAAACTATCATAACATCAATTAAAAGTCAGAATTTCTAATCAGTTGATGTGTTTTAAAATCTGTATCGAATTTTATTGAATATTAATTTAATTAAATTTTATAAATTTCAGTGGAAACCGAAATTAATAACATCAATTAATGTTTTTAAATTCAGAATGAAAATTCGTAACATAAATTTTTTTTCTTCTGAATTTTAATAAAAATAAATATCAATTGATATTTTCTGAATTTAAATTTTAATTTTTAATTGATATACATATTCTGAATTACAGTGACAAAAATATTCTGTTTAGCATTTATTGTGTTTGAAAAAATTTCATTTCATAAAAATTTATGAATTTGCTTCATCGTATTAATAAATCGTCTTTTAACATTTCACGAAAAGCTATGAAACTTCTTCATATTTATAAAACATTTCATAATTATGATGAAGATTGTCTTTAATTTGAGCTTTTATGAAACAGCAGATTCATCATATTTATGAAGTGTTACATTGGATGAAAACCAATGAAGTTATTCATCATATTTATGAAGTTTTTCGTGCATATAATGAAGTTTTTCCGTTGAGTGTAGTGATTTACTACCCAAAACCTTTCATGGTAACTAGGAAACCTGAATTCCGCAAGTGTACAAAAGAAAAATGTAAAAATTGGCAAATTTTATCAATATCAGCTTACTACTTAATACCTATCGTTTGAGTGATATTACGTCACGAAATTCGCTAATTTTCCAAACTAATGTACAAGCCCAAATAATAGTTATTTCTTGTCTGTTAACCCTATATAAAACTATTAAATACGGATCAATATAACTTAAATCTATTTACTCACTTGTGCTTTTGTATCTCACTGATTCCCCCACGTTGATATCCCAATCTTTCTGCAGGATTATCACGACACAATTTTTTAATTAAATTGCGGGCATTGCTTGTAATATTGCGGGGGAATTCTATGGCATCAATACCCTTTAATATAATATTATAAGTGCGCATAGGATCCGAACCAGTAAAAGGAGGTGTTCCTAAAAAATTTAAAATAGACTTAATAATTGTTAAATTGCAAAAATTACAACAAATTGAAATACCTGTCAACAACTCAAACATTAAAACACCCAAAGACCAATAATCAGCACTAATGTCATGACCGCGATTTAATATAACTTCGGGCGCTACATACTCTGGTGTGCCACAGAAAGTCCATGTTTTGCGACCAGATTGCAGTTTCTTTGCAAAACCAAAATCAACTAATTTCACGTAACCCCTTTCGTCCAATAATAGATTCTCAGGTTTCAAATCTCTGTAGATAATGTTGCGCGAGTGTAGATAATCAAAGGCTTCCACCACACATGCCGTATAGAATCTAGTGGTAGAATCATCAAAATTGCCCTTATCACGTAAAATTGTCCACAGCTCACCACCGAGACAACTTTCCATAAGCATGTACAGATATTTTTTATCCTTAAACGTTTTGAATAGTTTAACAATAAATTGACAATTGGCTTCGCCCATAATTTCCTTTTCGGACATAATGTGTTGCTGCTGGCGTGTTTCAACAATTTGAGCCTTTTTCATTTGTTTTAGGGCTAATGAACGATTGCCTTCACCATTAATTTGAACCAATTCCACACGACCAAACCCGCCCACACCTAAAGTGGCAATAACACGAAGATCCGTAAGATTAACATCACGGAACTCTTCATTAATTCTGCAAAAGAGAAAAATTAATGCTTACAAATGTGTTTCATGGAGAACATTATAAAAAAAACGCCATAGAACATACTTTCTCCTTTCTAGGGTGCCTTCATCATCATAACGATGTTTAATTTCATCTAAATTCGATATCAGCTGATTAAAGGTTTCACGATCAATAACCAAACACGTGACACCATCTGAAGAATCACATATAATATTAGCTGTGCGTAAATCATCTCTGTAACAGGAAATTGTATTAGAAAGTGTTCCAATTGATTCTTATTCAAATTCTTCTACTTACCCCTGTAAAGCTTTCTCTCCAAAGAAATCTCCCTTTGTTAAGGTACGTATAAATTTCTCTTCCTGCGTATTTGGTTGCTTGATGGTTACCCTGACCTGACCCTTCGATATTATAAAGAAGGTATCACCTCGGGCGCCTTGACGTACAATATAGTCGCCCAATTGATAGTGGGTCTCTTCCAAAACATCAGAAATCTTGATGAGTGTGTCTTCCTGAAGATTTTTAAATATGGGTACACTGCATTCGTCATGGTAAAAAAAGCAAACAAGACAAAACAGGAAATTAATTACAAGACCAGAAGAAATCAACATTAAATAACTAAAATAAATTATACTACACAAATAAAGTAAAAACAACGAAAAATAAATAATAAAAAAAAATAGTTTATGCATAATTTTGCACATAAAATTATCTCATACATAGACGACATCCTCAGTCATCGAACTTTTTTAGTTTCAAGACCAACATCTCAGTATATCTCAATGTGTGGACAAATGTATGGATGGATGGTTAGATAGATCTAACGTAGTTGTCGTTTTTGTTTTTTTTTTTTTTTGTAAATTGTGTGCAGAAACACAAAATGAGAGAAAGTTTTATTTGTAAATACAACCACCAAAACCACCACCACAACCAACAATAACCACTCCAAGCTTAATATGGTTGGGCTGATGGTAGGCCTTTAAACAAACAAATAGACAAACAGACAAACAGACAAATAAACACTTTGAGTTTATGATGATAAACTCAGATAATTCTGTCGGTAAAATCAACTGAAAGTTACAGTTAAAATAACTGAATTTAAATGAATTGGAAGTATCAGCAATTTTAAATGCAGTAAAAACAACTGCATATGTAGTAAAATTTAAAGTAGAAAATTCATATATTTTTCTTAAAAACAAAACTGACAAATTTAGAAAAAAAAATCTGACAAAGCAGTAAATTTTGCAGGGCCCTAGCCAGGGGGGGACAGGGGGCCAGCCCCCACAATGATTTGGACAATTTTTAATAATCTATATATATAAAATACAATGTTTGTAAGTTTGTCCTCTATAGACTCTAAAACTATCCAACCGATTTGGCTCAAACCGGTTTCATTTGAAAGGTTATAATCCAAATTAGGTTTTCGGCTATATATAATTCAAGTGGGCGTGGCCCCTCTCACATAAATTGAATAACATCATATATCTTGACTATTGTGATAGCAAGAGTTTTGAAACATTGCAGTATCCCATATGTTACTGATTTGAATAATCAGGAAAAAAATGGGCGTGATCGGACCAGTTGGCGTGTCAGCTCCCATACAAAGTAAATATTTAATATCATATATCTACAGTTCTATAATAGCCAGAGTCTTAGAAATTTGTGCACGTTGATTATATTATGAATAGTCATGGGCAAATTGGGCGGGATCATACCAGTGGGCGTGGCAGCTCCCATACAAAGTGATTATTTAGCTCATATACAAAATTAATATTAATATTAAATATCTAGGGTGCTATATTAGCTATATAGCCTTTAAATTTTGTACGAGTCCATCAATTACAAATATTAGTAGTCGAACTGAAAATGGGCGGTTGTGATAAGAGCTGTTAACACAGTCACTGTTACGGTTGTGATAAGAGCTGACCAGACAGCGGCTGGTGAGCATGAGCGGCGCTTTAATGCACCGGTAATAGGTGACGTCGCAGTTGTTATGGCAGTTGTTTTCAGCTATTCATTTTATATACTTCAGCAAATATAGGCGATAGAAGGACAAAGAGGCGTTGGGCTTCCCATGAAATTACAAATTTTAAAATGATTTACTAATGTGAATTTATTTTTTTAATTATTTATTTGCGTAAAAGAAATTTCTTGATTTAAAGAATTAATTACAATTAAAATTTGAAGGCAAAACAACGTTTGCCTGGTCAGCTAGTCTACTTATAAAAACCCTATTTTTGTATGGAAGGAATGTTATAATTTAATATAGAAAAATGTTTACAGAATTTTCATTGATTAAAAAGTCGTCGAAATTCTTATCCGTTTTAAAAATTTTTTAATCTGCCTAAAGCAAACATTTTTATATGAAAAAACTAACGACTCTAATTAAATTTTAGCACCAAAACACTCTAATTTTGGGCGGTTTGTGATGACAAAAATAAAGGAACGTTAAAAATTTTCATTTGAAACTAAAAAAAAAAAAACTAACAATTTGGTGTTTCTTGATGGACAAAGAATATTTTAATCCATTTGAAATTTTTTTATTTAAAAAGTGAGAACTTTTTAAAAAAAATAAAATTACACTCAGAATATTATGTAATTTACTGTTTGTAGTTTAATAAAAAAAGTTTTCAGTTGAGTTAAAAATAAAGAAACATTCATTTATTTTTCAAATAAATATTTTTTTTTAACTTTCTTATACTTTTGTTTAAAATAATTTACTACCATTTACCGATTTTTTTAGTTTCATTTAAAAGTTAAAGTTTAACCACAGAAACGAAATATTGTCACTTTTTTTTGCCGTTACATTTATTATAAATTTAAATTATTTTCTTCAAAAAAAAAAAAAAATATTCAAATAATTCGTGTCTGTTTTTTTATTAAAATGGTTTGTTTATATACAAAATTATTTCAACTCAAATTACAAAAATTGAAAATGTGTAAACATTTTGTAGAAAAGAAAAACAAACAAAAAACTGAAATAATTTCAAATAACTGAACATAACTTTTATTTTTACTGATCTGTAGTTAAAATTTGAACATATATTTTTAACTTATTTAGTTATTTAAACGATATTTAAAAATAAATAGCAAGAAATATTTGATTTAAATGAAAAGTAAGTAGACCGGCTTTTAAGTGATTTATCATTTATGTTAAATTACATTTTCATTTAATTTAAACTACAAACTATTTTGAGTGTATATCTGAAACATTTAGTTAAAAACATTTATTTTTGTCAGAAAAACTACATAATTTCTGCTATATATAATATAAATTAGTAAAAAATTTTGCTAAAACTACTAAAAATTTGTCCAAAACGATGTTGTTCAATATTAGCAAGATATAAAAAGCAAAAATGAAAAACATTATATTTGAGCGAAATTTTAGATAATTGAAATTAACAAATAAATCTGCTAAAGTCAGCAAAAAATTTGCTAAATATTAGTAGACAAAACAAATCACAAATTAATACACCAACATTTGATTGATATTACAAGATTTTTTTTGCTGTTTTTGTCTAAAAAAATATGAAGAAAAAGTTGTTGCTGATTTTAGAAGAATAAATCGCTATTTTCAATTAACTAACATTTTGTAATTATTTTTTCTGTTCTTATTTTACCATTATTTAACCAAAATAATCTGATAATTTGAGCAATTTTGTCTGTATCATTATTTTTAATTCATTTTTAGTACCTTTTTCTACTGCTTTTACAGGTTTATATCTATGAGTGTATCAAACTAACTCAAATGAAATAGAAACACTATTTCATTGTCACGAATTTTTCTTCATCAAAATCTTAAAATTTTAAATACTTTTATCTATAAAAAATGTTTTTAGTGCTAAATATATATATTTTTTTAATTAGATCAATTTCTGATCCCGTGGAATTTTTCTAATTGAAAATTATATTTAAAGAGCATTTGTTTTCTTCAAGAATCTTAGTTTTTGATAATTTTTTCCCACAGCTTCGATAAATCTTTTGGAAAAATAATGGTGCAATTTTTTTTAAATGTTCCTACACTAAAAAAAGTCAGTAAAGTCACTAACATTATTGGTTTGAGGATCCTTGAAGAAAAATTGGTAATATCAGCCAAAAAAAAATAGTAAATTTAGCAAAAATTTTGCAAAATTTAGCAAACTTGTTGCTGATATTAGCATTATTTCTGCAAGGCTCCTCCCAGCAAACATGTTGCTGACTGTACTGACTTTTTTTTTTTTTTTTGAGTGTACTCCTTACCACGCCTCTTGGCGAATAACTCAGATTTTGAGTGCTTTTTATGTACACAGAGAGAATTTTAGTGGACGAAATATAATGAAGATTTTCAGTAAACTAATGAAACTTTTCTTCACGCGGTGGAGTGAGTTTGAAACTTTTATTAAACAAAATAATATTTTTCATAAAATAATATTTTTTTTAACCGCGTTCGTCTTAAACGACTTTTACTGTAATTGAATAGTTTGCATTGTGTGTGTTAAAAATAAATAAATTTTAAACCACTTTGTGATTTTTTAAAATTAAATTCATACATACAGAAAAAAAATTTGCTATTTGCTAACTGACATTTGGTTACTAGGTCTCAAATTCGTTTATTACGAATTTCAGTCGTTTGGGACAACTGAACATTTGTTTTCACAACAAAGTTCGGTTAATTAAACTGAATTTTAGTTCCAACACCCAAAATATTCAGAAATCTAATGTAAATATCGCTTGTACTAACTGAATTTATAAGTTGTTACTATTCAAATACACTTTTCAATTCGGTTGGCACTTTATTTCTCTGTGTGTAGCTGTTAGGGTATCCGCAAATAACCACTTTCTGTATAATCTTTTCCATTTTGGTAGTCTAAATTATCGAAAAGTACACTCAGAAAAATATCTGCATAACATTTTCGAACTGTTCCATGAGAGTAATGAAGTTGCACATGAACTTGTCATTTCAAAGTTTTCTTTGTTAAAATATTAATTTAAAATTTTTATTCAATCATTTCGTAATAGTTTTTTTGTAATAATTAAGTTAATGGATATTTAGAATTCACTGGATTGTACTAAAATTTGTATTATAAGGAGTCGTAATACTAAAATATCTATTATTTTTAGTTTCATTTGTTAAAAACCACTTCGAAATATATTAAATAAGGGCATTGGGTAGGTCAGCGTTGATAGGTTTTCTTCAGATTGAATATATTAATCTCTAGATATATACATACAAAAATGCAGTGGTTTTCGTAAGTTAAATTTTAAAATAACTGTTGTTTAGTAAAATAACTGGAACTGCAGTTCAAAACAACTACCATCGATTACTACACAAATAATTTACATACAGTAACTGTAAAACTCTTCTGAGTGTAGTAGCGGTACTGGTAGTGTTGGCAATGGCATAATAATGTGGCGGGCGATAAGACCATCAATATCAACACCAACTATCACAAATCATGAAATATCAATCAAGTTATTGAAGACATCACTTAAAAAATAAAAAAAAAAATATTACAAAAATTTCATCATGTTTTTTAATAGTTTATAGTAAAAGAAAATCTCTTTTCTTACAACAAAAACCTTTTTGAGAGGAAGGGGGAATTTGTAATGAAAAAGGCAACCAACCAACATACCTACTGCTACTTCCACTACTTGTACGACTAGTTTATGATATGGCGTTGATGTACAAATGATGGATATACTTAAAACTATGATTTCACTTTTATAGGTGTCTGTTGTTGTTTTTGAAAACAAAAAAAAAATGCGGATAACCAGGCAAACGCATTGACGGACAGACAAACAGTCGCAGACAAACACCTCAGACATTTGAGGAGACATTAGGCCATGTAATGTTCATCATTTACTAAAATGGTTTACGCTTGTTAATGTTTTTTTATTTTTATTTTGCGAAAAATAAAAAGTTAAAGTACTCAAAAATGTATGTACAATTGTTACTACTTTAAAGTAGAGATGGTCACGCGAGCAGAGTTTTTGCGTAATTTACGTGAATCACGCGTGTTAGTGAAACAAACTTTACTCACTTTCCAATGAAGCGTTTAAGCTCACAAGTGTGGGCGAGATCTGACATTATTAATAATATAGAAAAATTTTACAAGTGAATGATTGTGAAATGTAATTGACAACGCCCAAGTCTGGGTCAAACTTAATTGTTAAACACTTTATTTCCAGATTTTAAAATTAATTTTTTCAAAACACAATTTCTTATCTGGTTTTATATAAATTCGTTATTTTAAAAACATTTTAGAAATAAAGTTTTTTTTTAAGAAAAATAAAAATGGTACACGGAGAAAAAAACTGGGGGAATAATATCGAAGAGCTTAGTAATTATACAACTACATACATAAGTTTCAAATAAGTTTTACAAAGCTCAGATTTAGAACGCTCTGCCAACGTTAGTAAAAAGTGCTTTGAAAGTGCTTAATTAACAAAATTTACAACAGTAAAAATAATAAAAGCACTGGCCCAGCTTTGGCTTAGAACGCTCTGCCAACGTTCGTAAAAAGTGCTTTGGCAGTACTTGATTTACAAAATTTACAACCGTAAAAATAAAAAAGCACTGGCACAGTACTGGCTTAGAACGCTTTCCCAACATTGGCAAAAAGTGCATTGCCAGTACTTATTTACAAAATTTACAACCTTTAACTTAATAAAAACAGTGGCACATCCCTTGGTCACAACAAGAGTGGAAAAATTCAAAACTAAATTGCAATTTATGATTTGAAGTTAAGAATATTAAGGTCTCCTATTATAGTCAGCACAAAGTATAGTTTTTGTACTAAAATGTTACGTAGGAAATTTATTTTCAAATTTCTTTCTTTAGTAAAATTGTAGTAAAAAAAGCGTGTTTACTTATCACAAAAATAATTTGATAAAAAAAATATTCAGTTATTTTGTAATTAACTTAGCTAAAGCAAGCCTATTGTTATTTCTGTTCAAATTATCAAAATCATTCAATAAGAAATAATACAACTCTTTACAGAAGTGAATTACTAAGTAGGACTTTATTGGTTGTTTTTGGTGTTCGTACTGGCAAAGCGCTTATTGCCAGTGCTTTGCCAACGTTTTAAAAAAGAAACGGCCGGGTCCGGTCGTGCCCTGCCCGGTGTTATCATTTTGGGGTTGGCAAAGCAATAATTATATTATAAAAAAGATCTTTATTGGTTTTTCTACCAATGCTTTGTCAACGTTTTAAAATTATGGTTTTGGTACTGGCAAAGCGCTCACTGCCAGTGATTTGCCAACGTTTTAAAATAAGGAACTTTTGAACTAATGTTTTTTTTTTTTAAATTATTTTTTTGAATTATTTGCTTTATTCGATTAATCGTCAAAATTTATTCGAATTACGCATTATTCGAAAATCGTGATTTTTAAAATGTTCGTTTGAATTTTGTGGTTTCGATTAATCAAATCATTTTTAATCGAATGACAACCCTAGTAGCTACTATAAAATTTAACAGCAGCCAATCATTTGCAGGTCATATTCAATATGACCTTAGTCAAATGAATTAAAAAGAACAATTTAACAAAACGTTATAAGTTTATTAAAATTGAGCGTTTGTTGTAACCGTATGTTTGTTTCTTTAGTGTTTAATGTATTTGACTATAATTTTAAAATTGTTAATGATGTTAATTAACTAAATTCGTTCTACATACCTTTTAAGAAAATCTGTATATTCTGCCTGGCGTATTAGACCAGTACGCATCATAATTGTTTGGAAACATTGGCGTTCGATGGCCCATAGTTTACATTCTGTAATTGCCGTAATAGTTGCCGTACGTTGACAATTATATAAAATGGCCAATTCACCCAATACTTTTGCACCGGATAAGGTGGACAAGTATTTACCCTCTCGAGAAACTTCAACACGGCCCTCTGAAAGAAAAAAAGTAAATTATTACATTAATATGGGAAACAATCAACAATAGTCAATAAAATTAAATTTAGATCTGCTAACTTATCTCAAATTAACCAAAGTTTAGGGCTTACAATAGTTATTAATGTTAATATTTATTTGGAAATATCTATGAATAAAGTTAAACTCTGGTTAATTAGGAAAAACTAACTAGCCCTTAAGCCTGTTAACTTATCTTAAATTGACCAAAGTTTAGGCCTGTATGTCTGTCTGTTTGGTTACACAGAAAAAAAATATTGTCAAAAAAATTTCAATTGAACTTTTGTTTGAAATTAAATTTACTTTCAATTAAAATTTTAATAATAGGTATTAAATGTTTAATTGAAAATGAATTTGGTGCACACAAAATTTTCAGTTTTTATAACCCATAATGACAAAAAACCAATGCCAAAATTAAAAAAAAATCACCAAAATTTCAAAAAAAAAAAACTACTAAATTAAAAAATTCTCTAGTATTTAAAATTGTCAAAATTGGAAAACAGAAAAAAATCGTCAAAGTTGAAAAAATCTCTAAAACTGAATATAAATTGCTTAAATTTAAAAATATCGGCAAAAATAAAAAAAAAAAACAAAAAAAAATTAAAAAAAATCGCTTAAAATTAAAAAAAAAAAAAAAAAAAAAAAAATCACCAAAAATTAAAAAAAAAAGCATCAAAATTAAAAAAAAAAGTCAACAAAATTTTTGTTACTTTCTTTATTTTGGCGATTTTCTCCATTTTTTCCATTTGGACAACTTTTTTTATTTTGGCAATTTTTTACAATTTGAACGTTTTTTTCAATTTTAGCGATCTTTTTTTTTTAGTAGGCGGTTTTTTTTAAATTTTGACGATTTTTTCAAATATTAGCGTTTTTCAAAATTTGGCTTTTATATTTAATTTTGATGGTTTTTTTTTTAATTAATGGTTTTTTTTTAATTTTGGAGATTTTTTTAAATGTTGTACTTCTTTTTTTAATTTTTCGATTTTTTTTTTAAATTTTTAGCGATTTTTTTCAAAAATTTTTGAGTTTTTTTTTTTTTTTTTGCAAATTTTAATTAAATTTAATATCTACTAAAAATTTGTTTGAAATTAAAAACAATATTCAATTAAATTTTTAATAGATATGATTACAACATTAATTGAAAATGATATCAATTAAATAGTTACAAATTATTTTAATTGTTACTACAATTTCCAGTTATAGGACCGAATTCAATTTTTTAATTGAAATTCGTTTTTAGTTTTTTTTATGTAGTTCTAAACGTCAAATTTATAACTACTAGCTTAGTTTTTATGGCTTAGGTTATTTTTTTATGTCACCCTTAATAGTATATTTAATATAAATTATAATATTTCAAGCCAAAAATATCTTACCATCTACCAAATCATTATCTTCATTATTAATGGTTTCTATATCTTGATCTTTGAGATTTCCAGTACGTCTTTTACGAGCATACGTATGTATGGGAACTATAAGACGAGGTCTGGGTATTGAAAATTGATCATTAAATTTTTGTGAATCTTTCGAACTTGCACTTGACGACTGAGCCGATGAAGTAGAAGAATCACTTGCTTGTCGTATATGTTGGGTAACGGGAGTGTTTGAATTAACATTCAGATTTTCGAAGGGCTGCGTTAGCAATTCAAGACTATGTTGCAAATCTTGTTTAATATCTAATGATGTTTTGCGATGTCTTGATATATCTGTAGAATTATTAACAAATTTTGGCGTAGTAACATTTGTTGTAAAGTCCTGGTAATAATGATTATTGCTATCGAGTTGCATTAAATGGGAGGAAGGAAATCTAACAGATTTGGAACGATTAACGGCTGTTACAGATCGAGATTTAGGAATGGGCGGTAATATTTGAGCTGCAGTTGATTGATTGTTAGTAGTAAAAGATCTTAAACTACTATCACAGTTCTGGGCAGGTATTGAAGGGTTGTTTAATAAACTTTCCCTTAATGGTTGCGGTTGTTTTGATATCACAGTTAGAAACTTTTCTTCATCTTCAACAGGAGCAAATGCTGATGATGATAATTTTGATGAATTTGGAAAATTTTGAGTATTATTAAGCCAGAGATTATTTATACTGGGTTTTACAGGTCTCGTATTATAAACCATCGTTTGCGATCTCTTTAGAGAGGGAGGTTTTAAAGAAATTTGTTGCCGCGGTCGTTGCTGGCGTTTGTCTGTACCATAACCACTGGTAGATGAATGATCTTGAGATTCCTTTTTAGTATTTGTATCATGATGTTCCTTTAAAGGTATATCCCAATCATGATTTAGTTTAATTGATTTTCTTCTCAACGTTGAGGGTTTATAACCATTTAAATCTTTTAAGGTATGAACTATGGAAGCATCTTTAGTTTCTCTTTCCAGGTCTCGTATTTGTTCTAGAGTCATTTGATATTTACTTAATGTAGAAATACCCTCCTTTAGGTAACTTCCTCCCCTCAGAGTTCCTCCATTGATTGCAGCAGCATGATTATTGTGTAGAGAATCTTCTTCTATTGAGGCATGTGGTGAATGTTTGGTTTCTTTAGGTACATATTGTGATGAGTTTGAATTGGAGCCAACAATTCTTGGCTGGCCAAGATTTTGATGGGCCTGATACCAATTGGCTTCGTACAGCTCTACCATAGCATTGTTACGATCCAATGATAGACTGGCATCGACCGCTTTACCAGGATAACGTTGTATTTTCATTTTGATATTTACAGATTTGGTTCGTTACACTTTCAAGTCTTTAAAATCATTATTTGATGCGCTGGTAAATAATTGTGTATGTTCAAGTTTTGTTAATATATTTATATAAACTATTTCATGTTGTATATTTTAAAAATAGTTTGGCAAATTGTTTTCACTATTCAATATTTATTGTTGAATCGTTTTCACTGGTTGTTTTGGGGGGTTGCGGACTCCTTTTTTAATGTGTAGTATAAATATGTTTTTTTTTTTTTTTTTGCTAAACTCACTTGCACGATTTTGTCTATATTCATTTACTATTCATTCCAATATGTATGTAGAGTAGAGTAGCAATAAAATATAATAAAAATTGCAAGTGTTTTTTTTTCTCGCTCCCCGGGCATTTTTGAATAGATTGGGTATATAAAAAATATCTTTAAAAATAACTAGACTTCTATCGCGCAAACTTGAGTTCATTTATTTAACTTTGTCAACAAATTAAAAAAAAAATAAATTTTACTCCTTTAAAATAAAAAAAAAAAATAACGCTTTATACGCTTCTTACAATTTATATTGCGCTTTTTCAAAAAGTTGGCAGCACTGTTTGGAACCATTTGTAAAATCGACCAATCGTTATTGTAACGGACATCATAATGTACATCAATATCAAATATTAGATATTAGATATTCGGTATCTATTAGATGAGATATATTTCCACAATATTTAATAACTTAACAAATTATTTGCTCGGTAAAAAAAAACTAAATAAATAGGGAATATAATCGCGACCTTTTAGGCCGAGTTTTTAGGATGTCAGTTAAACTTGGTTTAGTTAAGCCGGTAACGAATTTTGTCCGCCATTTCCAAGTTTATTCACAAAAATTTGTCGGAACCACTTCATCTTGTTTAAAATATTGGTCTTTATCATAATAAAACAAAATAAACCACATTTCAGAAGCAGTATTCCATTTAAAAATATGATTAATCTAAGTTTAAAGATAATCTATATCCTAAAAACTCGGAATTAGTGTTCTCTGGAACTGCAAATATAAAAGCATATACAGCATCCTAAAATGCATGCCAGAGCCATAAAATAAAAATCGATATTTATTAAAATATTTATGGTAATTTTCTCATGGAATGGACGATATATTCTAAAAAAAAAACTAAACCTTTACTTAAACTTCATTTAACTGGTTTATGTAAAATATGCAAAACAAATTTGACTAAATTTACCATATATTTTGATAAATTGAGGATGCAGGCAAAAATAAAATATGAACTACGCTTTGGTTCGACTGTACAAAAAATAAATGCCAGTCACAGGTAGTAGTTTTTAAAAGAAAAAGGGTTTTTATGTTATTTTTGTATTTTAGAATTATCTTCATTTGAAAAATGTAAAATTGCGTCATACATACATGCATGTAATTGAGATTTATTATGTTTTGTTCTTATTTTTAATGATAAAATATTTTGTTTATTTCCAGATTTTTTAATTAATTGTATTATGTTAACGAAGCGGAAGTCCTGACATTTTTTTATATAATTAAATCAATCACAAAAAAAGAAATGGATTGAAATTTCAGCAAAGTATACACAGAAAAAACAGTTGACATCAACAATGGAATTTGTAAATTCAAACAACCTCATTTTTAAATTCAAATTTATTTGTAGTGTCCGCCCGAACAGTTCGGCTAGAAAATGCATTTGGTCTGTATTCGGTATTTTAAAGCATTATGGACAAATTTGGCGGATGGAAAAATGTTTATTGGACTGATTAGATGCTATTTTGAGTGTCAAATTTGAAGAAAAGTCTGTAGTTAAGCAATGAATTCACTGTTCGGCCTCAGAAAGTTCGGCCAAATCGAAAATAGTTCGGCGGCCGAACTTTTAACTTTATAGCTAAACTTCGGCTTTTTTCTTAAATTTTATACACAAAAACGAATTAAATCGGCTCAACAAACATGTTTCCAATACCAAAATTTGTCATCATTGCCTCTAGATATCAAAAAACCGACAAAATAAAGCTTTTTGGCCGAACTGTTCGGTCGGACACTATTTATTTGTAATAAATTTTTTGTTTGAAATGCTTGTAAATTGTAGTTTTTCATATAAAAATTCTTTAAAAAGAAAAATTAAAAAGTACAAAAAATCAACATAAATCATCATTGTTGGTGCTAATTTAAAAAACTTTATTTTCTGTCTACAAAAATGCTCTATGACACTTGAAAACAGAATTTTGTAAGTTATTTCTGCATATTAAATAAAGTTAATATTTTATACTAAGTTTTTAGTTTTTTTCAATTCACTAAGCTCCAGAAAAACAATTTGTGGATTTCAAGTCAATTTTAAATTGCATTGAACTAAGTTTCAGCAACACATTTTTCTGAATTTAATATTATTTGCTAAAAGTCAACTCATTGATGTTCAGCAAAACACTTTTGCAGATTGTATTAGCAATTTTTCCCAACAAAAATTTTGCTGACTCTGAACTAAGAGTATTATTATTTTTTACTTAAATATAAATCTTGTGTAAAGTTAGCTATTAACTTTTTTTTTGACTGCCTCAGCACATGCGGCAAAAACAGTTAGTTAACCGGATATTCACAATGGACCGTATTGGTCTCCGAGTGGAGATGTGCCCTTGGGCACATGACCCTTCCTAACCTAACCGGTTAATACCCGGTTGGATGATGTTTAGCAAAAATTAAATAGAGGCGTTTAAAAATTGATTTCTCACAAATTTAAATTTTGAGCTCCAAAATGTGTACGATCGTTTATATGTACGATAGGTCAAAAGAATGTTTAAGAAAAATGTTTGTGTTTTTTTTACAAAATAAAATTTATTTGGCTTTTTAAAGAAAGTCCATTATTTAAAGAGTTGTAGACCATAAAAGATATCAACCATTTTTAGTCACTTTTTTGGAAAAAATTAAAACGAACTGGTGGGTTTAGGATATCATATTTTTTATACGCAATGCGAGGCGAGCGATAAATAAACACTTTTGTTTTTTTTTTGGGTACTCTAATATAGAGAGGGGTGAGAGGAAAATAACGACGAGCACAACATATTTAAAAAAACCTAAACAATGTTTTGCGTAATTGAAATTTCGTACATTGCATACCAAAATACTGATTACCGATTGTTTGTATGTATATTTAAAGTGTTTTAACTTGTTATTATTTCGCGTTTGTACTATTTCTTTAAAGTTTTTTGTTATTTTTGTAGCAAATTATTATTACAACATACATTATAGCAACGCATCATCAATTTTTATATAAAAACTAAATAATAACTAAATAAATAATATAGCACAAGGTGTGCTGCAGTTTTTTTTCTTTTTATGTGGGTTAGGAATTCTTTTATACTTGGCATGATCACTATACATGAGAAAGAAGTTCATGAATGACGTCTTTGGTGGGAACATTATGTTGAGTGTTATTTTATTGAAATTAAGTTGTAAATAACTTTCAAAAGCATTTAAAGTAAACCACCAACCGTTATCTTGAAAGAATTGATAAGAAAACACCCAAAAGTCAGAGATATGAATATTAATGACATTAGATATTTTCTCGCAAAATAAAAAATGACAACAAGAGGTTACTTTCTATTCAGTATTATAATAAAATAATATAGAATGCTAACGAACATTTGCTTAAAAAGTTAAACATAAATGAGACTTTGCAAAATTTTAATAAAATTTCATTAAGTTTTGACCGTCGGCTCCAGGAGACCATCCAGTCCAATCTCATATTTGGGGGCTACAAAGTGAGATCAAAAATTACCCCCCTGTTTCGTTCTCCAAGATGTCCACTACATATTAAGAGAAAAAAAATCGTATTCTTAATAAAGATTGTTTTATATACAGTGGTGTTTAAAAGATTTGCAACTGAAATCATGGTTTAGGTAATTATAATTTTTTTGATCAAAAAGATTTGTGGTATAAGTTTTTGTTTTTTTTTTTTTATTAAATTCAGTTATAGCATATTATTTTACAAATACAAAAAAATTATTCTTGACTTCTCAATTATAAAAAAAAGTAATTTTAACAAAATAAGTCGATAGTGCAATGTTCAAAACATTTGCAACTCTTAAAGTAATTAACAGGAAATAAAAACAATGGTTTAAACGCTCAGTATTTTGTAGCGTAGCCAATATTTTTTATAACTTCTGAACACCTCTTAGGCATTGAGGCAATGAGCTTTTTAATATAATCGTCAGAAATTTCATTCCACTGCTTCTCCAACTCGACGAAAAGTTCATCACTATTTCGGAATACTTTATTGCCGATATTCCGTTTTACAATCATCCACATTTTCTCAATCGGGTTGAGATCGGGAGATTGAGCCGGCCACGACATGATATTAATTTCATTTTCCTGCAGCCAAACTTTTACAACCCCCTACGTGTGTTTTGGGTCGTTTTCGTGCTAGAAGGTCCATGAGAGTGGCATTTCCCATTCAGCATACGGAAGCATAACTGAACTCAAAAGATCTCTATAGATTGTGGCCGTCATTGTGCTAGTAATGCGGTGAATTGGGCCAATCCCATTTCCTGAAAAACACCCCCACACCATAATGTTTCCACCACCGTGCTACACTGTGGCGGTTGTGTATCTGGTATTAAACTTTTCGCCTAGTGTTCTTCGAACATTGGCCCTTCCATCTGATCCCCGGAGATTGAATTTAGACTCATCTAACCACAATACATTTTTCCATTGCTGTTTAGTCCAGTTCAAATGGGTGCGTACAAAGTCAAGCCGAGCTTTTCGGTTTTTTTTCCGACACAAACCGTTTTTGTTTACATCTATAACTTCTAAGACCATATTCTCGGGTTCTTCTTTTAATGGTGTGCAGACTGGCATCTATTTAAAGTTCAGTTTTAGCTTCTCTGGGAACAGCTTTGGGATATTTCGTAAAAAAATTCTTGATTTTCCGATCTTCTCTTACAGTTGTAATACGGGGTCTTCCACCTTTATGAGTTGTGTGAATGTTACCACTATTAATAATGCGGCAAATCGTTGATTTTGGAACGAAGTACTTTATAGAAATTTATTTTTGGGAAAGTCCATTTTGAAAATCATTTAAAACTTTTGATTTAAAATCAGAATTGTATTTATTTCCTGCCATTTTTTACAAAAACTATTCTTACGATGTTTATGCTTCCAAAATCTTATTACAACTATTAAAGAACAATAATTATAATAAATTTGTTTAAAAAATGTAACGGCCTGAATCTCTTATTAAAAAGGAATGCGATTACCGTTATATCCTAGCATTTGTTAGTATACATTGTTTCGTTAAGAGTAAGAATAATGAGAGTTGCAAATGTTTTGAACACCTGCATTTTGAATACATATATTATTATTAATTTTTTTGTTGTTTTAATTTAACGGAATTAATTTTTTTTATTTATTTAACATTAAATAATGTATGAAGAACATGTAAAAAATAAATTTTAGTGTGATTTAAAGAAAATAAATCAATGAAAACAACAAATGCGATCTCAGTTCCAAATGTTTTGACCACTACTGTACCTGTAAAGGTTGGCTTAGAAATGTTTACCGGATCTATGATAAGCCCTTAATGGGTTAAATAAAATAAATCAAAACACAAACAAGTTCTTAAAATTTTCGATTAAAACATGACTAACATATTACGAATTAATTACTGAACAATTGAGAGAGCGGGTTTAAAAAAAATCCAAACTAAATTTAAAAAAATATATGAAACAAATGATACCAGCAACAAGATACAAGGTCAACAAGTCAGTAAAAACAAATGAAATGGACAAAAGAAACAATCCGCAACAAAAAAAACTGTGAATAATAAAAATGCTTTAAAATTAAAAGGGAAATAAACCTGTTCAATTACTTAGCGCTCTTACCAACTGTGTTCAATATAACCGCTAATATCATTGATAAACGATTCTTAATTTAATTTGAGTTAATCCATAAAAAAGCTGAGGAGTTGAACATTAGCAATACGAATTTCAACGTGTGTGCCAGATTATTTTTAGGTACTTAAAAAAATAACTGGTTAAAAAAAAAAAGAGTTTATAGAGACTTTTTATGTGAATTTGGATTAGGATGTTCCATAGTAAATCTTAATTCAATTTTAATATATTCTTTGCAATGCCATTTAAAAAACGCTTAATTATACTACTTATAGTTGTTACACTGAGAGAATTATCTACATGATATTTAAATCGACGAAATTCGCCGGAACTCGTTTATTGGAACGTTTCATTATAATTTAAGCACATATTAAAAACTAGTTTTCTCAACATTATGAACCATGGGGGGAAAAAACTAATAAAATTCGCTCTGTTTGTGGAGGATACAGTGTCGCGCAAAATAAAAGCAAGAAAACATACGTAAGTCTTTAATTTTAAATATTTCATCTTCCAAATCAGCTAGAAAAAAAAAATTATTGGATCTTTTATATTATTATATAGAGTATATAAGAATTATATAAAAAACTGATCAAAATAAATATGTGGAAAAATGCAAATCAAAAAATAGTGTAGCTCCCAATATGAGGCTATGCAAAACAAAAGCAACAATATGAAAAATATTTAGCAATTTAATGAAAATAAAAGCCAGATCGAAATACTATTATCGACCTAGCTAATATGTTTAAAAGCTCGTTATAAATTAAAAATAACATAAAAATAATCTCGATGTATATTAAAACGGAAAACTAATAACAATGTAAAAAATATTACTTGAGAATTTTTTTTTATATAAAAAAAACATTTTTGGTCTTCAAACTTTAGTAATGTCATGATGCTTAACAGGTTTTTTGTTAAAACTCTGCCTATTCTTTAGGCTCTAGATTATATAAAACTTCGGGTTCTAATGATATATTTAGCCAGATCGAAATACTAGTATAAACCAAGCTAATATGTTTGATTTGCATTATTTTGGAAGCTCGTTAGAAATAAAAAAAAAATAGTTTTATAATTTTTCTGAATGATTTTTCGTAAAATACTTATTTTAAACTTATTTCAACCATTTTCTATTAGGTATTTGCAGTTTTAAAGTATATAAACTTTAAAAATTCAATAAATCTGAATTTAAACGATTTTTTTTTTTTTTTTTTTTAATTTAACCAATACTCAGGGGATGCCTCCTACTCTTGCAGTGCATTGTATTGATTAGGAAAATAGGGTATGGGAAGGAGGAAGTAGTGTTTGTGGATATTTAATTTAAATTTTTCTAAATTGTAAGTAACAGGAATGACTTTTGCGGGAAGTTTGTTCCACATACGAATCGTTCGACTAAAAAACGAATTTTCTCTGTAATGCGTTGTGCGAAACACAGGAAAATCAACTACAAACGGATGTGCTCTACTAGATAAGCGAGTATTACGAATAAAAACTCGGGCTCGTGGAATAAGTTCACTTATCTCAGATGAGCATCTCCCATGGTAATATCGATAGCAAAGTGTCACACAACCCACATTCCGACGATGCTCCAATGAATCAATCGAGTTGGATACACTACTGTCATTGATAAGCTTCGCCGCCCTCCCCTGAACACTGTCCAGAAGCTTCAGAATAGACAGTGGAGCCCCTGCCCATATATGAGAGTTGTATTCCATTTTTGGCCGGATATAGCTGGTATAAATAGTAAGGAGATCGGATGGAGTGAAGTAAGTAGAAAACCGAGACACTTGAATGCCTCTTTCGACACTTGAAATACGTGCTTATTCCAACGGACATCACACTGTATTCTCATGCCCAGAACATCAAGAGTATCCGATTCCTCAACACCTATACCATCCATAGCTACAGATGACAGTGTTAATTCCACAGCCCGTCTGTGGGTTAACATACATCATTGGGTATTGCGTGTATTAAAATCAACCTTATTCGCGCGACCCCACTCGGAGATTGTAGAAAGGTCTTGATTGAGTGTGTCATTCATGTTCTGCCGCATGCCCTCTATCTCCAAAGAGCTTGGCCTGTGATCGAATGAAAATGAATGACAAATGTTGCTTTCATCTGCAAAAGAGTAGAAATATCTGGAGCAACCACTTTACTCTCACCAAAGCGGTGGAGTGACCGGCTTCAACGTTCCGATAGAAACGCCAACAGGTCTCCCGTAGATCGACCACTACGGAAGCCATACTGTCGATCATTTAAAAGTGAATTGGTCTCTAAATATTTCACAAGATGGTGGTTAACCATGGTCTCCATCACTTTGGAGAGCGCAGAGCAAATTGCGATTGGGCGGTAATTTTCAGTACTCTTTCAAGAGCGGGCAGTGGTTGATCGCTTTCCGGAAAGAAAGAATTTCTTGCAAAAAGTTCAGCGAAAAGGTTGGCCTTATCAACCGCGTCGGTGAATGATTGATAATAATAATATAAAATCAGTCATATTAATATACATTTAATAGTTGCGAAGTTTGCCATACAAACTTTGGCTAAATTTGGAATTATTTAAAAAATGTAACTCAATCACTTTAACAAAGTTAATAACAGGACCAAATTTAATTGCTAATACACGGATCAGCATAATTTTTACATCTCTATGCATTTTTCGATTTCCAATTTCGAAGGGCTAATAATGCGAACTGCCTTTTTTTGTTACATGGAACACATTTTTTACTTGCACATATACAATTTCAAATATTTTCTGACAAACTTTCTGCCGTTTCATAAAAACTTTCAATAAATTTTGAAACTTGTTTTTTTAAAAAAGCGAATATTGCTGCAAGTTTGTCTTGAATTAGCGAACATCTCCATAAAACTAATGAATCATTCCGACAATGAAGCGTTTATATAATATATAAAACAGTTTCATACAATTTTTTTTAATATTAACAAGTTTCCTTGAATTCCTAACTGCAAACTTATCTCAAAGTAAGTTTAGGTTTTCACTATAGTTATGAATGTTAACTTTATATGGAAAGTTCTGTGGTTAAAATTAAACTATGGTTATTTCTAGATAAGTTAGTCGCCCTTAGTAAATTTTTTAAATTAGTTTATTTATTGTTTTATTTATATTTTTTTAATATTCTCAATTTTTATGTGCACTTGCGTGCCTTTGTTTGATGTGTAGTATACAAAAGAAAGAACTAAATGAAACGCGGTTGTATTTTGTGTAAGTCTTATAATGGTTGTGTTTGTTTGTATCTTTTCTTTTTTCTCTATTTCATCCATACAAGTTGTGAAATCTACATCTAGTCTTTGTACTTGTTCTCCTTGCTAATAATGTGTTTATCAGTACACTTTTGGTAGCAACGTAAATTAGTTAAACGTTAGCTCAAAAGTAGTTTTTTTGTAAAAGCGTTTAACTATAATTTTAGCTGAAAACGCAATGTCAACAAAAAAAAAATGATGAGAGCTAGGTAAATATTATAAATAGATGTTTAACAAAATTTTTAACTAACTTTTTTTGAGTGTATGAATTTTACGAAAAAAAGTTTATGCAAAATTTCTTAATATTAATAAAATTTCTTGAATATAATGAAATGCTTCATTAAATATACGAAAAAAGAAATTGGTGACATTTTTTAATTAATATCATGAAGGATAATTCTTTCAGCGTATATACTCTATTCAATAGTATCAAAACCCAATCAAAATCTTTTCTCTAACCGACCTGGAAGATTGAAATATTTCAAATCAAATATATACCTATATTTTGTTGCTTTTGTTTTGCGCGACACTGTATATGGACAGTATTGAGAAATAGCCGATAGCGTATTAATTATTAGTTTTTAAAATTAATTGTTTAAATCATTATGGATTTATTTAAACTAATTTTATATTGTCAACGCAACAAATCTAATTACAACATTATGTCATTTTCAAATAACGAACGTTTGTTTCTGAACACAAAAAATTAATGACTTAAAAAGACCTTCAACATTTTAACCATGTAAAAAAACATGAAATTAAAATGTCTTATTTTAACCTTTACAAACGTTGTGTAAATTTAATATATGAAAATAAAAACCAATAGATGGAAAAGTCAAAGGTTAGTCCAGCGTCTTAGCTCTCCTCAATTGTTTTTCTCTCTTTAAAAATAAATTATCACTAGGGCTCGGAAGTTAATGTGTATATTTTTTGAAAATCGTAAAGCTTTAACATAAAATGTTAAAAAACGTGCATTTTATTAAAACAATTTTTAGTATTTTTTATCTAAAAAAAAACCGTTATAACTTTGTTCTCCAGCTAACGACAACAAATATGCATTTACATGAACTTCTGAGCCCTAATGATCAGCAATTAAGTTTTTTGGCAAGACAGATTTGCCAAAGGTAAAAAACGAGAGACATTTAAAAACACACCTCATGTTAATGTTATTTGTGTTGCCACTAGCAACAAGAGTTGGTAAACAATTGGCATGTTGCTGGTGTGGCTGCAAACATATTTTGCCGCAACATTATTAAATATCCGACCAATGACCGAAAAACAAAACCGGAATTCAAATGCTACAATAACTCGAAATATTAAAAAAATTTAAAATAAAATGCTAAAAAAAATCCCACAACATAAACATAGTTGCGGTCAACCAAATAGCACTACTTGTGGGTTTTCCTAGTGACCGAATGTTTAGAAAATTTATTTAATTCACAAGGTGAGACTGTTCGTATTTTGTATACCGTCCACTGGTTTTATCCTAGACAACTATGTACGTGTTCAGGGCTTAATGACTTACATCGAAAGTATTTAAAGTTGGACGTTCTAGTTCTCAACTCAATATGCTCATTTACATTTTTAATGAGTTCGTTCTCCTAGTGCATTCGCCAAGTTATTTAAAGAAATATTATTATAATTATTTTAGTCTAAAGTGTGTTTTGATCGGTAAATGAAATGAACAATTGTATCCAACTCTCGCTAACAAAGGAGGTATCCTGCTGCGAATCCTCAGATCTTAATGAACTTTGGAAATAGGTTTGATCAAAAATTAACCCCTTTTTCGTTTTTTTGTGGATTATTTCTGTCTATTTTAAAGAAACTAGACTACTTTGAAAGCTTTTAAAAGACACATTCACTAGAACATAAAACATGTCAAAAAACTTTCAGGTATTCTTCTTATGACCGTAATTTCAAGCAATAGATAACTACCGGTATTCAGTTAGCTATCTATCGTGTACACGAACAAAATCCAGTAGATATTGCTTGAAATTACGGGCATTATTCAAAAAAATGTGTTTTAAGTAGTGTCCGACCGATTAGCCGGCTTCGGTCAAAAATAGACAAACAGACAATAATTTGGCCGATTACTGATTATTACCCAAAATAACCCGAAACATCTTAAACAACAACAATCCGCACATAGCTTTCAGTATGGGAGCGTTTTTGGTCTGTTTTGAGTTACTGCGGTAAAGTATTGTTTAAAATTTACCAGTTCAAGTTTTATATTTTTGGAATATATTGAATCAGCCAATTTTAATGAAAATTGGATATGTTGTTGAGGACATAAAAAATTTCATAATTTTTGTATTAAAACATCTTTAAATTTAAGAAATTCAGATTTTTTTTGTACGCAGTATTAAAGTACTCGTGAAAATAAAAATGTTGATACCCATATTGCCTATGATATGGGCACAGGGTTGCCACTTGTTTAAAATATGAGTTAAAAAGCTCTTCGGAAAAAGTCGTGTTAAAGCTGAATGATTACGAACATTGAAAAAGAGCAGAAACACCCTTGATTAAATTAAATAAGCATTGTTATATATAAATTTGAGTTCATAAGTCATAAATAAATCTAAATCTAAAAAAGCAACAACTTCGAAAAAATTATTTTTTTGAAATAACAGAAAGGTTCGGACATGCACTGACATGTTTTATATTACCATGATTAGAGATTATTTTTTTAAATAAATTAAATGAAATTGAAATATAAAATTTTATACAAAATATATTAAAAAATGTCAAAAAAATACGTTGGTAATATTTTTTATCCTTTATAACATATCCTAGTTTCATTCAAATCTGAGGATTCAGCACAGTGTAGTTTCCTTCTTAGAAGAAAATTAATTATATGTAACACAAAATTTCTCTTTAAATAATTTTGATTAACCTCTGGTAGTCAATGTTTGAATTTAATGTTTCAGATATCTGCTTAAAGGCTTTGCATAGATCATTACATAGTTAATTTTTTTTTATTGTTCTCTTTTAAACCCCAATTGTACCAAGATTTATTTTTGTTAATCCAAAAAGTACATCTTCAGTTCGTTAGCCTTTACCTCAAGAGATATGACGGTAAGGGATAAAATTAAATATCAAAATCCCAGTCTTAGCGCCTCAAATACAAATTAAATGGTTATAGCTCAGTTTCAGTGATGGAGCTTGGTAACTTAGGAGAGACCCTTTTTCATTCCATTTAAACTACACATTTATTGGAAATTGCAAAAAATGTCTTTAAATCAACTTTCAAGGGTGAGACCCTTTTCCTTTATGCACCTCCCCGCAAGAATTTAGAAAAAATTCTTGTCTAAGTGGATATCTACTAGGAATAAAGAACCCAAATACTAAATTTAAAGATACTCGCATAATCAGATTGGCCAGGCCTTTTCGTCGTTCTAGGAGAAATATCACAAAATTCCGTCTTAGCGGATGCCATTTCCAGTTTCTTGCTTTAGTGATTTGTCAAGGGTGCCAAGGGGGATAAGGAACTAAAATACTAAATTTAAAGATCCTAGCTTAAGCGGTTTGTTCAGCCCTTTCCCACTTTTTGTGCCTTCTCGTAGAAATATCCAAAAATTCTGGATGTTATTTAAATTTCAAGTTTCTTGCTATATTGCTTTTTGGCCAGGCCGCCAAGGGGGTGATTTTACTCATTCGTGACCCTTTGCGAATTTCCCTTGTGCCCCTCACATGTTTGCCTCTCAAGTGAGCGGACTTGTATGCCGGAGTAATAACCTAGCAGCGGTTTATGCAGGTCGTTGTTGAGTCGGTTAGTGAGTAAAGTTATTATTTTATAAAAAGTGCTTTCCAAGCCAACTTTACTGCTACAAGAAAAATGTACAGGGCATCAATTATGTATCTTTTTTACGACACACGACAATAAAATGACGCATCATTATCGTTTCGGGGATGGAACTAATTTTGTTTACTCATCTCATATCTTATAAATGTCATATGAAACCGATGCAACAAAAATTGTTACATTTACGCTGTTAAAACTAGAATGATTTAGGTGTCATTTCATTGTCGTGTGTCTTAAAAAAGATACATGATTGATACCCAGTATTTGTTATCCTTATTATGCTAACCACTAAAATAGTTAAATCCAAAGAGGTTCTAATTTCTGTTCTACAACCGATTCTTTTTGTATGGAGTTTGTCCTATTTGCAATATGTTCTCTACCTCCAAACAAAATCCGGTTGTTTTAGAACCGGTTTTAGAACCAGTTATAGAACTGGTTCTGTGACCATTCGTGTGAACTATAATTACAAGTCTCACACAGAGTTTCGCTGCTAAAAAATTGCAGAACATTTAAATTGGTGCTATTTTATTTATCTCCAATGTTTATATTATAAATATAATATACAGTATTTTTTTATTTATTGTTTTCCTGTGTTAAGATTTTTGTTGCTGTAGTTGTTGTTTTATACTCAAGACAAAAAATCATTGATCACGATTTCGTTTTAATGTTAATGAGGATGATGGGAGAATAAGAAGAACGAGTAAAAAACATAGACAAACCAAGAAAATAGAGAACAAGGTAATAAGAAACGTATGCATATTACATACAAATTCACTTTCACTTTTTTCTGTTTTTTTTTTTGCACAAGAATCAATTTACATGTTGAAATAAAAGATCAAAAACCAGAATTCGAGTCAAGACTCTGAAACATGATTGTGGTATACGATGTTGGTGATCATTGTGCATATCGAATACAATGCAGCAGTAACAACAAATGTAATATAAAAACAGATGTATAGGGTATAAGGGGGATCATTTTCCAAATTGCTGACGTTATTAAACCAAAGCATACTTCGTTTTAAATAATTGTTATTCGTAGTAAAAAATTAATTTATTTTAATTTTTTTTTAAATTATTTTTTTATGTAATATGAAAGTTATTAATTTTTTTGAATGTCTTATATATCCAAGAACAAACGCACTACAATAGGACAACGCCTTCAAAAGCTATATAACTTTGACCGCTTTCCCTGAAAATGTGCCTATGTACGTCGTAAAGAATCACACTTGGTACCTAACTATTTCTCAAGTCATGGTTTATTTTTTACTATGAAACTCAGTTCACGCAATATGTCAGCCAATTTTAAATAAAATTAATGAAAAAACTCTTGTAAGTTTCAAGTAATTTTTTTAATTTTTCAATGACCATCAATTTTTTAGGTGACGACTTTTCAATGTAAAAATAATCATGTCCTAGTTTGTAAGTACAGTCGAACTAACTCTGCCCATCGTTTCTTTCAATTCAAAAACCTTGAACAATAAGAGGAATTTAAAGTGCGAAAATATTTAAAATTACTCACATCTTTACGGGTCTTAGACGTATATTTCGAAATGTTACAAACGGGATATAAATAGGGTGGAGGATATATAAATCTTACTCGTGGAGTAACTTCATCAAATCAATGTTGTACATTTTTCATTCGTTTTTTGGAAAATGCGAAATTGGGCGAAAAAGCACCTTAACTTAAATATATATTGTTCCAACTTAGAGGCTACAGCCATATACTACAATCAATCATAAAAATCCGTCCATACGTTTTTATATTAAGACGATGTCCTTTAGAGGTATCGAGTTGGAATCTTGTATGTCCTTGGACAAAAATAAGAGCTTTTTTTAAACGCCTAAGAATCAATCTAACTTTGTGTTTAAAACCAACGGTTTTAGACAAAATAAATATGTTTTTATGATTTTTGAAATTTCTATTTATTTCAAAATATTTATTTTTTGAAATTTCACGAAATTTTAACTTAACACTTTCTGGCTTACAAACCATGCACTGCACAGAAAAATTACTTTACATATTTTGTAAATTTGGTTTTCTATCGAAATAGTTTAATTGGCGCATTTATGGCCAATTTAAAATTCCCCGCCGGGATACGGGCTTGCGGTTGGAGGGTTAATTAAAATAAAATAGAGCCTAAGGTTAGGATGTCAAGAGGATGGGTGAAGAGGAAGGGTGAATAGGAATGGTGAAGAGAATGGGAATTAGCGCCTTAAGGGGCCCATACACGACACCAGCATCACTTGATTGCGCATGCCGATTGACCGTATATGGGGTTGTGGAGCGATTGTACATGCCGATTGAGCAAAATCAAAAACAGTTTGATATTTTTATGATTGTACCAGCATGCATGTATCGTGTGTGGTGAAATTAGCTCAGTTTTTAAAAGTTTTCAAGCAGTAAACAAGACCATGAATGCAAAGGAAAAGTTATTTTGGGAAAAATTCCTCGATTTATACAAGTCAAAGCCGTGTTTATGGAAAATTAAAAGTTCAGAATATTGCAATCGTGATTTAAAAAGCCAATATTATAATAAAATGGATTAGAAATTAAAAGAATTTGATCTTGCCAACAGAGACAAAGTAGTATCCATGAAGACCTTTTCTACACACTTTTTGTAAAGAAATGAAAACTGTACCAGCATGATGGTGTTGTGTATTGTGATTGTGCATGCATGCTGGTGTGTATTGGCCCCTTTACCTACTTATATAAAATATATCACTATGGAACAAATAAATAATAAGTACCTACACTTCTGTTTAAAGTTTCCAGATTGTCGAAAAATCCCCACAAGTTAGGTAGTGAGGCGTAGGTGACTAATGTCTAAAAGCTCACAAATTATTACCACTTTTTAAAATCTTGTTTGTTTTCTAAATTGGCATTTCTATTATCCTAGGATATGTCACAGAGTTCGGTGACATGTCCCAAGTTCGATGTGTGACATGTCACAAGGAGCCAATTTCCCCCTGATATGACAATGCCATGGTGACAGGACCGTTCCATATGTCGGGATCGTTATGGCAAGGAGATTATATTTATTTATTTATTTCATCTATTGGGTTAAAACCCCTTACAGATTACATTTAAATACATATTTCATACAAAAAAACCAAAATAACAATAATTTTAATCATCAGCAAAAATTAAGGAATAGTAACACAAGTTTAACGCATATCCTCGTTCAGCAAGTTCGATACTACCCTCTTCAATCGATTTCTACCAATATTAAAATCAATTCGGTCAGATACCGAATTAAATAAAATAATACATCTATATATTGGCTCATTCATTCCATAGTTAGTTTTATGGAAAGAAGGCTCAAAAAAGTGGTTTACCCTTAAAAGCCTGACTGGGACGTGAAATGGTAAAATGGATAACAACGAAGAGCAATCTATTTTACAATCCATTATATCCTTTACAAAAATTACGCTTTGGACCTTTCTACGAATCAATAGCGTTTGTAAGTTAAGAGATTTACATCTCTCCTTGTAGTTAGGCGTATTATCAAAAGTATACTGCTTTCTAAGAGCAAATCTCGAAAAGCGTTTTTGGATTTTTTCAATCCGATTTATATTCACGTCGTAAAAAGGATTCCAAATTACACTTAAATATTTTAAATGAGACCTTACCAAGGACTCAAAAAGTGCTTTAAGTGTGTTCACATTTGAAAAAATCTTTGAATTTCTTTTCAAAAAACCAAATTGTGAGTTTGATTTAGAAATAATGTAATCAATATGATCCTTAAACGTTAATGTCGAATCAAAATAAATGTTCAAATCTTTTATAATTTTATGACGCAAAAATGTAGTATTATTTTCACCTTCATAATTATAAATGATAGGAGAATGTTTACGAGTATAACTTATTACTTTACATTTAGAAAAATTAAGAAAGAGATGGTTGTTTTGACACCAACTCAGTAAGCAACCAATGTCTTGTTGAAAGTCTCTACAATCATCAGCTGATAGAATATTGTGAAACAGTTTTAGATCATCTGCGTATAACAAGCATTCGCAGTTTTTAAATACATAAACGATATCGTTTATAAACAAAAGAAATAGCAATGGACCCAAATGGCTACCTTGTGGTAAACATTAATCGGATTTGACAAAAAAGCTCCAATTTTTACAAAGAGGACTCTTCCGGATAAATAGGAGGCAACCCAGTTCAAAAAATTAGAGTGAAACCCCATTTTAAAAAGTTTCTTTATTAATATTGGATGTAAAAGTTTATCGAAAGCCTTTCCGAAGTCGGTATAAAGGGCATCTACTTGAAGACCCTTCTCGATTGAAGATATACAAGAATGTGTGAACAATGTTAGATTAGTGCAAGTGGATCTTCCTTTAAAAAACCCATGCTGACGATCTGTTATGTGATTTTTAAGTTCATAAAATAGTTTTCCATTTATGATCTTATCAAATATTTTAGGAATAATCGACAATTTTACTATAGGTCGGTAGTTGGTAACCAGATCTCTACGACCTGATTTGAATATAGGTGCGACGTAGGCAGTTTTCCATTCTTCCAGAAAATGGCCTTCGGAAAGCGACTTGTTAAAGATTATTGTTAAAGCGAAGCATAAGCGAATTCGAACAGTTTTTTAATAAAATTGGCGGGATAAGATCAAAACCACAAGACAAATCGTTTTAAACACAACATCAGACAAAACATCAAACAAAACATGTCGTTGCCCCGCGTATAAAGGCGTTCGATGCACAGAAGTTAGACACCGTATTATTAGTTATACATACTTATGTTCCTTTATGGTGAGTTCGGTGAAAGATTTACTTCTTATTCATCCAAAGGACGGTGTCGTTCTTCTGTGCATCGTACTCCTTTATCCCCGGGGTAACAACTTGTTTTGTTTGATGTTGTGTTTCGAACAGGATTGTCACTCCTATAATATAATATCCTAGGTTATGGTGGCAGTTCGTGGAGTTATGCCCCAATTGCGATTCATCTCTTTTCTACCCTACACTTCAAAATAAACTAAAGCAACAGCTGTTGCATGTGTTAAAGCCATAATGCATAAAAAATAATAACAACAACAATGAAAAAAAAAAAAATCACAATTTTGAAATCAGGAAATTTTATACTTTAAATAAAAATCAGCTGCAGGTATGCAGAGTACACAAATACAAACAGAAGCACATCGTACACTGTATTTTAATAATTTATTTAGGGTTTCTTTTTTGATTTTATTATTGTTAATAAAATTATTTTTTTTTTTTAACAATTTATTGAATATTTTTTATTACTTTAATTAATTCATATTTAAACATGTTTTTATTTTTGTTTAATAAACTAACACGCACACACTACAATATCGATGTTGAAAAGTACCACATTTGATTTTCATTAATTTCTTCTTTTGCTTCCGTAATATTTGTTTTTCTATTATAAAATATTTTTCAATTATTATTTTTGGTGGTTGTTAAATAAGAAAAAAAAAAAACTAAACACGAAGCCAAAGTAAGTTTGGTTGTTATAATTATTTGTTCGCTTTGAAACCGTTATTCAAATGTCCGCAAACACGTTGCTCCTCGTGCAATGATCGTCGAAAGACTGATCAAATAGAAAATAGACATATGGGTTGCTCACAACAACAAAACTTTGCGAGTAATCTGTGAAGACAAGACGACGAGACATAATAACAATACTAATCACTGCGAAAAAATAACTAATGTGTATGTCAGAGATGGGATATTGAAATTTTGAAATGATTGGGAAGCTAAACCAACATAGTACTTTTTCGCACAGTGGACAAAAATAGTAGGAGTTGGCGTATTTGCATACAAATTTTGTGAAAATTAGAAAAAAAAAACATAATCCCATATTTTCTGAGTTATGAATTTTGAATAAAAGCTACAATTCTCTTTAATATGTAGTACAAATTAGGTATTATTATAGGAATAGAGTAGGTATTGTTTGCGCCAATTTTCATTTCGATCGCAGCAACGACTCGTGTAGCTGTCGTATATACTTTTTCATGAAAACGCTATAAATTTTTTTTTACAAAATAGTTGCAAGGATATGCGCCTTTTCCAAATATATTGAATTTTGTTAATAATCAATAAAAGCTATAATTATCTTTACAATGTTTCAAAAATTTGGTGTTATTCTCAAAAAGGCATTAGTAATATTTGTGCCAATTTTAATCCCAGTAAGGTATTGTATAGCGGTCATTCATAGCCTTTTTAGAAAAAAGGAAAATTTTCCTATTGCCCCATTTTTTTATTTTGTCGGAGTTATAAATATGCCTATTTTTTATAAAATAATTGTAAGGATATTCTAAAATTCCATACATCCTGAATTTTGTAAGTTTTGAATAAAAGCTATAATTCTCCTTACAATGTTTCGAAAATTGGTTATAATTCTTGAAATAAAATTAGTAATATTTGTGCCAGTTTTAATTTCAATCGCAACAAGGACTCATACAACTGTCATATATCATTTTTTCTAAAAAGGCGATAATTCTTTTAAACATTATGGGAATAAAACAAAATTATAAAAACGATAAGAGGTTTCAACTATCAAAAATTTTTCTCAAATCGGGTTGGTAATAGAATTCACCAGACCATCCTTTTTTATACAACGTTTAAATCTAAATAAAAATATATTTATAAATAAATACCTCAAAAATAAAGAAAATTATATGACTGCGATATTTCTCAAAATTTACGGAAAAGAGTACCATTGTACCAAATTTTCCATCCCTGTTGTATGCTGTTTTATTTTGTTTTGGATGGTCGTGAAGATAATGAGAACAGGGCAACTAATTGATACGATTGAGAGCAAGGGTGCCAGATGATTTTGATAAAAAATCGGCATGTTTAAAAACAAAAATCGTCAAATAAAAATACTCATTTAAATCTAATAAAACATATTTTTATTAACAAAAAATTACAAAACAGAACAATTCTACATTAACTAATGTTTATAACATATAAAATAACATAAAAATCAAAAAAATAAACGTTTTCCAAATAAATTGTAGTTAACATAAAAAAATATATTTTATAAATACATATTTGTGTTTGACATTTTTATCAAATCTTTTTTTATATCAGCATCGCAACACTTTGAATTATTAAATTTCAAATAATCTTTAGAAAATAGATTTGCCTGTGAAGATTAATTTTCCAGAGAACATCGAAACTTTGTTTTGTTTAGGTTGACTTGACTAAAAAATTCTTTCCACATTTGCGGAAGAATGTGGAAGGACTATAATTTGTTGTACAAACTTTGACAGCACTGGAAATGCACCTGACCTTTTAAATCTTAAATTTTTGTCAAAAAGGTTGCAAATTTATTCTTTAAAATTTAAAAATTTTAACTCTCTGAATTCAGAATCTAAAAATTTGTTTTTCTTTTTTTTAGAAATAAAGCTATGATCAAAAAAAAACTGTTGGCTTTTTTTTTCTTTTGTTTTGATTCTTTCATTCTCATAGTTGGTTATTTTTCAAACAAAAATTTACTAAACCTTCAAACACACAAACACCGCGTAATTTTAATTTGATTTAATTAATTTTTATTGAGAGCTAAAAGTTTGGATCGCAAAAGTAGCTGTATAAAGATAACATAGAATGCAAAAAAAAACTTAAAACTATACAGTATTGTTTAATAATACAAACACAGCATATAATTTTAAGTAAACCTCACCCCTTTTGTAAAAGCGCTAACTTATTAACAGTTGTCTCTTTTCAATGTTGCAAGTATTTCAGTGTTGCCCAAATTTATAAATTATACTAAAATAAATAAAGTTACCGTGTTTTAAAGATTTATCGAAAAATCGGCATTTTTTGAGCAAAAATCGGCAAATCGGCACTTTGATAATTTTGAGGCAAAAAATCGGCAAATATGGCAGGCCTGATTGAGAGTTTATGTATAAATCGAAAAAAGAGAGTGAGTACCAATCATGAGAACCAGGGATGATAAAGTTGACACTAAAGTACTATTTACAAGCAGAAACTTAAAAGAAGCATGATACCACAATGACTATTTTTAAAAATGTTTCCTGAACCTCAAGAAAATCATTTACTAATCTAGCAGAAATTTGGATATGTGTTGAAGGAGAAACATCAAAGTCCGTTTCATATTTATAACCCATGTATGAAATAATACCTTGCAGCTCTTTAAAATTTAAACTAATCAAGTTTCCTTGATTTTTGTGATTGGGTATGAATTGGCAGAATGTCATTTATTAAAATATTTATTTAGTTGCTAAATGATTTGATAAATTTGAAAACTTAATACGATTCGTTAGGAAGTAACAATGATATTGATAAATTTAATATAAAATATTTATTTTTGATTTGGATGGAAATGGCTGTTGGTTCAGTATTATATAGTTCGCATTTTGAAATTTCATTAGAAAACATCGCCTGCAAGTGGGCGGCTTAAATTGCTAGGGTTGATTTTCGACAAAAAAGCAATAAATAAAGTAAAATATAATCAAAAAATAGCGTGAGACAATGCAAACTAAAAATTAAATATGTCTACACCGAAAAAACTAAAATTGAGTTTCAATTAAAATATTTGTTGATACAGTTAAAAGTTTACTTGAATTCGGTCCTATTTTAATTGATATTATTTTTAATTATAGTTTTATTTATATCTATTAAAAATTTAATTGAATATTGTTTTTTTTTATTCGAACAAATTTTTAATAGATGCTATTAAAACATTAATTAAAATTTAAAATCGCCAAAAATTGGGGAAAATATTGCTTACATTAAAAACAAATCTCCAAAATTACAAAATATAAAAAAAAAACAAAAAAAATTAAAAAAAATTCGCCAAATTTGAAAAATAAATGTCAAAATTTAAATAACAATCCTTAAAATTGCAGAAATGTAAAAAAATTGCCAGAATTAAAAAATACCAAATTTCGAAAAAAATCTCTAAAAATAAAACAAACTAGTAAAATTAAAAAAAAAAATAGGCAAAATTAAAAAAAAAAATTTGAATTTTTTACTTTAATCGATTTTTTTTTTTAATTTTGGCGATTTTTTAAAATTTTTGCATTTGTTTCTATGTTGTTAATTTACGTTATAAAAACTGGAAATTTAGTTTATACCAAATTCATTATCAATTAAATATTTAATACATATTATTAAACACTTATTTGAAAGCGAGTTTGAAATCGAACAAAAGTTTAATTGACATTTTTTGACCATAATTTTTTCTGTGTATTTTGACATAATATTTTAAAACGGAGATACCACTACGGAGTAACAAATATGACCCAAACTTAAGTTTACGTGTGCTGTAGTGTGTCATTTCAAAAGTTGATACTTCACTTACAGTGCAACCTTTTTATTTTAATTTGATTTGATACGCACGCATCTGGTAACATAGTTTTCAGTATTTTTTTACGATAAATATTACGATATCTCAAAACCCATTGAAGCGACTCTTATTCAGCAAACAGAGACAATTTTTTAAATTCTCCGAAATAGATTTAAGTCTCAAACTTTGATCGATATGTATTATGTGTCAACGTGGTCCACTTTGACTAAAATTTTCTAATTTATTTTAGACTCAATATAAACAAATATCTATTGACGCTCCTTGAAATGCGACATTTTAAAATTAAGCATCTAAACTAGTCTTTGTGTAATAACGATGTTGTTTTTTTTAGAAATTTTAAAAGGTTTTTAGTTAAAAAATTCATTAAAGAAAATTATAATTATTAACGAAAAAGTTAAATATGAAGGGTAAACACACCAGACCGCTTGAAAAGCACCAGAAATCGTAGAAAATATAAATCAAAGTGAATTGAAAAAAATACATAATTTAGTTTAAATAAAACCTGGGCGATGTCAGGTATGTTTTTAAATTTTCCAATTGTATATTTTTTCTATATCATTATTTCTTTCAGACTGCAATCACATTAGTGAGCTTAAACGCTGACTTGGAAAATTTACGATTTTGTTAATACAAGACATGGAGTATAGCCCCGATGAGCTCCCCCCGATCTTAAAAAGTCGAATATATGAAAAAAAAAAAAAAATAGTGAATATATTGTTCACCAATATTTAAAATCATTCAAATAAGTTGCAGCCTGAGTCCACGTGACAAAATTTCTTTCAAAATGTGTGTTTTTTCGAGTATTTTAACGCTGTTTTTAAATAAGTCTAAAATTCCTTAACTTTAAACATATTTTCATACAAAGATGTGTTAAATTTCACCGCCACTTTTTAACTTAAAAACATGGGATTGGGCCGCTGAAAAAAACGTTTATCATAATCTTTGCTCCTTTATCACCTATTCGAATTTTATTAAGTTCAAAGGGAACCCATCGGAAAAGCTTCCTTGTAAGTATCAGTCAATTTATATTTGCTTTTTAATTTGTCTACAAAATCTGATACTTTTGATTTCACGAAGAAAAAAATCGTAGTTTTTTCTATGGTTAGAAATCTTTAATTTCCCGGACATAATTTTATAAATTCATGCATAAAATTAATTTCGTCGAAAAATTTTAATATGAACTCGTTTCATTTGTAACATTCGGAGTTTTTAATTTAGTTTTAGAGTTTTTTCAATGTAAAAAGCTTAATTAAGTTTCGACGTTTGTTCCGTGTTTGTTATTTAATGGTGTAAGTTACTAAATTCCATAAAATCTCCATTTTCATTATACATATCTTCATTTTCAAAGTTTTCCTTTGTTTTTCTTCATTTTCAAAGTTTTTTTTTGAATAAAATAATATGCCCAAATACTTAGAAAGGAATTTGCTACAAATTATAAAGTTGTAAACTTTTTGCAAGTGGCTAAAGTCTAAAAGGAATAATAACGTAAAATCCGTATTTGACGGTAATTTTATCTGCAAATATTCCGGATTTTAATGAAGTTTTAAAATTAAAAATCAGATAAAACTATAGCTTTTATTTTGTACATATTAGTATAAGTTTAGATATAAATTTATACCGCTATATAAAATCGGATTAAATTGTATCCCGCTTATTCGGATGTTATTTAATCTGATGTCAAATTAAACCTAAACTTATGCAAACTCATACATATATTTATTTATATGGGCCCATTTCTCGAATAAAACTGTATTGAGACTCACATTAAATTTCGTATAATTATATAAGGCATCATATTAATTTTTTTAATCGGGTTATTAGATGTCAAAAGATTCTGTGTGCACTAGGGTTATAACTTTTGATTTTTTTTTTCTCATAAAATATAAAGTAACGCAATTTTATTTTTTCGCGGTTTTCAAAAAGGTTTCCGCATAATCCTATTTTTGGTTTATTAAACTAAAATTTAATATTGAGCTAAATAACTATGCATATCCAACTTAAAGGACACAAACGTTTTCAAATTTGACGTGTTTGGCGGATTTCGATAAAACAGATTAAAGCGTTGTTTCGCAATACAGACATCAAAATTTGCTAGTAAAAAGTTATTTAAAATATGTTGTGCAGTATTATTGATCAACTAGGACAATTTAAATGTTAAAAACTTAAAAAAGGGATTTTAAGGAAAACACTTTATGCGGGAGGTTTTTGTTTCAAAATGATCTGAAGAGCGATTTCTATTATTAATAGATTATTGCCCATTACGTGCTGATAGGTAAAAATTTAGCAAAAAAAAAAGTTGTAACCCTTGCGTTACAAAAAAAAAAAAATACAATCAAAATAAAAAATCGCAAACAAAAACCCCTTAGACCAGTGCAGTGGTACTTTGCAAAACTATTCCTCTCAAACTACCTCTATAACAGAACACATGCGACTAGTTTTCCTTCAACAATTTTTCTCCAGTTCTACGGCACGTACACTTCACCAGTCACATGATAGTTTTTTCCCACTGGTTCTGTTGCATATTACATAAATCCTCAAATGGTCATACTTTGAGACTACACTTTAAAATACTATGTAGGTAAACCCCACTGCAAATGTAGTTGAAAACAAATGACATTTCACATAAAGAAAGGACGACTTACATTTAATTAAAATCATCTAACATTGTCATTTGTTTTTTAATGTTCAAAAAATGACTAACAATTGTAGTAAAATTGAACCACATGGTAGTAAAAAATAAACAAACGTTTATTTTTTTTTATATTTTTAAATAACAAAAAACAACTGTAAAAAATGAATGTAAAATCATAAAACAGTCATTTAAAGTGGTTTGTTTTTTTAAATGAACTACAAGGTTAGTAACATATTTAATTTCTTCTACAAATGACTGACATTTACATTAAAAACAAAGAAACTGTTTTACAACCTAAACAATTACATATTTTTAAAGCAGAAGTTCCCTAAGTGTACCTACTTCTAACTTCACCCGTAGCATATTTATTTGAGTCGGTAAGGTAGTCAAGTTATTCGCCACGTCACACAGTGGCCCACAGGTAGCAATTGTCACCTCCTATGACAAGTCCATGTTAAAAGTACTGGTCACTTTCATATAACAGAACCGAAACTACACAAAAACAAATGAAATTTCATTTAAAAAAAGACGACTTACATTTCATTAAATTCAACTAACATTGTCATTTGTTTTTTAGTGTTCAAAAAATGACTAACAATAACAGTAAAAATGAACCACATGGTAGTAAAAAATAAACAAACATTTATTTATTTTTTTATTTTTTTAAATAACAAAAAACAACTGTAAAAATTGAATGTAAAATCATAAAACAGTCATTTGATGTGAGTTGTTTTTTAAATGAACTACAAGGTTAGTTAAAAATTTTATTTGTTATACAAATGACTTACATTTACATTAAAAATAATGAAACTGTATTACAACCCAAACAACTACATATTTTTAAAGCAGAAGTTCCCTGATTGTAGGACTGGTTCATACACACAAACTTCTAGTCTAGTGATTGATCCATTTCCCGCAGGGTATGGCCGATATAAAATACACCGTCTGGAGACGGGCTTGTCGGTTAGAGGGTTAAAATTAGTTATTTGTCGTTCTATATTGGCCAAATGTGACACTGTGCAGCGTATCGAAATTTTCATGGTTGTATTTAAAGTTTAAAAGACAAACTGTACAAAAATCTTGTTTTTTTACAATTACGAACATAAGACGCTAAAAACAGGAGTTTAATTATACGATTCTTTCAAGTATGAAGAAAATTTATCTAAACTTCATTCCAAAAAATCACTTGTTTTTATGAATCAGTTTTAGTCATCACTGTTAGTTGTTAAAAGAAATGTATGTTAATATGCAAATGCATTAAAAAATGTTTCAACACAAAACAAAAATATATATAGCAGAGTTTTTGGCTGTACGCAAAATAATTTTAAACTTGGCTTAAAAAGAGCTTTTAACTGATTTTTTTATTTTGGCTGGTTTGTGATTATTTATATACTCACCTTCCATAACATAAACAATGCTTCCGACATCACCCTCTTTAATAATAAGACTCTTTGCGGCATATTTAACTGGATACATGCAATCAACGATTTCACGTATTTGTGTAATATCAAGATTTTTCATAAAATCATTATCCAATATGGCAGATTTAATAATTTCACGGGATCTGAAAGGAGAGAATTGAACAAAAAAACAAATCATTAAAATGCAAATAATAAGATAAGAAATGTTGTTCACAAATTAGTCAAATGATCCTAATCCTTACATGGCCGATTTTGGTATTCTCATTAGTTTATCTTCAGCTTCTATTAAATCTAATAAAGGTTCTGCACTACAACCCTGACGTTTAATACGCTTGGGTTCCGAAGTCGAAGGAAAAACTCGGGTCGATTCCATGCCTATGGTGCAGTTGAAATCATCACAGTCAGATTTGTGATGTTGTAGAAAGACTTGAGTTAGTGGTCTTACCACTTGGCGAAATTTATCAATTTCATTTTGTAACTCAACGACTAGAGTATCTTTGGTATGACATTCTTCCTGCAGACGTGCTATACTTTGGCAAAAGAATCGATTCCGTTCTTGACATTCACTCAGAGCGTTTTCTTTTTCTTGCAAAGCCGAACGTAAATGTTCAATAAGATCAGCCATTTGTTGTAATTCTGGGCATGAATTACTTGAGTTGTGTTCATGACGATGATGATGATGATGTTGCTGGTGCTTCGGATGGTGGTGATGATGATGCTGTTTATCATCACCATCGCAACGTTCTAAATGTCTCTGTCCGGCGGTGCCACCTAAGCACGGTGGGACAGTCACAACATTATGTACTGAACTTTTAACCGACTGGTTTTCTTGTAAACATTTTTGTAGTTCTTGAATTTCATGGTCTTTATCATTTATTGCCAAGCGGGTCAAACGTAATTCATGACGTAAATTCTCTACTGTTTCTTCTAATTTACGGTATTCTTGAGACAAATGTGCATGACGCATTTGGCTCATGTTTATAGACGGTTGTTATTAAACGCACTTTCAAAAACAAACTGATCGGAACAAACAAAATTATTAAACGATTGGATGAGTTACACTTGCCATTGGCGTTGAAAGCGAAAGTTAACATTGTACTACTCTGTACGTGCTTAAAAAATATTAAATATGTCCTAAGAAATTTTTATGTATTTGCACAATTACAATACATGCTAAACTCATAAAAAAATCTCGTACAAATAGTTGAAAAATTCTCATAACTGAAAGTAGTACCTGCATATGAGTCATTCCATGTAAAATTGACTTCGATATCTCCGATGTCTTTCAAATTTTTTGTATGTCATCTTCATTAAAAAATATTTGACACGTGTTTCTAGAAAAAAATTAAACATTTTTTTTTGAAAAAGTTATGGGCATTTGAAAATTGTCAAAATCGTGAAAAATCTTAAGACATGACGACTTTGAAACTAAAGTTTTTCTAAAACTCGTGAATGGATTTTAAAGTTTAATACCTTATTTTGAAGGTATTTTAACCTTCTTTTTAAACATTATTTTTGTTTTCTTTTTTAATAAATTAAAAAAAAAAAAAAAAATGGGAAAAATAGAATCCATTCGACTTCCATTCTGAAATTTACAGGGAATATTAAGGTTATATTGAGCTTTAAGAAAATATTTTTTCAGATTTTTCGACTTGTTCGAAGATGGTGGAAAACAGAATTTAAGTAAAAAAACCAAATTTTAAAAATAAAAAAAAATAAATAAAAAGAAACAAAAATAATTTTTAAAAATAAGGTTAAAATACCTTTAAAATAAGGTATTAAACTTTAAAATCCATTCACTAGTTTTAGAATAACATCAGTTTAAAAGTTGTCATGTCGGATGACTTTTCACGATTTTGACGATTTTCAAATGCCCATAAAATTTTTTATTTTTTTTCTGGAAACACGGGTAAAATGTTTTTTTAAAGTTTAATACGTCTGGCAAATTTAAAGTAAATCGTAGGAGGTGTTGTAAAGAAGGTGTTCGGTCTGACATGGAATGACTCATGTGAGACATTAGAATTTTTGATATATTGTTTTTTGTTTATTAAAAATTGCATCCAACTAGACTGTTAAATACCCCAGTGTAGAATAGCATTAAGTACATATTTGGCAAGTACTTAAAATTGTTATTACAATTCTCATTACTTTTATATGGATTTGTCACACAAAATAATGTTATGATAAAAACATGTATACGCTTACATGTATATACGTACCAAAAAATGAGTCTTCAAACAAATTTTCAAAAAAAAATAAATTTAATAAAAAAAACTATTTTTTTGTATTTATAGTAATTAAATGTGCTAAAGTCCCAAAACTTATTTAACAAATTGTGAAAAGCAATCTGATGTAGGCGTGTCCCTATCCGGATTTCATTCCTGCCTAAGGAAATCTTCAGGGGACTTTGTTATTAGAATTTCTAGAGATATTTGTTGCTCGAACATTTTTTTAACAAAATGTGCCCACACGGGATTTGAACCCGGGCCTTGAGGTTGTCAGTCAAGCGCTCTACCATCTGAGCTATCTCGACATGTTATACTCGATAGATAAAAATATAAATGATTTTCCAGCTTACAAAAAATCAAAAATATGTACTTATATATGTCGTTACTAGAGTTGGAAAAATAGCGAGTCTATAAATAGATTTTGAAAAATGTTTAAATCATCACTTTATATTTAAAATAATGCCAAAAATAAGTACTTATGGGTAACACCTTATTTATTGTATTAAAATAATGGGAAAATTAACTATTAGTAAGTCTTTATTATTTGTGTTAAAGTAATGCAGAGATTAAGCTGGTGTCATTACTGCTAATGAGAAAAGTAATGACATGTCATTACCGTTTCTACACTGGGAGATAAAAACATAAATGAATTGCTTGCACAATATGTCATTACTTTTCAGCTTATAAAAAATCAAAAATATGTACTTATATATATCCTACTAGAGTTGGAAAACTAATGTGTCTAGAAATAGATGTTCAAACATTTTTTAGATCATTCCTTTATATTTAAAATAATGATAAAAATAAGTACCTAAGGGTAACGCCTTGTTTTTTGTCTTGAAATAGTGGAAAATTACCAGGGCGGGTTCCTTATTATTTATGTTAAAGTAATGCAGAGAGTAAGTTGGTGTCATTACTAGTAGTAAGAAAAGTAATGATATGGCATTACCGTATCTACACTAGGACATTTACAATTGTAGGTAAATAAGCTAAATCAACAGAATTTTTAGCTCCGGTATCACCGGATCTGACCATAGACAGGTCTATATTTATTACTGGGAGTATAGATAAATAAGAACTAACTTGTAGGTACGAAATAACGATGCTCTGTTCATTGTGCTCTATCTCGCTTAGTTTTCGAGATACAGCCTATTTTAGCATTATATAATTAAAATATGAGAAAATAACACTATGGCAAATATTTTAATTTAAGACACAAGTATTTATGATATAAATTAGGATAACAATTCTTCAATTCTAAATTTAAAGACAAAATAATATAAACTTTAGTTCAAAAATATGTAAATCGTACTTTTGTACTAACTTTTTTTATGAGTGTAAGCACAGTAAGCTTGTAAGAAAAGAGTCTATACGAATAAGTAAATTGTTTCTGTTTAAATAAACTGACATTTTTTAAATCGATGGGTAACAAATTAAAATAACACTACACCTTTTGCAATTGTAATTCAGAAAATATCAATTGAAATTCAAAATTTGCACTTGAAATTCAGAAAATATCTATTGAAATTCAAAATTTCTATTTGAAATACAGAAAATATCAATTGAAATTCAGAAAACATCATTTGAAAATCAGAAAATAGAAATTGAAATTCAGAAAACATCATTTGGAATTCAGAAAATATGAATTGAAATTCAGAGACTCATCAATTGTAATTTAGAAAATATCAATTGAAATTCAGAAAATATCGATTGAAATTAGGAAAATATCACTTGAAATTCAGAATACATCTTTTGAAATTCAGAAAACTTTAATTTTAATTTCATTTAATAGTTTCTGAATTTCAAATGAGTTGATATATTCTGAATTTCAATTGATGTGTCTGAATTTCAATTAGAATTTTCTGTATTTCAATTGATATTTTCTGAATTTCAGAAGATGTTTTCTGAATTTCAATTGATGTTTTATGAATTACAAATGGAAAGTCCGAATTTAAATGATGTTTTCTAAATTTCAAATGAAATTTCTGAATTTCAATTGATATTTTCTGAATTACAGCTGCAAACGGTGTATTTAAAAGATATGTGTCATATGGCGTAAAGAAGATATAAGAAGTAAAGTCGACTCTACTATTACTACTATTAGCGGAAATTAAACTCGATGACAGTTTTGGCATATTAATGTAACAAGACGACAAAAAGCGAAAGGTCCACTTTAGGGAACAGGGAAAACTCCCGGCAAAGCAGCACTTTATGGGCCGTTCTTAAAAAAAGTAGGTTGTCCCCTACGGTGACATCAACTTGGTATGCCTCAAGCTCAATTCCATTAAACGGCGCAAAAACCCTATGGAAAAAACTGAGGAAGTTTAAAAACCGGAAAATTTTGGTTTACACGTAAACCAAAATACAAGCAGCGAGATGGAAATTGTTTTATCACAAGTCTAGTGTGTCCATTTTGTATTGGTTTGGATCTGAAAGTTAAAAACTGTGAGCAAAAAATAAAATGAATAAAAAAACTCTTGTAAGTTTCAAGTCGTTTTTTCAAATGTTTCGCCTTTTAAATGGTCATCAATTCGTTTGGTAAAGAAGTTTCAACGTCAAACGTTAAAGAAGTTTTGCTAAAAAACAAATCAAATAGGGTCATTGAAATGTTTCTTTAGCTCACCAATCTCATATATGTGGTAATGCATGAAGATAGATCTTTCATAAAATTCACTAGGGAGTGTTTCCTATTGTGACCTGTTCCTTGAAGTGGACATAATAATAAAATAATAATAATATTTCAAAAATATCAACTGTCATCGCGTTGAATTTTCGCTATCACTATTTTGAAAAAGTTTGGACTTGAATGCACACGTTTTTCTTGGTTTTATTGTGTCGTCAAAAAACGCAATTTTTCAAAAACATACTATTTTTGTAAACGGTGAGATTTTCATTCACAATTGTAATAAAACCAATTGATTCCATAAACAAATATAATACATAAAATAAAAATGTAAAAATATAAATTTTCATGTACCCTAAAGTGGACCTTGGATAATTTTCTTATTTTTTTAATTTTCTTCCAAGTTTTAGTCTTTTTTATATCGTTTGCGCATCATTTTTGTCTATTTTGGAGAATTTTTAAACGCAATTAAAAATGTTAGTATTACATTGGGTAAAACCTTAAGCAGCTTCAAACGATACATAACGTTTTAATAATCAAAATTAAAATAAAATTTAATTTAAATGCATTTTTTTGTCGATTTTTCTAACAATTGTTGGAGTTTTTTAATTTGTGTCGACTTTAGAGTACAAGTTCACTAATGTAGTCCTTTTCAGTTTTTTTGAAAATTGTTATATGTATATCGTTTTTAAAATAGTTGCCACCAGAAAATTATCTATAGCCGAAAATTTTCCAAGGAGTTGGCCTGATGAATTTGGATTTAGAATATTTTCTTAGTTTTTTATTCGGGATTTTCGGAAAGATTTAAGAATTTAAGTAAAAGCATTTTTTATTTTTTATATTTTTTTTTGTCACTTGTCACTTGTCAAGTCGATTTAACATCTTTTATTTCACGTATCCAAACTATAAAATTGTTTTAAACACCCCATGCGAATAATAATTGACTTGTCCCTTTAATCAGCGATTTCCTTGTGTGATATTTTTATTTTAAATTGACTACGACGAGGGCAATGCCATCTTAAACTGCAACAAATTGTAAACAATTGCAAAGTTCATACAGTCAATTAATGACAATCAACTTTAATATAGCAAAATATAGCTTTTGATGGTTGAATGTTTATAAAACAACACGCATGCGCCGCTTTTTAGACTATAGTAGACAAACCGATAGCAATCGCATATAAGTCGACACTCAGTCAGCCAGTCAGTTAATTGTGTGGTTTATGTATGTCCCTTTGAGCAAAATATTAAAATTTTAAAACAAACGTGTTAAACACAAAAGCTTGAAAACTTGAAAAATTGAGAAATATACTCATACAAAAGTGTTTATGTGCATCAAAATCTAGAGTAGGGTTGTCACTCGATTAAAAATTATGCGATCAATCGAACAAACAAAAAGAAAATTCGAACGAACAATTTAGAATGCATGAATTTCGAATTACAACTAATTCGAATAAATTGTGCCATTATTTTTTTCTTTTTTTGATAAACTTCATAGTTTCATACAAAAAAATTCATTCGATTTCATAAATTTTGTCTTCATAAATTTAATGAAAACTTTCTTTAGAGCTATGAAGTTATTTTAAAGACTTAACTTTTTTATTTATTCGTAAAATTTTATAATTTCATTAATTTTCATTAATTTCAAACTTAAGTTTTATGTGTTCAACATATTTTACAAAGTGCTTTATTAATTCCATGTAGTCTTTTATTAATTTTGAATTTGTAGTTCATTGACTTAGTTCCAATGCATTTTTCAATAAATTCATGAAGAGTTTTATTAATTCATGAAAAAAAAATGTATGAAACTGTTTCATTAATTCTATGAATGCTTCATTGTCGGAATGATTCATTAGAACATTTCATAAACATTAACTTTAATGAAACCTGTTTCACAGATTCTATGAAATGTTTCAATGGACAAGTTCCAGTGACAATTTTCATAAAAGCTATGAAGAAATTCATTACTGAAGTGAAGATAATTCATTCAGTGTATTATTGTAGTATTTAAATTGATGCCTAAATAATTTTTGTTCATGTTATATATTTTTAAAAATAATTTTATTCGTTCGAATAATCGAATAAGTTAAAAGAATTAATCGCTTAATCGTTCAATCGAAAATTGTTTGATCGTTTATCTGAACTAACTATAAAGCGGAATATATGACAACCCTAAGCTATAGTCAGCGGTTTCGTTGTTACAGCGCCAATTGTTTAGTTAAATCGAATCGAGTCGTAAAGAAAATGCAATAAAACTTCAATGTCACTGGCGTCATTTGCGAGGCCTTATATACAAACATACGTTAATATTTCTAGTACACAGAGCATGAAAATGTATTTTTATATATGAAACTGTATATAATTAAAAGCTTAATTTACGTCTATCACGATCACTCTATATACACTGATAGAATTATCTGCACGGCTATCAATGAATTTTTGCATTAGATCTATGAATTGTCATTGGAATTCGTCCATTGAAACGTTTTATTAAATAAAATTATGAACAATTTCATTTTATGTATTACAAATTGCATACGCTTCATGAAAAGGTTTCATAAAAATAATGAATAATTTTCAAAAAGTTTACTAAATTTTTCATTTACTTTGTGCAGAAAACTGCATTAGTTTAGTGAAAAATTTCATTAAAACCCGTCCAAGAATATTCTCTCTGTGTACAACAACAATTGCAAGTTTGATGCAATCTTTAAGCACACTCTTAATAAACAACAACAACAAACACATTAATGAAAACAAAATTGCATTTAAACAATCTGATATTCCTAACTCAATTTAATTTGAATTCAATTTTAATTTCAATACTATAAAGTTTTTAATTATATGCATAGAATTAAGTTTCAATTAAAATCACAATATTTTTTTTATTAATTTTTTTATTAATAAACTGCCAAAATATATTTAAATTTTCAAGAATTGCACGCATTCACAATTTTTATGTTTTCAAATAAATAAATCATCGCAATGAGTTTCTGTTGTAACAGATTTGTTGTTGCAATTTTTTTTTTTTTGTTAAGAAAATCAACGACGAATAAAATGTTTTGCGTCAACAACCACAAAATAAAAAAAAATTCCTCAACTAAAAGTCGAAATAGCCTTGGACGATCAGAGCCGCGCGACGACATTAGAGTATTCCATGCATAACACGACTTTTAACAACAACAACAACAACAACGACCAACAAAATGGATTAGACACACAACAAGTTCCAACTACTGGGATCCGTACGTTAGCGTAACCAACGAATGCGAATATTCAACTGGTAGGCCCACACGACAATCAGTGGCAGCTCTCGATAGCAACTTTGTTAGCCAGTGTTTCAGGAGGAACGTGAGCAGAAAACAACATCATACTGTGTGTTGTCAAAACAACAACACACAGAAAACTATGAACATTAGGGAGGATTGACTTTAAGTTCTTAAAAAAATTTCGAAAAGTATTAGCCAAATCGAAAATCGTGTCCAATGTATCCTTTTTTTTGGAAAACAAAATTTTATGTGGATTCGTTTTCCATAACAGACAAGAAACAAATGAAATCGACATTTTGTTAAACATATTTTGATATACAGAACTGCCCCTCTACATCGGGGCTCGGCGGAAGAGTCGGTCTCGGCGTCTACTCCGAGGAGCTCGGTCTGGAACTGGCTCTGAGGATGCCACATCACTGCAGCGTTTTTCAGGCTGAGGTGGTAGCGATAGGAGAGGTTGCCGCTTGGCTCGGACGGAACGTCCTGTCCACGACGAGCGTCAACATCTTTTCTGACAGTCAGGTCGCGGTAAGGTCCCTGGAGTGTCTCTGACTACGGAAACTGCCCTTAACTGCCGCGCATCCTTGGATGAGATGGCCAAGCAGTTTGACATTCGACTCGTTTGGGTTCCGGGGCACAGGGACATACCGGGGAACTGTAGAGCTGATGAGCTTGCAAGGCTAGGAACCACCCTGCAAGTTCCTGCGGAATTTGCTGGAGTTGGTGTTCCCCTAGCAACCTGTAAGCTGAACAATCGGCTCTACTCCGAGAGGGCGACTGACCTTAGGTGGGCTAATGGCGTGACTTGTGTGGTGACAAGGCACTTCTGGCCGGCTCTAGATCTGGGGCGAACGAGGGCGCTCCTGTCGCTTTCCAGGGGGGAAATCTCTAACATGGTGGCGGTGATAACCGGCCACTGTCAGGCACGCTCGTAGGTTGGGGGTATTATCGCCTGACTTCTGTAGGAGCTGCGCGGACGAGGAGGAGAAGGAGAGTATTGAGCACTTTCTCTGTTCATGTCCTGCGCTGGCGCTACGTAGGAGGTCCTCACTTGGATCGGCGTTCTTTCACGATCTTGGGGATCTTTCAGGTGCTGGTATTCCGCACCTCCTTAGCTTCGTAAGGAGCTCTAACTGGTTCAACGGTGGAGTCTGATCGGTAATCCGTCAGTCTCGTGGCATCACAACGGACCTCAGAGTCTAAGTGTGCTGGTGATCACGGAGCCGGCTACCACTCCGACCTAACCTAACCTAGCCCCTCTACAGGAAAAAGTATGTCGCATCAATGTCAGACTTACAGTATTTGTTGTCCTATATGATGCGAACACAAAATGGTACAATTTTTATAATTTTGCCCAAAAGTGTGCAAAGTAGGCGTAGGTTAATGTTTAGTATATTACACTGTTAAATGCTAAAATGCATCGGAGATGCGACTTTTCAATTGTGATGGTTTTGTAGGAAGTAAATCAAGAATGTGAACAACAAATTTTAATATTAGTTAGTTCCACTTTTCGAAATATTCCCGATTTTAACTTTTACCAAAAATCTTGGTTTTTCTTTATAATTTCTAATTAATTCATATACCCGAATAACTTTTAATATGGTTTTAAAGTATGGACTTTGAGCACTAAAAACCATTGTGATTGGATGAAGCATGAAGGATATCCTTGAATTAAAGTGAAAACTTCACTTATTTTTATTTTTTGTGAATATCATAAAATCTCTTAAACGAATTTTCAAACTTTTAATTTATAGTTCACTTAATTAATTTCCGCAAAAGAACTGCATTGGAAAAATAATGACTGGTGTCATGAATAAAATAATAACAGAATGGATGTACAACTTTCAAACCATTCGATTGGCTACAAATACGGTTGCTACTACCGAGTCTGTTTTCTAAGAGCAGTTACACGATACAACTTTCTGGAGCGATAGATAAACGTTCAATCTTATTAAAAAAAAAAAAATGTAAAAAAATTTTTGGCCGATTTTCAGATAAATTGAGTTTTGTATTACACTAAAAATTTGGAACTACACTGATAGAAAAAGTTGTTAAAAATGTTGGCTAAAACTACTAAAAATTAGTTAAAAATTACGTTGCAGAGAAAACTGCTGAAGTTAGCAATTTTTTTTACTAAATATTAGTAAACTAAGAACATCTAAAAAAAAATCTGTAAAATTTACAAATTTTTAAATATATTTGAGATAAATTTTAGTTCATTGAAAGTAACAAATTAATATGCTAAAATCAGCAAAATTGCTAAATTGGTAAACAATAAAATTATAAAAAAAATTAGAAATTGGGAAAGTTTTTTCTATTTGGTATAAATGTAAAATGACTATTTCCGACTGTCATTTAAAAAAGTAACTAACCAAAAATACTGTATTGTAATAACAGTTATTTTGAGTAGTTATTTCGGATTTTTAACATAGTTAGTGCGTATCTTTCGATAGTAAAGAAATGCGAGAAGAATGATTGCTTCTTATTGTTAGTCAAGAAAAGAAAACTGAAGAAGACGCATCGTTACTGAAAACTTCTCTGCCGTAATTTTTATTAAATAAATAAAATATGTATTAAAGTTAGTTTTGTAATAGAAAATAAATTAATTTCCCTTAATATTATTAAATATTGTATTTCTTTTCTTTCAGCTCTTTAACAATTGCATTTTAATTCATTCTGATGAATATACATAAATCAAAGAAGCAGTATTACATCATGCAGACAGATATGTGACAAGAATGATTTGGAAAATTATAATAAAACGTAAATAATTAAAGGGATATTTTTTGTAAAAGTAGTTTTCAAACAGTGTAGATTGTGAAAATAAAATCAAGGTTAGAAAATTGGTAGTGTTGTTTTAACTGCATTTGTAGTGATGTTAATTACTGTTTTTTCTTTTCAGTATTTAATGAAACGTACAACCCACCGATGCTTATTTGATTTTTTTCTGGATTTTAATATTTGTATAGTAAATTTTTGTAAATATTTGATTTAAGTTAGTAATTTTTACCATATTTGTAATTATTTTTAACGGTTGTTTTTACTACATTGTTAATTGCTTTTAAGTAGTTAAAAATTACTACAACTTTAGTAATTTTTATGACAAAGATAGTTATCGCCTTTTTAACTACATGTGTAGTCAGTTTAACTGTCATTTTTAGTTATTTCTACCTTTCTAATTTCCTGAGTGTTTTATGGAGCTAATTACAGGAATATTACAAAAAAAAAATACTTATAGTTCAATACCCGGGTTTGAAGTTGGCCTTCGTATTGTATATTTTTTATTTTTATCGAATTTTTGGACAACATAGTGTTAGCGCCGAACATATTTTGAGAACAATATTTACTAAATATCCATAGAGTTATACATTTTCCAAGTCCGAGGCCATACCCTATATTTCTTTATTAGGATATTGTCCCAACAAATAATCTATAGAGTTTTTGTTTTCAAATTTATTAATTGACCACTTTCAGGAATGTGTTGATAGATCTATTTCGGGAATTTTCTATTTTCCCATCATCAGAACACGTTTTGAAAGAAGTGACAATCCCATGCGAACATCAAACATTCATATAATATAGTTATCCCACTAAACGAGAACTAATATATGAGCTCGAAGTTAAAGATTTTCACCATTGACCAAAAATAAATTGAAAACTTGTTTGTTATGTGCACCCTCTACCTTTGGTAGATATATAATACACGCTTTTTCCTTTTTCCCGAAATAGATCTATCAACACATTCCTGAAAGTGGTCAATTAATAAATTTAAAAACAAAAACTCTATAGATTACTTGTTAGGACAATATCCTAATAAAAAAATATAGAGTATGGCCTCGAGCTTGAATAATTTTCGAAATGTTGAGGTTAAGAAGAAGAATAAACGTTTTTCTCTAAAAATTATAAACACTATTAATTTTAAAATCAGACTAGACTAGTTTCTGCCTCTTTTTAATTCCATTTAAATTGTATTATTATTTGTGTATTTATAATTGTCAGATTATAAATACACATATCTATATGATAAATTTTTCAACAACCTGTGGCTTTCATTTTTCATTTTCATTAAATTATTTTGTTTATGGAATAAAAAATATATTTCTTTGGTAATTTAAAAATATATTCAATTAAAACAACTTTGCAGATTAACTTTTTAAATAACTGCTGAATTTTTATGGAAAAGTTTTTTGAGTGTAGTTATGAAAAACGAATTGATTTTGTTTTTCATTTTTAAATTTGAAAATTTTAAAAGCTGTCAATTGTTGAAAATTTTTAAAGCTGTCAATTAAAAATTAATTGTATCAATTAAATATTCCGAACTTGCTTGACATTTTTTTATATTATCACTCCAAAGCAAACATCAACAATCAATTATTGTAGTTTTTTTGTAATATTTATGTAGTTGTTTTTTATAAATGTTTATGGTTTAGTTTTATTAGTAATAAATATTTAAATTTATTTTAATTATATTCGATATTAATTCTTATTAGGTTTATTACTTTATTAAGTTAAATAATATAGTTTCAGTTGTTTAAATCTAAATATTTATTTATTCTAAAACATTATAATAAAATTGATAATGTAATTTTTAAAGTTAAATTTCGTTTAATAACAACAATTCAAAAAAAAATTTTTAAACAAAAATAAAATACAAAAAATATATCAAAACTTATTTCAAAAAAGAACAATACTTTGATTTCAACAAAACTGATAATTTCTGCAAAGAAAAAATGGAAAAAAAAAAATTTGCCATAGTCCCTACGCTTCAATAGAAAGAAAAAGTTAATTTCTGTGTGAATTTGTTCACATAAGTATAAATAAATCTGTTAACTAAATGAGAATTTCATGCCAGTTTAAATTCAATGTTATAAAATGCAAGCTTTTAAAAACATTTATTACTGGAACATCACTTTTATAAAAAAAGCTTTTGGTATGGTAACAACAATTTTTGTTTTTGTTTTTGGGAAGGTATACGATATTGATCACTTTTTAATCAAATGATTTATTATTTAATTGAAAAATAATTCTATTAAAGAGCTATTAATTTCTAATTGAATTAGCAATTTTCGTTGTTGGCGAAATTTCAGCAATTAAAGTTATTGAATCGGTGGTTTTCGTGATTGAAATGGGTTTTTATTATTTTGTGTGATACTAGGACATACTCAAAAAGTGATTCTGTGTAAAATACATTTTTTGACTTCAGACTTAAATTATACTCTCTTTTTAAGTCCAAAAAGGAATAAACAAAATATTCGAGTATTTGTTGGTGTTATGCTACTAAAGGATTCGATGTATTCAATAAAACTTAGTATACTGACTCATATTTACCCCAGGGTCAATTATACACGAATATTTTAGTAGTTTTAGCTTTCTATCGGAGACAGTTTTGCCAAAAATTACATTTTTTCTAGAAAAACACTCTTAATAATATAAGTTAAAGTTTCACCATCTTTCGCTAAGAAGACAGATAGTTTTCCCGATCGAAATGTAAAAAATTGCTTTTCTTAATAGGGTGGAACAAGAACTTTAATTTTAATTAAAGTTATTGCAAAATCAAAAAAGTTGTAGTTTTTTTTGAAACTTTCCAAACACAGTTTTATGTATTTACTATGTTTGTAGTGCTTGAAATTCCACTAAAACAACAAATCGATCAACCCTAACAAACATATGCATTATTACAATATGATTGTACATCGTTTGATGTTTGTCAGTCAGTTTTCGCTCATAAAATTTTTAGTTAAAATCAAAATATTGTGTGTTTTTGTTAAAAAGAAAACAACCAGCTGATTGCTTTTACCCTCTATAAAATATTCGGACTTTCGTACAGTTTGGCTAAAGTATTGTTTATAATCAGGGACAGGAACTTCATGCACTAAAAAAGTGTGCTTAAGGTAGTGTTTCCAATTATTCGACCTAGGCGGTTAACCGGTTACGGCATTATTCGAAAAATCACTTAAATTGATTAACCGGGTATTTGTGTCGGTTAATCGGCAAACTTGGCGATTAATCGATTAATCGTTTAATGCAAAATAAATGTAATTCTTTGGCATTTCATCAATAAAAACACAAAGATCGGGTTTTTTATTTAAATATCAATTAAAGCCGAGTTTTTATTAAAAAGATTTTTTTTTAACTTTGTTTAATGAAGATTGTAAATGGAATACTGCTTCTAAAATATGTTTTTTTTTTTTGTTTTATTATAATGAAAACTAAATTTCTAAACAAAATGGAGTGGTTTCGACAAATTTTTGTTGATGAACTTAGAAATGGCAGACAGAATTCGTTATCGATTTAACACAGCCACTGCACTTTGAGAATTATGTATCTGCATGATATCAATGAAATTTTGCAATAGATCTATGAAATGTCACTGACATTCGTCCATTGCAATTTTTCACTAAATTAATGCAATTTTGAATAATTTTTTTTTTTTTTATTTTTTATTTATTATTTATTGAAAAAGTTTCATTAAAAACAGTTTCAAAACTTACTTTGTGTAGAACATTTTTTTAGTTTATTGAAAAATTTCAATAAAACTAGTCCAAGAAAACTCTTTGTGTGACATTCCTAACGCAAAAAAAAATGTAAAATTTTAAAAAATCGCTAATATTGAAAAAAATCGCCAAAAGTGAAAAAAAATCGACAAATTGAAATAAATTGTTAAAATTGAAAAAACATAGTATTCTAAGTATATAAATGCAAAATGGGGAGCTTTATTTTCCAAAGTAATTAGTTTTTAACAATGATGGTACAGTGTTGATTGATGATATTTTTAACACCAATGCGTGGTCTTCATCTCTAAAACACAAAGTGTCCTTTAATTTTAATTGTTATGCAGACGGCCGTAAAATCCATTCCGTAAAAAATAACAGGGCTTAAAAATATAAATTTTATCCAAATATTTTTTAATAATATGAATTTTGAGAAGCCGCAGTTACAATTATTATGGAGTTATTTTGTACTTTTAAAAGTCTGCAAATCTAAAGTTTAAAACAGTTGTTATTTTAAGTAAATTTAATATCATGGTAGCGAGAACTAGAACTAAACAAAAAAAATCGCTGAAGTAAAAAAAAAAAATTATATAAATCATTTTTTAATTTCGGTAATTTTGAGGATTTTTTTAAATTTGACTTAAATTTTGGCGATTTTTCTTTTTGACTATTTTTTTCTTCAATATTATCGATGTTTTTAAATTATAAAAAAAATAACGTTTTCCTATTTCTAGCGATTTTTTTTTTTAATTTTGATGGTTTTGTTTTTCAATTTTCTTGTTTTTTTTTTGAAATTTTTATGTTTTGTTTTTTATTTTAACGTTTTTTTTTCACAATTTTTGGTGATTTTTTTAAATATTGTAATTTTTTTTATTTCTGCTATTTTCTGCAAATTTTAATTAAGGTTTTAATAGTTGATGCTATTAAATTTTTTTTTGAAACTAAAAACAATATTCAGTAACATTTTAATAGAAGTGATTAAATATTTACAAATTATTTTAATTGATACTACAATTTTTTTAATTGAACCGAATTCCATTAAATTTTTAACTGAATCAACAAATATTTAAATTGAAAGTAAATTTTTTTAGTTAGTTGTTTATTGACCAGTTTCAAATTAATATTTATGAAGTTTAGATTTCTCTACGGGATGTTGATGGTCAGTCTTTTAATAAGTCGATATAAATAAAAACAATTTACATCATCTTTCACTCAAAGTTTCGTTGGTTGTATTTTTTTGTGCAATAAAAAATCTATGCCATTTTAATGCAAATTCTTTAATTCGCAAAGAAAATTTGTTTACTCTTTTTTCAAAATTAAGTTAAAAAAAACTTGAATTTATATAAAATTCCGGTCCCTGTTTATAATTAAAAAAGCTTTATAACAGATAAAAAGCTTTTAGTTTGATAATGCATACATCTCAATTAATGCATATAAAATTAATAAAACAAAAGTTTTATTTAAAACTTTATAAAACAGAGCTTTAGTAAGGGAAATAACTCTTACTCTTATATTCCGCTTATTTTCAATATCTTTTATCTTGAAATGTTTGTTCGACATTAATGGTATTTGTTTGTATTTGACTCCTGTCGAGACTCACACAAGCAACATAAAAATCTAAACAAAATGGACTTGTTGGAATTATTTTTTTATTTTAGTTTACCAAAAACCGTTAAAATGTTTTTCTTTAACATGATTCATACGTCAACTCAATAATTTGTATTCAGATCATGTTTTCATGATAATTTTTAAGCGATAATGTACCAAGCCAAACTAACAACATTATAATCCACTTTAATTGCCATATCTCTTTAACAAAATATAAATCTCATACTAAGATTATTAAATCAAAAAAAAAAAACTTGCAAACAAATGTGCTTCTGGCTTGGAAAATAATCCAAATTTGAATTCACAGCAGTTGTTTCTACAACACTGAAAGAATAATCCTTCATGATATTATGGGAACAATTTCATACAATTTTTTTTCGTAGATTCAATGACGAATTTCATTATATCCACGAAATGTTATTCCCGATAAAAAAAAGTTACATCTCAAATACAATATCAGATCTTATTTGATATAGATCTATATCTATTCCTATCCAAGTTTATCTAAAAATTGGGGTATCCAGTAATATCCGATTAACGGATTAAGTTAGATCAAAATTGATCTCAAAATTGGGCGATCCGAAAATGTCTAATTTAAGATCCTGATGGATTCCAAAATATCCCGTGGGATGAATTTTGATCTACTTGGATCTAATTATATCCATAAAAAATAAATTGGATTTACATATATGACATATATTATTTTTAATAAAAATATAAAAAAAAATAATTTGGACATCTCCGCATATATAATTATATATGGGGCTATATATTGCAATAAATAATTATGTCTTATACGCATGGACAATATTAATTAGGTTGGACCATATATAATCATATCTCAAACTAAATTGTTAATCTTAATGTCATATATAATTATATCTTGAATTGCATTATTCATAAAATCATATCTTAACTAACGCACAAACATATTTTTATAAGACAGCATATATTATTATATCTTAAATTATAAAGCTTATATGTTAACATATACGATTACATATTGTGCTATAAATGAGAATGTATTTATATATGACAATAGATCTATCATATTTTATTATGTACTTATATCATATATGCTTAATATCTTATTTTATAAAGGTTAACATTTAACAATATATTGTTATATATGTTACCACATGGATATGCATGATACCATATATAATCACATATTATAAAATATAAGATGGAAAAACATTAGACCATATATAATTTCTTTACTCGGATTAATATTAAGAAATTTTTCATAAACTTTTTTACATAAAAATAATTCATTCGATTTTATAAATTATCTCTTCCTAAATTTAATGAAAAATTTTCTTTAGAGCTATGGTATTATTTCAAAGACTTACTTTTTTTATTTTTTCATAAAATTTCATAATTTCATTTATTTTAATATGTTTCAAACTTTAGTTTTACGATTTAAATTTCAAGTGTATTTTAATGTAGCCTTTTATTAATGTTGGACTTCATTTGAATTGATTAAAAAATCATATGAAGCGGTTCATTGGGTTAGTTCCAATGCATTTTTCAAGCCATTCATAAAGAGTTTTATTAATTCAAGGAGACTTCTTAATATTAAAAAATTTCACGAAACTGTTTCATAAATTCTATAAACGCTTCATTGTCGGATTTCATTATTCTTATGATTCATTAGTTTTGTGAAGATTTTAATTAATTCTACAAACATTTCATAAACATTGACTTTAATGAAACCTGTTTCATAGATTCTGTGAAAAGTTTCAATAGTCGAGTTCCAGTGACAATTTTCATTAAAGCTTTGAAGAAATTCATTACTGAAGTGAAGATAATTCTCTCAGTGTAATAGAAATCACATGAAATGGTGGAATTGAGATGCATGACACATATAAAATTGCAAAAATATTAATAGCAGCAGTGTAAAAAAATGCGTGCAACACACCCAGAGACTAGTAACTAAGAGTTTACATTGTAGGGTAAAGGCTTGCAGGTTGCCATTGCTTGTAGGTTGCCAAGCATCCGTATTTCGGCGTTACAGCCTTGTAATGCCCTAATCTCCGACTGGAATCGACGTAATAAAAGTAGTTTACACTTTTAATCCACTTCTGGAGCGGATATACGCAATAACGCAGTGTTTGATGAACAAAGTGTAAATTGCTATTGCCTAAAAATTAAAAAATCAAAGTTGTGTTTTGTTGTCCTGTACTCATAAACTTAATGTTTTTAACAAATTCATAATTTCAATTTACATAATCCAAGCAGAATTCCAAACATACAATCGGAAAATCCATCCCGTTACTACATGTCAGTCATTCGTGTAGTAACAGTACTTGTAGTCATTTAATATGGGGATAGCAAAACACATGTTTTACCAAAAATACGTATTTATGTTCTTTATTCTATTCCAACAGTTTTTTATTCTTTTCCACTCATTGTGGCTTGACTCGTGTTTTGTTATATAGTCTGAATGCCGTATAAAATAACTAGTTTTGGCAGTCATTAAAAAAAAATAACTGACCAAAAATACCGTATTTTAGTAACAGTTGTTCTGCGTAGTTATTTTGACAACTTTGCAAAAAGCTGCAAAAAATAATAAAATGCGTGCATAAGCCAGTTTTATATATTTTGATTGTAATAACTACAATATTTAGTCATTTTTATGACAAATGTATTCATCGCATTTTTAATTACATTTGTAGTTGTTATAGGTGCCATTTTTAGTTGTTTCTACCTTCTTAATTCCCTGAGTGTATCATTTATTTTGAATTTTTATTTTTTGTATATTAATTTATTTCAAAATTCCATCAGAATGCAGGTTTCCACCTTTTAAAGCTTGCAGGTTGCCTGCAAAGCCCTCCTTTTCGCTTTTTTATACTGATGTCTACAATTACAAACATAACAAACATTTCTAGATTAGACACAAAAGCCGCAGAAAACCCATTACATTTATCAAGGAAGTACAATCATGTGCAACAGATAGTTTTTCTGCAGAATAAACTATCGATCGCGAACGCAAACGATGTTAAAAAATGTAAACACAGTGCATGCGGAAAAGCGTAACAGAAATCGGAGCAAAAATATTGATTTTTTTTATTAAAAAAGTACTAGTTCTAAAAAAGTCACTGTTTTTTTTTTTTTTTAAAGTAATTAAAAAAGATACTTTTTCCAAAATTTAGTACTTTTTTGAAAAAGAATTTTTTTTCACGTTACGCTCTCCCGAATTCACTGTGTTCACATTTTTTCGCATTGTTTACGTTCATGAACGATGCGGTTTTTATTATCTCGTAAACAGCTGTTTGGTGATTTTTATGAACAAAAAAATGTTTGTGATCTAACCTAAAATTAAACAAAATAGTTCAAATAACATATTCTTCACTATTCTTCTCTACCGGAATACAATTTTTATTAACTGCAGATAAGATACAACATTAATATTGATATGGAAAAAAAATTTTGATAGGGATGATTAGTTCAAAGATGATTTTTTTATGTTTTTGGTGTGAGGATAACCGCATCTATTGAGGAACTATTTTCATAGAATTTCTTCGCCGGAAGGATAGTAATGTCACAATTAAAGCAAATATAAGTGAAGTACACGTTTTTGTTGCGCTGTATTTAAGATTTCTTGATTTTCATTAAAAATTAAAATTCTAATTTTTTATCTTATTTTTTTTTTTCGTTTACATTTCCACCATTACTGAGTATGTTTAGTGAGTACTATTTTGAGAAATATGACCCTAAACACAGCCAAAATCGCTAAAATCACTGCCAAACCATGACTTTTAAGAGATTATTGACGGGGTTTATAAATTATCTAGCCAAATTTAAGAGATTATTGGAAGAAAATTTGTATGGGAAATCTCGTGATAATGAAGAGATAATGCAATTATCTTGAAGATTACTAAAACCTCGTTCATGTGAATGGGGTATAATCTGCAGAAGAGCTATCTGTTGAACATGATTGTACTTCCTAGTCTATATATTCCTTGTCCAGGTCTTTTTTCTCAAAAACATATTTAAGATGTTACAAAAAGAATACTTAAACTTTATATAATATAAAAATATGATACAGTGCTCGAAGTAATTTAAGCAATGAAGTTGTTTCTTGATCTTTCTGTAAGTTTTTAATAAAGAACAAGAGCAGGAGATCTTCGAATACGTGTCGAAGTTCACCAAACTATTATTATGATTTGAGCATCATAGAATTACAACAATTGTAATCTAAAACTTGATGTCACCGAATGTATATAAAATTTATTAATTTTTCTGAAACTATCCTGTACGCGTTTTTTTTAAGGGGTCGTTTTTATGTACTTTTGAACTTTTGCAATAACATTTTTATTTTTTGCAAAATTCAAATTATTTCTAGCTTAGGATTGTGAATTGGTATCTTCCTTTGCCAACCTATGAATATGACAGCAATACGTTGATTTTATGATGAGTAATGGGCAAAATAGTTAGGGGGGTGGCAACCGGCAAGTCCTTTCCCAACAAATATATACACCAATAGCAAATTGACAAGCGGACATTGACAATCAAAATGTGAATAACTATACAAAAAATTGAATTTGCTTTAGTGTTAAAATGAACATTTATGTTACCCTCAAAATGCTTTTATATACATATTTTAACCCATAAAAAATCTTATGAAAAAATCTCACATTGGCTTGTACTTAAAAAAGATATGTTATATTTTTTAATAAACGAATTCATGTTTATATGTTAAAAAGTGGGGTCAAAATTACAATTTTCTGTATAGGTACTTTCCGGAAATTTAAAAGAACTTGAAAAATCAAAAATTGCCTATTACAGCATATTCCAAATATTGGAAAAAAAAAAACCTTTTTCAGGATTAGTCACATTTAAGACAAACAAATGACAACAAATATTGAAAAAGAAAATCAGATATGAAAGCCGAAATAGATCTATCCTTGTGTATAGTTTTTCTTTTTCTAAACTGTACAAAGTTTACATTATTTCATGAGGGGGTCGTATGATCAATATTTTATTTTTTTTTTGGCAACACTCATACGTCATGGTGGTCGATACAATTAATATTATGATTTGTGAATATGTTTGCCGTGCTTTACAATGTTTTTAATTAAAATAATGGTTTAAGTCCTGGTTCATACACGGCAATTTTACTTGAGCAATTTTTCTTCAATTCTCCTTTGAACTTGCTTTTGTGTTCACACAAGAAAAGTTTGTTTCAGCAATTTTCGTATATCAACGTGCAGTGTTGAAAATTTCGGATGACAAAACAAAACGGAATTGGAGTACGGGCAAGTCTGTACACCCTATCATTCTCTTTCCCTCCCTCTCCTATAAACTTAAGAATTGCGCAAGTAAAATTGCTGTGTGTGAACCGAGACTAATTATAAAAGGTTTGCAACATCGATCTTTTTTGTTTTGGTTCCCCTAAAACATTTTGAAAAGTTGAAGAAAATAACCCTTAAGAATTTACAAAAGGTAATAAGAAAATAAAATTCGTCATAAACGACAAATGTTTACACTACAATAGTTTTATTTGAAAAATGTGCAGGAGTTTGAAATATTTGGCGTTGCTATTACAGAAACTTTAATTGTAATTGAATTTAAAGGCAAATATATAATTGTATATAAAAAGTTAAGGGTATAACTATTGTGAGCTTAAGTCAAGTTGGGTACTGAACAGAAAAAGTGGAACATTGTCATGTTTCTGTAAATTAAAATGTTATTGTTCTGAGAAACATCACAAATAACAGTCCTTGGTAATTTTTCTATGGTTGATATTATTTTAAAGACCTTATTTATGGATTGTAAAGCATGTCTTATTTTATTTTATATATTTTTTTTATTGATAATGAAAATTATCAAGTTCGAGGCCATACTCTATATTTCTTCATTAGGATATTGTCCTAACAAATAATCTATAGAGTTTTTTGTTTTCAAATTTATTATTTGTCCCTTTCAGGAATGTGTTGATAGATCTATTTCGGGAATTTTCTAGGTTCCCATCATCAGAACACGTTTTGAAAGCGGTAACAATCCCATGCCAAACATCAAACATACATATGAACTAGTTTACTCACTACATGAGAACTAATATACATATGAGTTTGAAGTTAAAGATTATAACCATTGATCAACAAATAAATTGAAAACTTGTTTGATGTGCAAAATCCAACCTAGAAAATTCCCGAAATAGATCTATAAACAAATTCCTGAAAGGGTCAAATAATAAATTTGAAAACAAAAAACTCTATAGATTATTTGTTAGGACAATATCCTAATGAAGAAATATAGAGTATGGCCTCGAACTTGAATAATTAAAATATTAATAACCTACACAGAGAGAATTCCTTCAACGAGTTTTAATGAAATTTTTTTAACTAAACTAATGAAATTTTCTTCACAATGTGAATGAGAAATTTGTTAAACTTCATGAAAAAACTTCACAGTTTTAATGAAACTATTTTTAATGAAAATTTTTCATTACGCGCATGAAATTTTTAATAAACAATATGAAATTTTTAATAAACAATATGAAATTTTTCATTAAATTTTTTAAAAAGCTTCATTAATTTAATGAAAAGTTTCAAAGGACAGTGACAATTCATAGATATAATGCATTGATATCATGCATGTATCATTGATATCATGCATATAATGCTCTCAGTGTAGACAAATTTTTTTATTAAATAGGATAAAACCACATCTATATTGTAATATTCAACTGCTTATATGTCCAAACCCTTCATTGTGACAAGAAATTTGAAAAAATTGAAAAAAACGGCGATTCAAAAAAAAAAAAAAATTTTTTTTTTCAATAATTACAATTAATAGGCCGTAATAATTAAAAAGTTATTAACTTTTCTGTTTGTAAGAAGTTATCCTATTATTAATTATGGGTTTCTATGAAATAATTTCATAAATTAGATCAAGAGTTTCATTGACTTTATTCCAATGTATTTTTTCAAGACACTCATGTAAAGTCTTATTAATTCAATTAGACTTCTTCATATTATAGAAATTATCAATAATTTTACAAAGAATTTCATAAACATTGACTTTATGAACATGTCATAGATTAAATGAAAAGTTTCAATGGACGAGTTCTTGTGACAACTTTCATTAGACCTATGAAGAATTTTCATTTTTTCATTAGAGCTTCAACACTGAAGCGAAGATAATTCTCTCAGTATAAACACGTCAATTTTTAAGAGACAATAACTTTTGATAGGAAGACGCTATAACGACGCAATAAAAATCCTGTGAAAATTTAAAGTTTAAGCTACAAACACAGAAGGAATTTTCTTGGACGAGTGTTAATGAAATCTTTCACTAAACTTCCTAATTTTGATGAAACTATTTTTAATTAAATTTTTTCATTAGGAGTATGAAATTTTTAATAAATTAAATGGAATTTAAAAAAAATTATGGACGAATTCCAGTGACATTTCATAGATCTAAAAAATTCATTGATATCATGCAGATAATTCTCGCAGTGAAAGGGGTTTAAAAAATTTTAATTACAGGGTTTTAAAGGAATTTTTTAAAATATTGTTTATTTTTTTATTGAACGCACTAATAAAAGTGATTTGCTTGGTTTTGATAAGACGAAATATAACCCGAACTGATAGAATTTTCTGCATTATATCAATGAGTTTTTGCATTAGATTTGTGAAATGGCAGTGGATCTTCCATTGAAACTATTCATTAAATTAATGCACTATGAAACTTTTCCATAAAGTTTAAGAAATTTTTATTTACATTGTAAAGAAAACTTCATCAGTTTAGTGAAATAATTTCATTAAAACTCGTCAAAGAAATCGTCTCTGTGAAGTAAAATAGTAAAATCCAAATAACAGGTTGTTGAACAACTTATACTGTATTAAAGAATGGCCCAGTTATAATCTGGACGCACGAAAGTAGTTATAACTTTGTAAATAACAGACACATTTTTATAAATTATACACCAAATTAAAGGAAATTTATTCAGCTTTAAGGAAAATCATACAAATAAATTAATTTTCTTTGTTACGAATAAAAGAACGGACATGTTTGTTGATGCTTCCCATTAATTTTTGCACATCCTTCGGCTTTACTTTTTTAGCACTCTGGTTCTATTTTTGTAATATTATAACTTCATTTTTTGCTTCTTTATTACTCTTCTTCAATTTATTTTTTACATTTGCCCAATATCTTTCGATTGGTCGAAATTGTGGGCAGTTAGGAGGATTCATGTGTTTGGGTATTACATCTACCCCTTTGTCTTTATACCACTTTTTGGTTAATTTCGAATAATGAAATGTTGCTAGATCAGGCCAAAATTTGACGGAATTGTTGTGCTTTTTAATCAGCATCTCTTTTTTGGAGACATTCCTTTATGTATTTACATATTATTCTAAGTGTAGGTGTTTTGAGCAGTATAGAATTTTCCACAATACCAATTATTTTAAACGAAAATTTGTTTATAGCCTACTTCAAATTCTTGTAAACAAATCCGAAATTCTAAAAAATATTTAATTTTGCTACTAAAATTTAGTCTAATTGCTTTTTTGAAAAGTGCCATAAACCACTTGCATGAAAATATACCGCGTGTGTGCAACTTTTTCCGTTTTCATATTTGTTTATTCCTTACATTTTCTGCAGTTCTTAACCGAATTTCTTCAGAATTGGAGCAAGTAGACTCTGAAATATTTCTTAAAACATATATAAATACCAATTTCGTAACTACATCTGTGCGTTATTATGGCTGTTTACTTTTGTCCAGATTTTAAGTGGGCCATTCTTTATAATAGGTTCTAATTTAGGTTCTTCAATCGATTCTTTTTGTATGGAGTTTGACCTATTTGAAATAGGTTCTTTAACTTCAAATAAGAACATGTTGCTTTAGTACTGGTTCTAGAGTCAGTTATAGAACTAGTTCTGGGGCAGTAAAACCCTACATTTTGACTCCCACGAACATGTTCTAGAACCGGTTCCATGCACTCGGTGGTAAAAGAAGCTGTTCTAGAATTAGCTGGGAATGCAAATTTTCACAAACTTATGAAATTTTTCTTCACAAAGTGAACGAACATTTTTTAAAATTAATGAAAAGCTTCATACTTTTTATGAAACTGTTTTTTAATGAAATTTCGTTAATAAAATAAAATTATATTTTTCATAAAATTTTATGAAAACTTGCTTCAGTTTAATGAAAAGTTTCAAAGGACGAGTTGCAGTTTTATTGAATTTATACAAAAATTCATTAATCTCATGCTAAACAATCGCTCTGTCTAAATAATTTGAACATTTTTAAATAATTCTTAAAAATAATGCGAAAACAATTATCAAAAGTTTGAAGTTTGTCTTCATATTTATGAAGTTTTTCATAAATATGATAAAGATTTTTCAATGAGTGTATGAAGTTATATTTGTATAGCGTTACTGTGAAATAGGGTGATGACTTTTGACTTTTATTTTATAGACACAGAAAAATAAAGTGCCAACCGAATTGAAAATTGTATTTTGGTGGCTACAACCAATAAATTCGGTTTGGGTGTTGCAACTAAAATTCAGTTGTTCTAACCAAACTTTGTTGTGAAACCGAATATTCAGTTGTACCAACCAATTTCAGTCGTAAACCCTTTCAAAGTTCAGAACAACTTGTTGCTTAATTAAACTGAAAAACAATATTACGCCAAAATTTTAAATTAATAAGACTCTTACGACGAGTATCGTCTTTTAAGGACGCAAAAGCTTTTATATTTTTGATAAAAAAAATATTTTAGCGTTATTTTGCGATATGGGCATTATAATTCGAGCACATTATGTACAAAATTACCCGAAAAAGCGATTTTTATTGTGAATATAGATTCATTCCAGAAGGCATATTGACGAAAATATGACTTTTCCAACATCGCCCCTTTCGCTTTGCATGAAACGTGGTATATAAAGGGTCCGCCAAATAACTTTTTTTTTTTGAAAATGCTATAAAAAAAACTACTGAATATTTTCTCAAATTTATTTTTTTATTTGAAAGTACAATCCTTCCGGTTAATAATGGAAAATAATTTCATTCAAATGGCTGGCCATGCAGTAGCCTACACGATCGGTCCAATTTTTAAGCACATTATCGATTGTGTGCAGCTGTATTTCCTCCTCTTTAATTTTTGTGAAAAAAAATTCGTTCAACATGGCCCGATAACGATCGCCATTGATTGTAACGGCCACTCCTTGCTTATTTTCGAAGAAAATGGCCCAATTATGCCTCTGGACCAAAATCCGCACCAAACAGTGACTCGTTTTGGGTGTATCGGCACACATTCTGCAACATTACCATGATTTTCAAAGTAATGTCGCAATATTTCCCAGCGTTATTCAAGCGTATACACAACCATATTCGTTCAGCGGAAGGATAAAACTAATTATCTGTAAAATCAAATCAAATGGCGGACCCTTAATAATCTCCTAATTAGTATGACAAAACAATTTTTTTTAAATTTGTTGTCGCTGCTTAATGTTGGTATTTTTTTTGAAAATTTATAAAAATACTTACTGTTCGTAATTAATTATTAATAACTGTTCGTAATTAATTATTAATTACTGGTCGTAATTATTGAAATCGAAAAAATCGTTTTTCAAAAAAACATAATAAAACTCCATTCTGAATTGTTTATATCTTTTAGAGGACATAAATCTACAAACAAAAATTTAAGAAAAAAAAAATAGATACATTTTGAGATATTTGCGAAATGAGGACATTTTTAAGCACTTTTTATCCTTTCCAAAAGCACATAAATCAAAGCTTAGCATATCTCAGAGAAGACAAAATGTGCTTTCAAATGAAATATAAATTTTTAAAATCGGACTACGTGTTCAATCTGTGGACTTCAATCCAAATCCTTCTCTTCCAATCTGCCCTCTTTTTATTTGTTCGTAAATTCGCACCGAGCAAATGAAAACATGTTGCAGAAATTTAAAAGTCTGAACTATTTTTTATAATTTTTTTGTAATAATAATTTAATAAATTTTTATTTCTTTCAAATATTAACGATAAAATAATAAAGATAAAATTAAAATATATTAAATTTTTATAGAAAAACAAAACAATTTTTTTATCAACATGTTGCAATTATTTTTCTATGTAAACGAAAAGTTTTCTTTTACTTGTCCGAGTTAGGTATTTTTTTTGTTGAGAGGCGTGGGAAGTGTAGTCCCTCTATTTGTATATACTCTTTGCTTCAATGTTTACGACCATTATAACATCATGTATTTTTTTAAATTTTTTTAAAAATACCAATTTTAAGTATCAAGCAATAAAACGCGAACGACAACGAATTAAAAAAAAAAATAAACAAATTGTTTTCTCATACTAATTAGGAGATTAAATCTACCAAGTTTCATGCAAATCGGAAGGGAACGAGCTGATGGCTGTCAAAGTTGCTTTTGGAACGACCCTATAGTAATTCCCATCACGTGGTGATATGTAAGCATTTTGCAAAAAAAAGTTATAATCCTGCGGTACAAATTGTTACATTAAATTTATATTTAATTTAATTTATATCCTTAATGTTTGAGCTACAAATTATAACTTTAAGGGTTAATTGTAAATCGAATGTCAAATAGTTGTATCTTTTACAACTAAATTGACAACTTGCACACTTGCGATTAATTAAAAAAAAATCTAAAAAAAAGAACAAGTCATAGTTGATGTTAGTGTCTCTGGTTAGGAGATACAAATGACTACGACAACAACAGCAATAAGCCAAACAACACTGTAGTCGCTTTTTGGGTAGACTATATATTAAATTTTTAAAACAACAACGCGCATGCGCACTATCCTTATATGGCTCTAATTTGTACCTGAATTTATTTAGAATTACAAAAATACACAAATGCGTCGCTTAATGTTGCATTCTTTGAGAAATAAACCAAATACATAGTACACTGAGAGAAATGTCTGCTTGATATTGATGAAGTTTGGTATAAAATCAATGAAATTACACTGGAATTCGTCCACTGAAACTTTTCATTACATTAATGCAAGTTTTCATAGAATTGCATGAAAAATATTATTTTATTTATTACAACTTTCATACACTTTCATACAACATTCATACACTTTTCATTAGTTTTAAGAAACTTTTCGTTTTTTTTTTTTTTTTGTAAAGAAAAAAATCATTGATTTACAGAAAAATTTTATTATTTTTCGTCCACCAAAATTCTGTCTGTGTACGTATGCTGCCGCATGCTGGAGTAGGCAGTTAGTACTCATTGGTATGTAGTTTTGGAATTAATTCAAGAGTGACAGCAGCAGCACCACCTTAGCGGCACCTGATCGCAAAAGTTTCATTTCAGGTGAATATATTCTTACACGATCAACATTTCAATAGTTGTACGTATGTCGTACATATTACATGCACATATCAACATGTTTAACTACCCAGGCAGAAAAATACAATCTGGTCAGTGTTGGCAAAGCGTCGGCGAGGGTTGGTTCTGCGTTGGCAGAACGTGGGATTAACAATCTTGACAGTATTGTCCTGTTTATTAACCGATTTTTTTTTGTATTTGGCCAATATCTCTTTTGTTACCAAACCAAATCAAAATAAAATTTGTAAGATCACTAACACATTCAGAAACAAACTTCAGAAAAGATTATTATATTATCTTAAAAAGTTTAGCGGTGAAAAATGCTCGAAGTCAATATTTAAAAAAAACTCTTAAAAATCTTCATTTTTCTCCGAAAATGTACCTTAATTCAATTACGGGTTTCTTAGAACTTTGTTAATAATTATTACTATTTTTTAATTGTTTCTAAAAAATTGACTTTAAGAAAGTCTGTGAATGTAATTTTATTTATTATTGACAGAATTCTTTCAGTATAATTTGTGGTTTCTGAATGATATATTTTTTTCCAAAATGTATTAAGATGTAAAAAAAGCACGTAAATTAACATTTTTATGCATACACCTGCACTACCTGCCTATGTTTAAGAAAGAGGTTTGCATGAGGTTTAACTTTCAAATGCAATATATTAGCCTTTAATACGACTAAAGATAGACATATTTTATATCGATGAATATGTAAATACTTCTTCTTTTTGAAAATTTATAAAAAAAAAATTAATATTTAAAAATTTTTTTTAGCACTTTTGCCGAAAAACAAACAAAATATAAAAAAATGTTTTTCTCTAATTACCTTTTAAAACTTTAAAGTTGAATAAGTTGCTATCTATTAAATATATTGCAACGATTTTAACAATTAACAATAGCTCAAAGTGTCGTTAATTTAAAACAATAAAGATAAGTTCAAAAAATATTTTTTAAATATGATTTTATTAAAATAAAAATATAGTATCATAAAAAAATTACTTTTTTTACTAAATCTGATCTCTAGCTTTGAATTATACGTAGCATCAGTTTTTTTTTGAGAAGTTGCTCAAAACATATTGACCTATTATTTCAGAGTAAGACAAAATCAAAATCCACATTCAAAATTATGCACACACTTCAAAGTCAAATTTTCAATTAAAAATTTTCCATTTTCGTCCACTGCTGGGTGTTAGAGTGCATATCCAGAAATAAATAAAATTACATTTACAGTCTTACAGTCTTTCTTAAAGTCCATTTTTTTTTAGAAACTTTTAAAAAAAATAATAATTATTAACAAAGTTCTGAGAAAAACGTAAATGAATTAAGGTACATTTTCGGAGAAAATTGCCGATTTTTAACAGTTTTTTTAAAACATTGACTTTCACCGCTAATATAATTTAAAAATCTTTTCTGAAGTTTGTTTCTGAATGTGTTAGTAGTCTTACAAATTTTTTTTTGATTTGGTTTGGTAACAAAATAGATATTGACCAAAAACAAAAAAAAAGTTAAGTTAAAATTAGCATATTATTTTTTAACATCAAATATCTTTTTAGTTATAAGAGATATCTTACCACTATACGCACTTTTTTTGTTTATCTTGTATAGAAGACTATCTCAGTAAAAATTTTTTTCAAATCGGTTCACATTTGCCAAAGTAGCAAGCAAGATGTTCTATAGGCGAGGTGGTCAACTTTGGTGTCTTACTAATCACCCTGTGTGAGCACAGGGTGTCTCAAATGACAATATTTTAATAGCCTTGATCCTCCCCTATAACTCCTCCAATTTGTAAGTGGATTAGGCCAGTAGTATAGAAGAAATTCTATACTTATTATCACTTTTTTTTTAAAACACACCACTGTTCGTTGGTTTAAACGGACTTGCCACCGTTGCCAATTTGGAAATTCAAAAAATTGTGTGCTTTTAAAATAGTTTAATTAAATTAAATTTGAGAAATGTTTATAATACAGTTTGGTCTTATTATTAAACATCTTATTTAAATGTGTGAAATATTAAAAAATATATTTAAAAAAAACGCTTGTAATTTTTTGTTTTTTTTTTTTTAATTTAACCAATACTCAGGGGATGCCCCCTACTCCTGCATATATATTGATCAGGAAAATAGGGTATGGGAAGGAGGAAAGAGGGAGTAGTGCTTGTGTATATTTGATTTAAATTTTTCTAAATTGTAAGTAACAGGGAGGACTTCTGCGGGAAGTTTGTTCCACATACGAATCGTTCGACTAAAAAACGAATTTTCTCTGTAATTTTAATTTATTTAATTTAATTTATTTATTAAAAATTTGTGACAACCCAGTACAACAAGAATAAATCTTATATTACAGCACTGAGATAATTAATGTTATTATAAAAATTTTGTTAAAAAGTAAAAATAAAAGTGAGTTAGATAACATATAAATGTAAATAATAAAATTATATTTAATATTATGTAATAATTAATAATTAATAATTAATTAATATTATATAATAATTAAAAAGAAAAGAAAAAAAAAAATAAAACTTAAGAATGAGATATGTAACATAGCAATTGATGGCAAAAAAAAGCAAATTTAACATGAATTATTAATGATTTAAATAATAATTTAAATAACAAAATTTTAATCGAAACGTTTGTAAATGGCAGTTCTAAATTGCATTGCATTACTAATTGTTTGGATATTGGGAGGTAAATTGGCCCAAAGACGAATAGCGTTAATATAAAAATGCCTTGTTGATATGAGTCTACGATAGCGAATAATGTTTATCTTTTTGCCTCTAGCCGATATTGAAAATTCTAATCTTTGAAATAGGTATTCTGGTTGTTTAGTATATATAATTTTATGTAGAAAGACCAAGGTACGACATTTTAAAAGGCTTTCGAAGGATATATTATAAATTTTTCTAGAAAACTCTGAAATTCTGTCAAAGCGTTTAATTGCAAATACGTATCTTGCAATGTTATTAAATGTTACTTTGAGTCTGTGCATGCTGATTGTGTCACATCCATTTATAAGTTCGCAACCGTAGAGGAGCGTTGGCAGCAAGTATGTTTTTGCCAGTAGCATTCTAACCTCCATAGGGGTGTAATATTGTGTTCTCCATAGATTTCTTAGCATTGCAAAAGTTTTACCACATATAATCTTTATGTGGTCAGACCAATCAAGTTTGGTGTTAAAGATAACACCAAGATTTTTAGTGGTGTTAACTAATTCAAGAGTTGAATTGTTGATTTGAATTGGTGGCAAAGAAGAAGGGATAAAGTATTTTTTACCAATTACCATAAGCCTTCGATTTATTGGCATTTAAGCACAAGCCATTAGCAGACGCCCATCTGCTAATGTTTTCAAGATCTTGGTTTAGCTTACTAATGCAGTCTATAATATTGGACGGTTTGCAACTTATATAAAGTTGCACGTCATCTGCATACATTTGAATACCGCAGAAATTAAGTTTAGACTCATTCGAATCTATTGAGTATAAAAGCGGACCAAGTATAGATCCCTGTGGAACTCCTCTCGTAATAAAACAGGTGCTTGAAACATTATTTAATTGATATACTGCCTGAGATCTATCAGTTAAGTAGGAGTATATTAAATTTACGGCTGTTGTTGAGAAATTGCACATATATCTGAGCTTGAGACACAAAATTGAGTGTTCCACGGTATCGAACGCTTTCGAATGATCTAGTAAAACTAGAAACGAAATCATGTTGTCATCAACTGCTTTTCTCAGTTCTTCGGTTACATCAACCAGGGCAGATATACAGCTGTGTTTTGGTCTAAAGCCCGACTGTCTATCAGTTAGGATAGAGTTATCGTAAAGATATTTACTCATCTGGTTGTGAATTAAACGTTCAAAAATTTTCGATAAGTACGGCAAGATCGCAATCGGACGGTAATCATTGTCAGATTTTGGTATCGGGACAATCTTGGCATGTTTCCATGTTGAAAGCTAATTGGAGGTAGTTACAATCGTATTGAAAGTGTGTGTAATTTGAGGTAGTATATAGGGTAGAATAAGCTTAATAAAATTTGAATGAATACCATCATGGCCCATTGCCATGATGGTATTCATTCATTCAAACATGGTGATAATTGATGATTATTTAAGGTACCAGGGGCAGAGCTTCTCAAGTTATTATAAGTTGGAGAATTAACAGTTGCTATATTGTTGTTGTTGTCAGTGTGTTCCACTAAAAGGAGATTATTGTACATGTCAATATCTGCATCAGGTTGTGGTATGTTAGCAAATTTCAAATTTAATTCATCAACATTTATTGTGTTATCGGGTTTTTTATTGTTATTTAAAACTCCCATATATCGAATTTCCTTCCATTTCTTTTTATTGTTTAAGGCGGATTTAAATTTTTGCTCATAATATATTGATTTTGCAGCTCTGATTTTTGAATTAACGGTTCTCCTGAAAGTTTTGAATATTTCATGTAGATCTGTTGTTTTATATCTTTTCCACCTGGCATATGCTTGGTTTCTCTCTTCAATGAGTGATTTTATATCTCCAGAAAACCATGGATGTGCACTATTACGTATTTTTTTACTTTAAGTGGGACGTGTTTGTTGTAAAGATAATTTATATTATTTTGCAGGAAAGTAATTTGATCATCAGCAGTAGGCATGTAAAAAATACGGCTCCAGGGAATTACTGAGAGCTCTGTCTCCAGTGCTAAATTATCAATATTTTTAAAATCTCTGTAGGTTATTGTCTGATTCTGATGTTCAGTATTGTAGTCATAGAGAAGAAAAATTAAGTCATGCTTTGAAAATAAGCATGCAGAGAGCTGATCGTATAACATCAATAGTGAAGGGTTATTTATAAAACAAAGATCCAAAAGAGTACTTGCTGTTCTCGTAAAATGTGTAGGTGTTGTAGAATTAACAATATTCAATCCTAAAGCAATCATATTATCCATCAAACTTTTATCAACCAAAATATTTGAGTTAAAGTCGCCTGTTATAACAACATCAGTGTAGCCTAACGTAAGAGTGGACAGTTTAGTTAGCAGCGGATTGAGGTCAATGTCCTTGTATGGTCTATATACTGTTCCCAATAATAGTTTACGGTTATTATTAAAAATCTCCAGAAATAAGTGCTCAACCTTGTCATCATTTTTGGACTTACATTTTATTCTACAAGGTAAAGATGATTTAACATAAGTGGCAACACCACCAGCATTTGTGCTTCTGTCAACACGGAAAAGTCGGTAACCATTTAAGTTATAAAAACTATCATGTACATCAGGGTCACACCAGGTTTCTGAAATGCAGATTATGTCCACATCTGAATTTTCAAAGACATATTTAAACTCGTCCATTTTGTTATTTAAGCTTTGGGCGTTAAGATGACAGATTTTGAGACCAGTCTTTCTCTTAGCGAGTACTCTTATCATGTTAAAAAGATTCGCCCTGGAACCATCCCTCAAATTATTATGGTTTTGTGAAAACATAATAAAAAAATATTGACCCTATTAGTAATGCAAGCAATAAAGTAGATTTTAATGATAGATAAAACAATACATAAGTGGTAAAATACTAGATTGTTTATAATAAATTTTTGGTAACAAATACATTTATAATTTAAGACAATTAGAAGGTTATTCAGAAAAACCAGCATGTGGATTAATTTCATGCGCCATATCATTATTATTTTGAAAACGAAAAATCTGGAGTTCATCTGAATCGCTAATATGAATCGGATTTTCACTTCCAAACCGTCTTATGTAGACCAAGCCTCTATAGGTGTAAGCGGATAGTATTTTATTGTCTCTTTTCAATCCAACAGCTTGTAATGCGTTGTACGAAACACAGGACAATCAACTACAAACGGATGTGCTCTTCTAGATAAGCGAGTATTACGAATAAAAACTCGGGCCCGAGGAATAAGTTCACTTATCTCAGATAAGCACCTCCCATGGTAATATCGATAGAAAAGTGTCACATAACCCACATTCCGACGATGCTCCAATGAATCAATAGAGTTGGATACACTACTGTCATTGATAAGCTTCACCGCCCTCCCCTGGACACGGTCCAGAAGCTTCAGAATAGACACTGGAGCCCCTGCCCATATATGAGAGTTGTATTAAATTTTCGGCCTGTTATAGCTGGTATAAATAGTAAGGAGATCGGATGGAGTGAAGTAAGTCTTGCACCGTTTCAGAAAACCAAGACACTTGAATGCCTCTTTCGACACTTGAAATACGTGCTTATTCCAGCGGACATCACACTGTATTCTCATGACCAGAACATAAATAGTATCCGATTCCTCAATACCTATACCATCCATAGCTACAGATGGCAATGTTAATTCCACAGCCCGTCTGTGGGTTAACATATTGGGTCTTGCGTGCATTAAAATCGACCTTTTTCGCGCGACCCCACTCAAAAAATGGAGAAAGGTCTTGATTGAGTGTGTCATTCATGTTCTGCCGCATGCCCTCTATCCGCAAAGAGCTTGGCCTGTGATCGAATGAAAATGAATGACAAATGTTGCTGTCATCTGCAAAAGAGTAGATAGGATTGAAAATAATATTGGTTAAACAATATTGTAATATTGGTGAAAACAATATTGGCAAAGAATTTTGCGGGTGGTACTGGCAAAACACATGCTTTGCAAACCAAATAGTGTTTTCCGAATACAATATTCGTTGTACCTTTGCTAATTTTTATAACGGTAGGTTTTACAAAAACATCAGTGGTTTGTCAGTACTATTTTTTGTTGCGGTTGGCAATTTCTAACTGGGTATGTATAAGTAATACAAATGTTAGAAATGCAAAAGTTATCTGTTTGTGTCAGGAACAAATTAAAAAAAAAAAAAAGTAGCCAAGAACTTGTCATAGTTTTTTTTTTTTTTTAATTTACTTAGAACGTTCATTCAAATTCTAAACAACTTAATGCGGAAACTTTTGTTAGGTCTATTTCTTTTTATTTTTTGTTGGAAACTCACATATCACCGCAGGCGATTTTCAAGCCTCAATTCTGGTTTGTTTCTTAAAAATTGGAAATTGTCGGTGTTACAGTAAAACATATTTTTGTACGTACTAAAACAATTAATTAACATTTATTTTTTTTTATTTATTAATGTATTCGAGATATGAGAGTATGTTGCATGTGGCATTTACAAGATATAATATATTATATTATATCTTGTAAATAATGCATAAATAACGTTTAGGTTTAACCCATATTTAAAAAATATGAAATTTTTTTATCATGACCATTAAGGTGCTTCAAAATCTTATAAAGAAACTAGAATTAGTCCGATTTGTACTCTTCACGGCGGGATCGTGATGTATGGACAACAATTACATATGCTCCGAATTTCAGCGAAATCGAATGAAGTTTTATGGTTGCTAAATGTATTGCAGATGGTAAAGCCATTATACAGACACTAGAGAACAGAGAACATCAGGAAATCGCGAGAACTAAATAAACATCGCTCATAGATAACCAACTTAGCAAATCCAAACTAAGTGCAAAAGACAAACAAACTTTAGACACAGTGGGACAGGTTAAACAATTTTTAAATGAAAATAAAGACATACTAATCTTAAATTCGGATAAAGGCAACAAAACAGTTGCAATGAATAAGTGCGATTATAAACAGAGAATGGGAAATATACTCGGAGATATATGCACTTACAAATGCTTAAAAAAGGATCCAACATCAGTACTAGAGAATAGGAAAAACATGTTGGTAGAAAAACTATTTAAATTATATGTAATCACGTCGAGCGAGAAACATAAATTGATGAGGAAAACATCTGTAGCACCTAAAATATACGGTTTACCAAAAGTATATAAAGAAGGTACTCCCCTTATTTATTTTCAACTAGGTGTGCGATATACTTTTATACCCGCCCGATGAAGTTACTCTAAACAATTATTAATGCTATAAAAATTTAAGTATAAAAATTATGTGTTAAATTTGTGCTTTAGGTATTTTATACCATATAGTTAACAGGATATTTAATTTCCCAGCGTAAAACCGGTAAAGGGTAGTAATAATCATTGCTTTCAAAATACATTACGTTGAAACATAAAATAATGCACAAGTAATTACTATTTTATTTTTCCATTATTTCTGTTTGTTTGTAAGCGCTATAATCAAGAACTACACTCCGGGAACTTCTGCTGTAAATATTTGCAGTTGTTGGAGTAGTAACAAACCACATCAAATTACTGTATTTGATTTTACATTAATTTTAAGCAGTAGTTTTTTTTTTATTGGGGATTTTTGAATATTATTCATCGTCTTCTTAGACAGTGTGCAATTAATACTATAATTAATATGCACATATTTTTCAATTGTTTGAGATAGGCGTGGTAGAGAAGATTAAGCATACTTTTCTAAAAATCATAACTACATTGTAAATTTTTATTGAATTAGACTGCGCAGTTTCTGGTAACACAACCTTCATCAGTAATCCTTTTGACAATACTGTAATTATTTGTTATGGTTTTTATTGTTTGATTGCATCTATATGAAATGTTTATTTATTAAATGCAATCCTGACCGTGGCTTGAACCTGCTTTCTTTGCCACATGCACTTCGCACTACACTTTAGACAGGCGCTTTAACCACTTGATCTAAAGTAAGGTCGATTTTTGCTGTGGCTTAAAACCAGTTTCAATTACACGGGGTCGATTTTACATTTAATTGTAATTGCAGAAGATAGCTAAGACAAACACCACAACAATTCACAATTGTTAGAAAATCATATGTAATCTAATTTCCACTATTTTCCCAAATTTTGTGAGTTAGCGACAACTATGATGTATTTTTTGTACATACGGTAGTTTGGCTATTCACGTTGTTAGGGAAGAGTTGTCAGGGAGCAAATTTTTGATATATTTTATTGGGGATTTTTGAATTTTATTCATCGTCTTCTTAGACAGTGTGCAATTAATACTATAATTAATATGCACATATTTTTTTTTATTTAAAAAATAAAACAATTAAATGTTTGTTTATTTTTTACTACATATGTGGCTAATTTTTACTGTAATTGTAGTTCACTGTTAGTTGAATTTACTGAAATGTAAGTCGTCCTTTCTTCAAGTTATATTTTATTTGTTTTCAACTACATTTGTAGTGGTCTTTACCTTACATAATAATCTAAGTGTAGTGCACTGAGTTTGACGAAAATTTACACTTACTAAAACTGTCATAAGTCAAAAAAACGAGTTTTTTAAGTTAATGATGCATATTTATTAGTTACATATATCATGCTTCACATTGTGTAAAAATTTCATACTTTTCGAGATAGAGGAGAATATATTTTTTTTTTCTGGGAAGTGGGTGCAAAGAGTATATATTTCATGAAGAAACTGTGCTACTCACGGGTCTCTCGATAATTAGCAAATTCATATACAACTCTCTCTAAGAGAAAAATGTATCAAAAAGTCAATTTATAAATAACTAGAGAAAGGGTCGAGCGAGGCACATATGGATTGAAAACTTTAAAGGCGTTTTCTTCAAAATCGTGTTATTTGAGTTATGCCGGTCTTTTAGTAAATGAGCGATATGTGTTACAATGGTTGTGGTGCGTGTTTCTGTGTATTTTGGACTTTCTCCGATAGAAAGCGCAATATTATTTTAATGCTTATACTTGGCTTATACATTAGTTACTACAAGTGACACTTCCCGTAAATTCAAAAAATTTATAATGCTTATACTCCACAGTAGTATTAATGCAACCTGATAATACAAATGGGCTATGTCCGGGAAATATCACAAGGACTCCATTTTTTTACAAAGCGGTCACAGGGTGATGTGTTTTTTTAAATACCCCAGCAAAATCTCAGCAATGGGCTCTCATTACCAGTATTTAGCAAAAATAAAAAAGTGAAGTACCTTTAAACGAATCGCTTTTTTAACAACAAACAAACAACTTTGAAAACAACTAATTTTAATAGTTGTACAACCTGAACTGGTTCATGTACATAACAATACTTTTTCTACTCCAAAAAAGTTGTTTTAGAGAAGTTTAACTACTGACGACGTGGGACATACAGTGTAAAATAAATCAGTGTTTGAGCACACTTGGAACTACTTCACTGCTGTAGGAGTGGTTTTTAAACTACTTTATAGGAGTGGTTTTTAAACAAAGAAGAATTTTGTAAATTGACATGATATTTACTTTATTCGAAAGATAATCTTCTGGCATTATAATTTAAATATGACTTCTGGCATATGACCGCCACGGCTGGCTCGGACGTAGTCTAATCTGGAGGTCCAACTTTCGATGACTTTTTCCAACATATGTGGCCGTATATTGACAATAACGCGGCGAATGTAGTCCTCCAAGTGGTCAATCGTTTCGGGCTTAATGGCGTAGACTAGCGACTTCACATATCCCCACAGAAAATAGTCCAGCGGCGTTAAATTGCACGATCTTGGAGGCCAATTCACGGGTCCGAAATGTGAAACTATGCGGTTACCAACAATTTCCTTTGATAAATCAATGTTGGCACAACCTGTGTGTTTTGTTTATTGACGTATCCATTTAACAAAAAGTGATCTTCATCGCTAAACAAAATTCGCTTGTAAAAATTGGGATCAACGGCAATCTTGTTTTGGGCCCATTCACCGAACCTAAGCCTTGCTAGGTTATCGTGTGGCTTCAATTGTTGCACGAGTTGGATTTTGTAAGAACGCAAACCAAGATCTTTACGCAAAATCTTCCATAAAGTAGATGGGCACATATTCAATTCCTGTACACGATGGCGAATAGACTGATTGGACGATTATGTTGACCGTAAAATGGACGTAGTGCGCGATACGTATTCGCACAATTTGGAAGCGTTGTTCAGGCGTCACTCTATTCAAACTAAACATAAATCACTTGACAGCTGACAATATGGCCGCCAGTTAAAAAAGTGTTGCCAACTTAAAGTTCTATACCTGTATAAAAAACACCCTTTACTTATCAGTAACAGAAAAATAAGTAGTTGACAAAACGACATTTTATTTGTAATAAAATAATTAAACACCCGTAAGCTTGACTGCTTATAAAAACGACTTCGTCAAATAAAAATAAGAAAACAAGGATGGAGCAAATTTGATAATTAATGGGGTTTTCTTAAAGCTCTGCCTATTCTGGAGGCACTAGCTTTTCTAAAACTTCGGGTTCTGATGAGATCTTTAGCCAGATCGAAATACTAGTATCAGCCTAGCTAATATGTTTGATTTGGTTTATTTTTGTAAATATACGTTGGTTGAAATCTCGTTATAAATAAAAAAAAACCCTATTTATTTTCATTATATAAAAACTTACGTGATAGTAAACATTGTTGCTGGGACCTTAACCCTTTCTATAAATAATCTAATTTTCTTAAATTTCAGATAAATATGTATTCATTTTTCATCCCACTTTTTATTCCTTAAACGTAAGATTGGGCCGCTAAAAAATACGTTTCTCTGAGATATCTAAAGTGCAATAAGGTCCAAGGGTACGCGTCACTATATCTCCCTTGTTAGTTTTTAGAAATTCGTATGTTCATTATGCCATTAATTGCATTCAAGATTTATTCCCATACATTAAAATATGTAATTCGGTCGATTATGTGAACATTTTGTCGACCACTGTAACAATAAATAAGTTTTCTTGGGTGCAGTTTCTATGATAACAAATTTTTAAATAATAATAAAAATATATAATAGACGGCTCTATTTTAAATTGTTTTTTTTATTAACATTATAGTACATAATAAAAACAACATTAAATTAGAAACCTTCAATAAAAATTCAATAAATTACTTCCTAATATGACTTATTAATAATGTCAAATATTTATATTGTATTTATTAAAGCGTTTGAAATAAAATCATTTAAAACAATTTCAACAAATTTCCATTAGATAAATTACCGCAAATTTGTAATTTTTAATAAATAAATTATATACAGCAAAAGTGTCTCCACTTAATAGACAAATAAAATTGTGTTAAAAACTTTGATCAATTGATTAACTAAAAAACCAGCATTTGGAAAACTAGTTGAGCTTAATCCCAAGTGATTTAGTAGAGACCATTAACACTTTTTGTGGACATAGAAATTAATCTTGACTTGATATTGTGTGTAGTGGATGTAAGGATATTTTAATTTTCATAAAAAAAAAAAAATGTTTTAAAATTGTTATAAATTATTAATGGAGGTTGGAAATCTATACATTCATTCATATTATACTGTGCGTATGAACTAGGGTGATCGATTATTCGACAGTGCTACAACGCGCCTTCGGCGAGTTGTAGCTAAAACGGACCAGTGCATCTGGTGGGAATCGAACCCACGACCCCCACACTGATAAGCCAGAACGCTACCAACTAGCACATACCAAACAGTTAAAATTTAAAAAAGACCGGGTTCGGTTTATGGAACTTAAAAAAAAATCGGTTTTTAAATGTTATACAATTTTACTCAAAAACATACTTTTTTCATGAATATGAATATTTTTAGATTTTTATTTGAAAATTTATTATTAATTTTGTATCAGATTGAGAAAATCTTTCGATGGATTTCGAAAATCAGTAATTTTTATAAATCATTTAAATTAAGTATGGCCTCGAACTTGAATAATTTTCATTTTCATTGAACAATTAAAGGTCGAAAAAAACATAATTTTTATTTTTAATAAAAATTATAACAAACTTGTAAAAGAGGCAAAGTACCGCCTAGTTTACTTCCCCTGTTTTGCTTACAAACTAAACAAAATATAAAAAGGAGAGAAAAACAGAAAACGTGTATTGAATATCCACCAGAGGTGGGTCTTGCACATCAAACAAGTTTTCAATTTATTTTTTGATCAATGGTTATAATCTTTAACTTCAAACTCATATGTATATTAGTTCTCATGTAGTGTTACTCATGTGAAGTTACTCATAGTTCATGTGAACTCATAGTTCTCATAGTGTTACTCATAGTTCATGTGAATGTTTGATGTTTGGCATGGGATTGTTACCGCTTTCAAAACGTGTTCTGATGATGGGAACCTAGAAAATTCCCGAAATAGATCTATCAGCACATTCCTGAAAGGGACAAATAATACATTTGAAAACAAAAAACTCTATAGATTATTTGTTAGGACAATATCCTAATGAAGAAATATAGAGTATGGCCTCGAACTTGAATAATTTTCATTTTCATTGCACAATTAAAAGTCGGAAAAAAACATAATTTTTATTTTTAATAAAAATTATAATAAACTAAATCATTTAAATTTTTATTTTTTACTTTTTAAATAGAAATGTTGAGGTTAAGAAGAAGAATAAACGTTTTTCTCTAAAAATTATAAACACTATTAATTTTTAAATCAGACTAGACTAGTTTTTGCCTTTTTCTGGACAGGCTCATCAGTGATTTTTTTTTTGTTATGAGCGCTTCGAAGTTGTTGTCTGAGAAACACCTTTTTTCTTTTAAACAAATTTATTATAAAATGTTTATAATTGAAAACGACTCAAATAAAACATATTTTTAAGAATCATTTTTTAATAAAGAAAAAACATTTTTTTTTTTATGTCAAGAAATCAAAGAGAATTGATTTTGAAATCAAAAATTAAACATTTTTTTGTTTGTATCTCTTAATATTGCCAAAAATAAAATGACAGAATCATACAACTCGAACAACTCAAAAAATGACACATAAAAATAGTAATTTTTGAGGTTATGGAAATCTTTAAAGTCTTTTATATGAGTAGTTTTTAAGTAAAAAGGAGCTCTCTTGCTTAAACCACTTTTATAAAAAAACAACAGATTTTTAAGTAAATTTTTCAGAAGAATTTTGTAAACTTTCGATTTCTAATATATTGAAGCTAAAAAAGAATAGTTAAAAAAACCGGTTATGCGTCAACAAAACACAAAATCGACTCGAACACCCTACGTACATATGTATGGGACTCCTGTGGAGGTGTGGTTTTGTTAAATTGACTTTTAGTGGTCAATTGTAATTTAAAATGATCATTTGTAGCAATATTTCGTTTTCGTTTTTTATACATTTTTATTATTGTGGAAAATTTATTGACAATATAAAAAATAGCACAATGTTGTAGTTCTTTCATACACACGCATACATATATTTTTATGCTGTTATGTTAGTGTGTATGTATGTGTATGTGTTGCAATATGATTTAGTAGATACATTTTTATTAAATATTCCGTTATCTAAGATCCATAAAAAATACAAAATAATGCAATGCACAGTGGGCTAGAATGTTAATTTTGTTGGTTGCCGTTGGTCTGTTTTAGGTAATATGCGTATTCAGGGAATTAAACAAATCAATACAAATTTTGTTATATGGGTTTTATACGAACACTGAGCCTGTTTTTTTTTTGATCAATGTTTTTATTTTTATTATAGACCAATACCCAGTAGAGGTCCTCTACTAAAGCAGTGCATTGTGTTGATATCAGGAATATAGGTTATGTGGTGAAGGAAATCGGGAGTAGTAAAAATTTGACTTGAATTTCCCTAAATTGTAAATGTCATGAAAGACGTCTGTGGGTATAATATTAATCATAATATTTAATCATATATGGTGACATATATAAGCTATATAATTTAAGATATTATAATATATTATGTCTTATAAAAAATATTTTTGCGTGTTAGTTAAGATATGCTTATATATGGTGCCATATGTATAATAAAAATTAAGATATATTTATATATAACACTTAATGATGAGAGATCTAATTATGTTATATTTCGTACACAGAAAAAACTAAAAACGGGTTTCAATTAAAAATTTTATTGAATCAATTAATATTTTAATTGATTTTGCACCTACCACTGAAATGATAGTATTAACTAAAAAAATTTGCAGACAGTTTATTAAAACTCTTTCAATTAAAATAATAATAATATCAATTAAAAGAGTTATTGTTTTTCTTTACAACCTCAATTAAAAAGTTTAGTTAAATTGATTAAAACTTTAATGGAAACTTGAGAAGAAAACAATGGTAGTTTTAATTGAATTTTTGTTATATGCCCCTAATTAAATAAAAAAAGAAATGTAGGTTTGTAAATTAAATTGACATTTTATTTATAATAAAATTAAAGCTTTTTAATATAAAAATGTATTATAAGAAAACAAAAAAAAAGTAAAGACGGGTTCTGATGAGATCTTTAGCCAGATCGAAATACTAGTATCAACCTAGCTAATATGTTTGATTTGCTTTATTTTTGTAAATATACGGAGGTTGAAAGCTCGTTATAAATTGAAAATAACATAAAAATAATCTCGATGTATATAAAAACAAAAAACTAATATAACTGGACAAAATTTTTGTTTTGCTTGTCTTGAACTTTTTCTTGTAATTGAATTGCTTTCTTAAAAAAATCACACACAACTTTAAAATGATAGTTTAATGACACTTATACTTATTTATTTACAAAAATAATAGTTTAATTGCCCTTTTTCGATAAGGTTTATTTAAATGCACATGTGCACTTTTATTACCACAAATAAAACACGAAACTAAATTAAGTTTTCGTGCGTACACGAATATCTCAACAAAAACAGTGTTGCAAACTCTAGTGAAATATCTACGATTTTGCGTGTATTTGAAATCGGTAAACTATTCAACTTATTAAAAGTTAATCATTTGCGATTTTTTTTCTTTTTATTTACAAATTAAATAATATATTGATATAATTAAACCTTTGTTTGATTATTTAATCTAAATAAAATAAAAAAAAAATAGTTTGCCAAATTTTAAAAAATTTTGTTTACATGTTGTCAACACTGTATGGATATATTAGAAAATTCAATAAATTTTTTAATTGAATCAATTAAAAAAATTGTTTAAATTGCCATTGCTATTCAAACAATCGCTTAATTAGATATTTTTGGCCCATAATTTTTTCTGTGTATATGACACGATATTAACAATTTAGTTTGAGATATGATTATATGGTGAACTTCATTAATATTTTCTGTGCGTATAAGATCTCATTACATAGTGTTGTATTTAACTCCATACATAATTATATATGGTCCAGATGGCTAAATAATTTTTTTTGATTTTTTTTTTTAATTGTATTTAAAGTTATATACATCATGTGATTTAATTTAATCCAATTTATTCTCAAAATATACTTTTTCGATCCACCAAAAATTCTTTATCTTTTTGGATCTAATAAGATCCAATTAGATATGAATTAATCCCATACGATATTTTGGGATCTAGCAGGATCTTAAATTAGATATTATTGGATACCCCAATTTTGAGATCAATTGTGATCTAATTCAATCCAGTAATATATTTGAGGATCTAAACGGGTATTAGTGGATACACCAATTTTGAGATAAACTAGGATAAGAATGAATATCATCGATCTATATCAAATTATTTCTGATTTTGTATTTGAGATGTAACTTTTTTTTGATCGGCTTGTTTCATAAAGAGTATGAAGCTTTTTATTAAATTTAAAAAATTGTTCGCTTATTTTGCGAAGAAAAAAAGCTTCATTATTTTTCTTTCACCAAAATTCTCTCTGTTTAGTGATTTGCTTTAAAGTTTGCACTACGAGAATGTTTTTTTTTCCCGATTTTGTGTAATTTTATTTTGTTTGTTTTAAAATTTTTTATTCGCGTACTTTCAAATATTTTGACAACTTTTTAAATTTGTTTTCTTTTTTAATAGTTTTACTAGAAATGTAGGCCGATATAGACCTAATTTGACTAAAGTCAATTACAATTTTGTGAAAGCTTTTCATTAAATTTTTAATTGATGTGATTTCAAGATTAGTTGGTCCCAATTTATTTAAATTTTTGATTATATTTACAAATATTTTGATTGAATATCGATTTTAAGTTTTTCCGTGCGTTTTTTGAACTCCTGACAATAAAATTTTGTACCAGGCGGGGCTACAAAAACATTTTTTTATTTATCTTTTATTATTTTAAGCTGCAACATTTTTATATTGCAATAAATTTTTATGTTGAATTAAATTTTAAAATACCCTCAACTGTGGTCTAATATTTTCATGATTTATATGAAACATGTGTCACAATAATGTCCTGAGGACATGTCTAGACACATTTGGTGGATATTAAGTGCAACAAAAACTTGATTCTTAAAACTGTTTTAAAAATTTCAATTCACATATATTTCAAACACAAACTAATACATACATAACGTCAGCTAAAATGCAAAAGGACGTAACTAACATATTTTCTTATTTACAGGAGAAGTAAAAAAACGTCCACAGATATTTTAACAATATCGTTAATAAAACTGGTAGTTTAAATTATAGAACCAACCAATTTTGTGGAGAAATGTAGTTCGATGCAGTGCTTCATAATCACTAAATCCTACTTTAATATTTTGCAGGGCAACCAAAAAAAAAAAAAAAATGCGCGAAAACTAAAACATATAAGATTCGAACTTTATGAATCTAACTGTTATTTTTTTTATCGTAGAAGTCCAAAATTTGGTGTAAGCATATAGTTTAGCCAAATGAAGCATTATCATAAATAAAACCGGTTTTGGAAACTTTGTTAATTACGCCCTTTTGCATTTTCATTGACGATAAGTATATACATGCTGGCTTTTTTATATGAGAAATTCATTAAAAAATATTTATATTGTAAAAGTCAACAATCTTTGAAGATATTGATTTTTTTTTTATTAATCATCAATTCACGAATTTATATTTATCCACGTGTCACGTTGTATATAAAAAAAAAATATCCGCTTTAATTATTTTATTTACCTTGGCAACATTGACATCAAGTTTTATTTTATCTGTGTATGTATGCAGTAAGGTACTCGTGTGTTTGTTTGTTTATGTCGTCCATCTGTCAAAATTTTTTGTTTACACATGAAATATTGATCTTTTACGTGCCAAAATTAAGAAAAATCTTTAAAATGTCTTAAAATATTTATACGTATTAATTGATTTGATATGCTTGTAATAAAAAATAAAAAAATATTCAATTTGCAAGTGTCAAATTTATTACGAATAAATAAATAAATCATAGACAACCCAGAGAGTGACGTTAACAGACAGACGCACTCACAGACACACGGGTAGTGTGAAAAGTAAACATTAAAGTTTGACAGTCAAAAACGTCAAAGAGTCTGACAGTATACGATCATTAACTGACAAACAATGTGAGTTTGTTTAAATATTCGAAAGGGAGGAGTGAATTACTACGCACCTTATTGAGAGCAGTGCTGCTCCGAATGGATGGATCGATGTGTCGTTACAGTTTGTACCTTTTTTCCATACAAATCACTTGTTGACAGACAAGACAGGGTGTGTGATCGCCTACGTAAGGTTTTTTATGTATTTAACTTGTCAATATATTTTTTGTTATTTAACCCTTTCAGTACCAACTTTTTGTTTGGGGATATATTTATATTTTGACTTTAGATTCTTGTTAGGGATCTCTAAGTTAGAAACAAAAAGGTTTACAAATATGCCCACTCCCCTTCCAACCAACCAGAAAATTGGTCCAAAAATCGTATTTTTTAAATTTCTCAGCTGATTTTTACCACTAAAATATTCGAATAACCAAAAATGCTTTGATGGATTTTGTTCTGGCCATTGGATGAAGCTACGTGCCAAATTCCAAGATTCTAGCTTTGCTAGTTTAGGCGATACACCAGATAAACCGTAGATAAAGGCTGATTTAAAAAAATCGGAATTTGTTAACAATTATCGCGACTATAGCATCCTGATGAACAGTTTATGCATGTGATTATTTTTTTTTTTCAATGGACAATATTCTTATGAACATCTTTAAACAAAAAATATAAAGTTTTATTGCATTATCATATAGTTCATTTACTTAAAGACTGGCATAACTAAAAAAAAACACAATTTTGCAGAAAACGTGATTAAAGTTTTCAATCAATATCTGTCCCTCTCCACCGTTTCTCTATTTATTTGGTCACGTTTTTATAAATTGGGTTTTTAATGCATATCTCTCTTAGTGAGAATTAGGTGCGAATTTGATAATTATCGACAGACCCGTGAGTAGCACAAGTTTCTCTATAATTTGAGCCCACTTTCCAGAAAAAATAATATATATTATCCGCTAACTCGAAAAGAGTACATGATATTAATATGAAATTTTTACACAATACAAAGCATGATATAACTAATAAATCTGCATCATTTACTCAAAAATCACGTTTTTGACTTAGCGATATATTTAATACTTCTTATTTTAAACAAGCTTAAGATCATTTATTTATTAATTATAATTATTTCTTTCCAATATTTCGTCTCCACATTGGGTGACTTCTTCAGGTAACAAATACTACAATTTGTAATATTTGTTTCCTGAAGAAGTCACCCAATGTGGAGACGAAATATTGGAAATAAATAATTTTAATTACAATTTGTAATATTTGTTCCCTGAAGAAGGGGAGACGAAATATTGGAAAGAAATAATTATAATTAATAAATAAATGATCTAAAAAGAATTAAATAAAAGAAGATCAAAGAAAACTTAACAGATATATTTAATATTTTTTTAGAAAATATGTCCACTGTGGTGTGGAAGGGTAGTCAAAGGGTTAAATGAGTTTCATCCACACATAGTTGGAAGTAAGCGATTAATGATGGTAATTTATAAACGATCGTTTAATACTATTACTTTTTATTACTTTAAAGAAAAAATAAATTATAGCACAAATTGTGTGTTTGATGTGGAGATAATTATATTGACAAGCTAATAAAATTATGTAAAAATGTCAATAACTTCAGTTAATACCACGTTCTTTATAAGTCATCAAAAGCAAAGCTTTATCCAGAATTAATGGTAGAACTCTTTAATGCGTTTCCCAATTTTCAAAAAGGACATATTTTCATAAAAATAGTTAAAAAAAAATTAATATTAAGTAATATTTTTTATATTATATTTAACACCGAATTCTCAGGAAAAAAAATATTTTTTATAAGCACACTAGGTCAAAAAATGTCTAAAATTATGGATTATTTTCAAAGCTGCAATTATGAAAAAGAAATTTAAAAAAATTGTAATATTGCAAATTTTAAAATAATTTTGGGCCATAAAAATTAAAAAATAAATAAAACTGAAGGGATCCCTCAATCCACTTAAAGTGTGGAGTAGGGGTGGCGAACGGTACTTTGAAAAGTGCGATTTTCGGGATCCCGGGATTTTTTGTGATTCCGGGATTTCGGGACTAATTTTTTGTATTTTTTTAGTTCATATAAAACATTCAAATAACATTATTTTTAATTTATAATAAGCATACAATCTCCGCATATTTACAAAAATAAAGCAAATCAAAGATATTAGCTAGGTTGATACTAGTATTTCGTTTTGGCTAAAGATCTCATCAAAACCCGAAGTTTTAGAAATTCTAGAGCCTCCAGAATAGGCAGAGCTTTATCAAAAAACCTATTAATCATTAATTTTGCTATATTTTTGTCTTCCTAGTAATCAAACACGTGGCTACGGTCTTTTCCTAACAAGCATAATGACGTTACTAAACTTTGAAGGCCAAAAATGATATATTTATATAAAAAAAATTTAGTTTTTACTCTGACTCAAGTAATATTTTTTACAGTTTTATTAGTTTTTTGTTTTTATATACATCGAGATTATTTTTATGTTATTTTTATTTTATAAAGAGCATTTAATCTCCGGATATTTACAAAAATAAAGCAAATCAAACATATTAGCTAGGTTGATTAGAAAATTTTACTATTCAGATCTTACAGTATGAAAAACATACGGAAACTATTAACTTATTATTGACCAGGTGTTCCATTTTCAAGCCACTGTTTTTAAACGGTTATATATTTTGATGTAAAACTAAAATTAAGCGGTTTAAAATTTTTTAACAAATTAAACATCTTCACTACAAACGTGAATGAAAATTTGTGAAAAGTTGTTGTTTAGAGTTGACAAATAATTATATGAAAAAATGTATTTTTTACATTTTTCGATGGCACCTTTTTTAAAAATTATACTTAAATACACTAATATCCCGGTTGCGTCGGTTATTGGGTCCGAAAAAATGAGACGCAAATCGAAACGACGAAAGCCGAAACACTATTTACCATACATTTGTATTGATTTTTATTTGACTAGTTCCATGACCTGTTATTTTAGTTAAAACAATTAATTTTTTCAATAAAAAATACAATATTTTTGGAAATAAAGATTTTATTTAAATAAAACTATTAATATTCATGGGAAAAACATAACAACCGTAGTTTTAAAGGAATTAATAAAATTAATTCTGACAAAAAAACTTGCGAAATGTCTGTATATGTTTGATAAATAATTTGATTTCGATATTAACGATGCCAATCGAAGCATACACGACGCCACTTCGGAGCCATGAGAAGCAACTTCGAAGCTATGCGACGCAAACCGGGGTTTTAGTGTATAGTAAAGCCTAATCATATATATTTTTGATTAGTTCACCAATCGTGCATAGTTTTTGATATTCTGACCGATTGGACTATGAATTTATACATTATATTTAGAAGAAGAAGAAGAGGAGGAGGAGAGGAAAGCAATGATGATCTTGCAGCTGCATCTAGTTCTACTTATTTCATTTCGCCGGTGGAAATTTTTTAATTTTTGTTGGGATTTATTTAATTTTTTTCCAATGGGACTTATTTAATTTTTGGTGGAACTCATTTCATTGGGAGTTATTTCGTGGCTGTTATTCCATCTGGGAGTTATTCGTGTCACCAACATGGAAATCGACCCTATAACTCATAACGCTCCTATCAAAGAGCAATCTGGAGCTTGGACAAGAACAGATCCCGAAAATCTGAAGCATTCGCACAACGCCTATGCAATACATTTCAACCTTATTAAGGCCCGGCAGAATCATTTATTACAAAAACTCAGGAAGATGATGAAATACAATTATTTGACACATCGGATATAGAGCACGAAATAAAAACTGGCCTAAAGTCGGGGAAGAGTCCAGAATTCGACATAATTACTTCCGAAATTCTTAAACAACTTCCTTATAAAGCAATCGTAAAAACCAATATACTGGAAAGTATCTGAGGTAATTATGATTCAAAAGCCGGGCAAAAATGCAAATGAAGTCTCGTCATATCGACCTATATCACTCTTACCAACTTTATCAAAACTCTTTGAAAGACTCTTCAACAAAAGGCTTAAATAAATTATAATTGCAAAACAATTAACTCCGAACCATCAATTCGGGTTTCGAGAGAAACACTCGACAGTAGATCAGGTTCATCGTATATCTTATTCAATCGAAGAAGCTCTTGAAACAAAATAAGTCTGCCCTGCAGTGTTCTTAGATATGGCGCAAGCATTTGATAAGGTGTGGCATGCAGGCTTCATTTCCAAGCTGGAACAATGTCTTCCGAAACAATATTCAGATATTCTTATATCATATATCATATATAAATAATATATCACTTAATCCAATAAAGGCTGGAGTACCACAAGGTATTTTACTCGAACCTACTCTATATCTTATTTACACAAGAGTTATACCAATACCAATTAATGGAACAATCGCAACTTTTGCAGATGATAGTGGCATTTTGTCAATTAGTAAAAATCAAGAAGAATCAACACCAAACCATTAAACCTGTGTGGTGCTATGGAGTGCAACTCTGGGGACTATTCAACATGCTTCATCACATTCGAAACGATTACAAGATCATATAAATACACAAGCTGCTACTCTAAGCAATAATTCACTTTATACTCGTAGGCTCAAACGCCATAAACCACAAGATTTAGTGGACTATACTTGAACGGTATATATGTACACACAGAGAAATAAAGTGCCAACCGAATTGAAAAGTGTATTTCATTGGCAACAACTTAGAAATTTAGTTAGTACAACGATATTTACATTATATTTCTGAATATGTTGAGTGTTGGAACTAAAATTCAGTTGCATTAACCGAACTTTGTTCTGAAAACTAATGTTGAGTTGTATCAACCTACTGAAGTTCGTAATAACCGAATTTGAGTAGTAGTGACCGAATTTCAGTTGGCAAATAGCTAAATTGTACTCTGTGTGTAGCTTTAGAATAATATTACTTGTTTGTTTTTTATAATACTAGTTGTAATTACATGAAATGTAAATCATTTATAACGTTTCAATAAAAAAAAAAAACAATAATTTGCTATTATTTTACAAAAAACGGTCTGAGCACTTATAAACGAAATATAAAATTACGAAATTTTGTATGTCAAAAGAAAACAGTTTTGACAGTTAAAACAAATTAAAGTTTAGAAAATATTGACGAAATTTTTAGAACACTAGACATAATTTTAATGGGTGATGTAGCGTACCTATTTCAATGACCACATGTGTATATTTCAATTGAAACTTTGTTATAAACGGTATGACAGACAGCTTTACTTTTAAGCACATTTGAAAAACTTTCCTCAAAATTTATTTTGATTTTTCTTTGCATTATTTTTATTTTACGAGTAATTAACTTAACAGAGTCGCATATTTTGTGTGATCTTATTAACATCGATTTTCAATAAAAACAATCTCAATACCTATTCCATTCCTAATCACCACTAACTGTTATCACATACATTACACTAATTGACATAATTATTTATAATTTAATTTGTACTCACTTGTCATCCTTATCATATTTAGGAAACGTAACATTTGCCAACAGTACCGATGACTCACTTTGCGGCTCAGCTGAAATACCCTGAGCACGTTGCCGTTGAAACGATTGACCAGATTTACGAGCACCCCCACTACCGCCACTAGCTCCACCACCAGCACCACCACTAGCGCCAGCTCCACCACTGGCAACACCACCGCACGGTGTGGTAGCTCCACTTCGTGAAAAGGGAAAAACACTCTGAAATTTATCTAAATGAGATTTTAGTTCAGCTATTTCCGTATCTTTGTATTGCAGCGCCCGTTGCATTTCTTGGATTTTGAGATCCTTAGCATGTATTATCTGTATGAGACGTTCCTCCTGAGCTGTGGCCGGCACATACGAGCTGCTAAGTAAATTTACACCGCCTGCGGTTGGATCCATAATAGCGGATGAGGGTGTTGTATTTGTTTGATTAGCAATACACAAGCCCTGCATTTGAGCTGCTAAATTGTATTTTTGTTGCGCACAATAGTCAGCAGTGGGATAGATGGCTTGCTGTCCAGCGCCGGTGGGTTGTAGGACTATGGGTGCTCCCGTTGGCGATGAGGCAAAGAGACCCTGCGTTTGTGCTTGCAACTGTTGAAGTTGCTGGTAGCGTTGTTGCAGCTGTAACTCTTGCTGGTGCAAAATGTTGCGTGTCTGTAAATTAGGATCGGTGTTGTATTGTTGAGCCCCCGTCGGCACAGTGCCGTAAATAAGCGTATGCGTTAAGACGTCTGCCGTATGTAGCGGTAGTGATAAACGTATGGCACCCGTTGTATTGTCTATTAGCGTGCCACTTAGCGCTGGCAAATTATTGTTGTTCACGAGACCCAGTTCGGGTTGGAACTGTATGCTAGCGTTCGGATCTTGCTGCATTTTAGCTAATTCTTCTGCTTCTTCTTCTTCGCCGTTTATATTGACTACTACACTCTGTTGTCGATGATCTTCGTCTTTATTGTGACGTAATGCAATAGCGTCGTCGTGATCTTGATTATTTACAGTTTCTACTTTATCGTTGTCTATGTGTTGTTGTTGTTCTTGTTGTTTGTTTTTATTTTCATCAGCACCAGTTGTTGCTACTGAATCTGATGTTGCGTCAGGTGTTTGAATTTTTTGTTGTTTTTTGTTTTCTTGGTTGAAAATTTCCGCCTTTTCAAAAGAATGTTTTTCCAAAATATTTATAAATGAGGTGGGTGGAGGTGATGATGATGATGATGATGTTGTTGTTTTCTGTTTCTGTAATCTAAGGGAATTATTTAATGATTCTCTATGAGTTGGACTGTGGCGATGATTATTTGTTGTTGTTTCTTCAAAAGCGTTTTGTTTGCTACCGTTTCTATTATTTGCAAGAGGGGGATCTAAAGCATTTATTGAACCACCATCCGTTGGACCTAGTTGGCCAATTGATCTGTGATTATTTTTGAATAGTGAATCGGTGGTTGTTTGTAATTCTATTGTTGCAGGATTTCTATTTGCAATTGTTGTTGGTGTTGCTGTGGTTGTTGTGCACGATGGAGTTGTTGTAATAACACTTGTTGTTGCTGTTGTTGGGGTTTTATTAACATTATTTTGACTGTTGTGATTGTGATTTGTAATTGTAGCATCATTGGCTGTATTGTCTGAAGGGGCTGGCCTCTGTCTAGCGAAGCACAGCCGATCAAAACAAATACGCATGCAAGCGATTTTGACGTTTAACCGCAAAAACTTTTATCGCCTCAAAAGCCCTGAAAAAATGAAGAAAGTAAATGGCGATTATCAGTAGTTTCTTTATTATTGTTGTTTGTCTTTTTGTTGTTTTTATTTTACATATTCCTTTTAACATTCGACCCATATTAATAATGTTATCAATACAATTTGCATAGGGGCCATGTAAGAAAAGAAAAAACCGTAAAGCGCGAAAGCATAAATTTAAATACATATGTACATTAGGGTGGTCTTTCGTTGTATGGGCGAAAAATGAAAATGAGATTTTGACTGTACCCCCCTCTTAAAATATTTGTTAGGGTGTCAAAACATGCCACGCAAAAAATTAGAGTTCTAGCATAACGGGAAGATGTCCCGCATCGTCCTTGAAAATCGGGCCCCTTGGAAAAATGGGCATAATTTAAAAAAAAATTAAAAATTTTTGTGTTGGGTTTAATCATAACTACTCAGATAAAAAATATTACTTTCCCAGAAAATTGCTAACTTACCCTAACTTTGTGTCAAAAAAATTAATAAATATTTTGGGGGTACCTCAGTGACTTTTTTGCATTTTTGAAAATTTTATTCAACAAAAATAAAAAACCTAGTGTTTGCTGTCAAGTATTTTATTAAACACATCTCAAGTATTAAATAAGCCAAGTACTGTGGATATCCGTTGGCAAATTTTTTTTTAGAGCATTTTGATTCTCGGGGATTTCAAGGTTTTTTTTTATTTTAATACATTTTTACTTTAAAACAAGGTTTTAATAATATTTCATCAATATTATTGTATATGGTCTTTTATATGATTGTAATAACTTTATTATAAAATACTATTTTTTCTGTTGATAGTTAACCCATGTTAACCTGGGGTCAAATATGACCCACGTAAGAAAAATGCAGCTTTGTGTCAAAATTTATAAATAAACTAAAAAAAGGAATAATTCAATTTATATTTATTCTAAAAAAATTTCGGTAACCGTTTCTAGTCTTCGATTAGGTCAATTTAGTAAAAATTAGAACTTAAAACTTTTCCACAATAATAATTTTGAGTGAAAAAAATTTACACTTTTAAATTAAAAATAACTTTTTTTAAAAATTCTCCTGAATATGTACAAAAAAAAACAATTTAAATATAAATACAAATATCTGAATTTATACTTAATAATTAATTTTAATTCATGTAAATAAATTACAATTAGAAACATAAACAAAAATTTATTTTGTCATCTTTGTGATTTTTGACTCTTTAAAATACGAGGGTCAATTGTGACCCCATGAAAACACAGGTTAACTATGAACACGAAAAATTATACTTTATAATAAAGTTATTACAATTATATAAAATAGCATACACAATAACATTGATGAAATATTACAAAAATCTTGTTAAAAAAAAAGTCTATACAAATTTAAAAAAACGTTGAAATCCGCTAGAATCAAAATGCTCTAACAAAAATTTTTGCCAACGGATATCCGTAATATTTGGCTTATTTAATACTTGAGATGTGTTTAATTAAATACTTGACAGCAAACACTAGGTTTTTTATTTTTGTTAAATAAAATTTTCAAAAATGCAAAAAAGTCACTGAGGTACCCCCAAAATATTTATTAATTTTTTTGACACAAAGTTAGGGTAAGTTAGCGATTTTCTGGGAAAGTAATATTTTTTATCTGAGTAGTTATGATTACACCCAACACAAAAATTATTTTATATTTTTTTAATCTTGAAGAAAAAAAAAATTGGATTTTTTTTTAAATTGTGCCCATTTTTTCAAGGGGCCGATATTCAAGGGCGATGCGGGACATCTTCCCGTTATGCTAGAACTTTAATTTTTTTGCATGGTGAGGTTTTGTACCCAAACAAATATTTTAAAAGGGGGGGCAGCCCCAAAAATCGCAAGTTGAAAAATAAGGACCACCCTAATGTACATATATGAGCTTCTTCAAAAATGTTCGACACCAGTTGACTGACTGAATTTGCCTCTTTGTTCTCTCAAGGTTTCACACGCATATAAATAAAGTACCAAACGAATTGAAAAGTGTATGTTATGGGAACAACTTATAAATTCAGTTAATACAACGATATTTACATTCGATTTCTGGATATTTTGGGTGTTGAAACTCAGTTGAATTAACCGAACTTTGTTGTGAAAACTAATCTAGCAATTGACTGAAATTCGTAATAACTGAATTTGAGTCGTAGTAACCGAATTTCAGTTGACAAATAGCTAAATTTTTCTCTGTGTGTATGAATTGAGGTGAACGATGTACTGGGTTAGGTTCACTATACTTAAAATGAATAACATGTAAAGTTTCATTTTGAAATGTCTTTAGCAAAAGAATTGATGGCAATTTAATAGTCAAAAAATGAAAAAAAATTACTTGAAACTTGCAAGAGCTTTTTCATTTATTTAAATTTTTTGCTCATAGTTTTTAACTTTCAGATCCAAAGCAATGAAAAACAGAGTCACTAGACTTAGGAGATAAATTCACTTAAAAATTAATTTCTGTATTGCTGAGTGTTGAAAAGTTGTACGGTAATTTAAAAGTGAAACCAAAATTTTCCGATTTTTAAACTTTCGCAGTTTTTTCCATTGGATTTGTGCGCCGTTTAATGGAATTCAGTTTTAAGAACAGTATTTAAAAATGGTGTAATTCTACACAGTTTGAGGTATACCAACTTAATGTCAGTGCACCAATAATGGGATAAGAACATCACAAACTTGTAAGGAATTGGCCTAAATTATGTTTTTAGCGTCTGACATTCACAATTATATTTGAAATTTGCAAGCGTATTGCATGAACTGAGTTTCTTTGTAAACAGCGCCTCCGAGTCAAAAAAGACATTTTAAAAATTTGAAACGCAAAACTTTTATGAACTTTTTATTAATTTTGCAGAACTTAATTTTTATTTTTTCGGCTTTGGCTTTGGCTTTAGAACACAGGTAGAATTTTCCAACCGTTCAAACAAAATAGTACTGGCAAACCATTGTTAGTTTTATAAAACGCACCCTGTTAGAGTTAGCAAAGTTACAACCAATATTGTACTAGCAAAACTTATTTTTGTTTGCAAAGCAAGTGTTTCGCTAGTATCACTCTCTAAATTCTTTGCCCCTATTGGTTTTACCACTATTACAATAATTTAGTAGCATTATCTTCTTTTAATATTGTATTATATTTTACTAGATCTAGCAACAATTATTTATTTAAAACGCTAGGACCAAACTGGGTTGCCGAACTGGGTGCGCGATTTATAAACATTTCAGAAAATTAACTGAATTAAAGGTATTTGGAAAGCAACAAATTTTTTGACTTTCCAAAGTTAAATCAAATGTGGTAACCAACGGTTGGCAATACTCTCAAGATTGTTAATCTCACATTCAGCCAACGCATAACCGACCGTCGCCGACGCTTTGCCAGTACTGTCACGATTGTATTTTTCTGCCTGGGTATCTAGAGTGAATCTTCACAACGGACTGAATTGATAAAGTGCAAAAAAATTTAATTTTTTTATTTAATAATATTAATTTAAATATCATTAAACCCGTAAAAAATGCGTGTTTTCTAAAATAATCGCGGGTTTTTTATGATGAGTGTGTTTTTATATTTTGAAATTTTATAATTTTAATATTTTTAGGGGCAAAGTGTTTGCAATGACATATAATGATAATCGTAATTGATTTTATTATTATTAATTACTGAAGATTTTTTTACAGGAAGGCGAAGAAGAAAACATTTTTATTGAAACATTTAACGGATACAATGGATATGCCAGACTTCAGCAGTTTCGTACCCTCCAAGGACTCGTTAATTTATGTGTCAATTGAACAAAGTATTTTATAATGTTAAGTTACTTTATATAAAAAACGTTTTACTTTGTGGCGTAGTGAATTTCAAACCCACAGCCATACATCAGGCTATGACTCGTAGCACCACCTCTTAGCGAGTTGAGCCACGGTCGACATAGCGATGAGTGTGCGTAAGTGGAATTTTGTCAATCAAAGCATTCACAATGAATAGTGTAAGAATATCGAAGTCAGCTTTGTAATTTTTTTATATAAGTATATAAAGTTGATAGAAATTATACAAGTCAAGTATAAATCACAGCAGTCCAAGTAAAAATTTTACATATATAATTTCTTTTGTATAATTAAAAAGATGCATTTGTTAATGATAAGTACTTTAAAATGTTTCACATTCTTTGTTCTACAATTTATACATTTTTGTAGCTTACCTAAGTTTTTTTTGTAACTTTCTAAAGTAAAATATTAAAACTACCAAAGCATCAGTTAAACAAGATACCAAATGGGTTACCTGACTGACATACAAAAGAAAACTATAAAACTTGACTGTGAATTGCTTACCAAAAACAAAAGGATAAAACGGAAAGCAAAATAGATGTTGTTTTATTCATACATCGTAAAGTCTACATTTAAAAAAAAACTTAAAATTAAGAATCAAATTTTATTTATTAAATTACACTATTAAAAGGTGAAGGAGCTATTTGAATTTGGTTTGTATTTGTGTTAAAATAAAATTGCCGTTTTTTTTTATTGGTTTTCTTTAGGATTTTCTTGAAGACGTCGCCTGGAGTTGCATGTTAGCGACCAGCAGCATTATTACGTCTGCTCCATTCCTATGGTTGCTTTTTGTGATATGTGTTGTAAGTTAATTATTAAAACAATTAATTATTAAAACAAATATTATTAAAAATATACACTCAAAAAAATAAGTTAGTACAAAAGTTAGTAAAACGTCTTGTAAATCAGGTATACTATTTTTAGCATTTTTTTTGCTAAAATCGTGTTTTCAGCTAAAATTTTTGTTATACTTATTCAGCACTTAACTGTTTTTTACTAATGCTGTACTAATATACTAATGTTTTACTAATTAATTTTGCTAAAAAAAATTGTGCTGATAAGCATATTAATAGTGTGGACGACAACCAGATTGAAAGATATACGCAGAATGAAGCAGATGTCGCTGCATGTCAAGATGTAGTAGAGAAGAGGAAATGAATAAAAAAATCAACCATGGAAGACTTTTGTATCTGTTTTTCACACATAAAACAAAATTGAGGATTAAAACAACTTAAATTTTGCGTTGTCACCGGCTTGTGAAAATAATTGTCTTTTAATTAAATAAAAGACAAAATAAAATATTTAAATTTAATATGTATTTCTAAACTAAATGCTTATAGATTTATAATCTAGTGTGGTCAAATTGCAAACAAACAAACATATACAGACATGTAGACAGAGTAAAGCGAAAGACAAAGACACACATCTTAGGTAGATTTTTATGGTTCCTTTTTCTTATTGCAAAAAAGGGTTGTTTTTTTCGTTTTGTTTGTTTTTGTTTATTTTTTCGTTTCGTTTCGTTTCTATAATTATTTTCGGCAGTTGCGTCCTTTAAAAGAAAGCATCATTTAGACAACCATTGATAGAAAATTGAAAGAAAATTTTTGTTATGTTATATATATTTATTCCAAATTATTTTCAGATATTAAATTAATTCATGTCGTCAATGTGGGAAAATGAAAATTTTTATATTTCGTAATTATTGTAAATTATTTTTAAAAGAATCACAAAAATATGTTTTATGATTTTCAGCAAATATATTAACTAAATTACAATTTTTTTGCGTTTTTTTCAGTCTACTAAAATTCAGCAAAAAAATTATTAATTTTTAGCAACGCATTTTTATTTCTAATCTACTAAGTGTTAGCAAAACTTTTGCTGAATCTACTAATTTTGTTGCTAAAAATCAGCTCGCTGATTTTCAGCAAAAGATTTTGCTGACATTAGCAATTTTTTTGCTAGCACCCTCCTGACTAAAGTTTTGCTGACTCAGCAAAAATTTTTGCTGACTTAACAAACTTTTTTCTTTGAGTGTAGCATAAAAATAAAAATATATAAAATGAACAAAACTAAATTGGTCGAGTTTACAATGTATATACATACAATGTAATTTCACAAAAAACAACACATGGAAAGTTTACAAAGTTTCTAAAGTCTTGTATTGTTTCATTCATCTGTCACGTACAACTTTTACAATTTTTTGCAGAAGTGGTTTGTATAATTTATCGAATAACTTTGCAAGTTGTATTCTATTTAATAAACTTAGGTAACTTTTACGCTATTTTTAATTCATATTAGACTTTTTATTTTTTGCGATTATGAACAATTTATTTTTTAACTAGAATACTTCCTTTTTTTGTACAAGTAATTATCGCATTATGATGCGCTTTATTCACATTTATTAGTTGGATACCAAGTGTATGTTAATATTTAATATTTTTAATTTGCTTGAAACTTAAAACCGCCATTATTTTTGCGCCGTTAAAGATAAATGATTAACTCAAATTAATTTAGCATGCTTTAACATCGACACAAAATGTTATTTGTGTAGTCAAAATAAAAATTTTTAAAATATTTTACCTAAGTGTCAAAAATTTTTAAAGTTTTTCATATGTAATTTAAAGTTTTCAAAACTTTAATTAGTCCGATTAAGGGAAATGACCTTTTTTCATAAATATATGTATGTATGTCCTTAATGATATGTATGTATTTAGGTAAGTATGTCATGATTTAAAATTTTCAAAAAATTCGCTAACAACATGCATTTGATACAAAGCTATTACTTTTTTTATTTTAAATTTTTACTAGCTTTTTTTAAAGTAATCGAGAATATAAAATGTAGAATAGCTAGCTAAAAGCAGAAAAAAACTGGGGGAATATTATCGAAGTGCTTAGTTATTATTTAACCAAATAAGTTTCAAGTTAGTTTTAGAAATTTTTTGTAAAATATATGATTTTTTTTTAAAAATTTCTTACCTAGCCTTGTATATGTTTTACAAAAAAATGTATATATTTGACTAGAACTTTGCAAAACTAACTTGAAACTTATGCAGTTGTATAATTACTAAGCACTTCGATATTACCCCAGTTTTTTTCTGTGTGTAGCTGAATTATATATTGTTAATGGAAATTTTCTTTTGGCATTCAATTTAAATTACAAGCTGATAAAGTATAAATTATAAAAAATTCACATTCTGTAGAATATTGGTTATCATTTCGGTAATCTCGTCATCAATTCTAGGTTAGAAAGTCAAGCAAAATAAAATTTGGGGCTGAGGCAATTTACTTATTCGGGCACCACTAAAAAAAGTAGGTGGCCCCCTTTAGAATTAAAACAATTTTTTTTTAATTATCGATTAGGGGGGCTGAGGTCCTGGCCTCGAGTAATCAATTTCATTTATTGTTTTAAGTTAATATTAACGAATTAAAAGATTATTTTCATTAATACAAATGTTTTGAATGTACAATTTATTATTTAAGCTTTACTTGACTAAACTAAATCACTTATAAGATATGAACTATAAACCAAATAAGAATTCCAAAGGTTTAAATATTTTAATATTTTTAAAGAAAATATTTAAGAAGATATAAACTTAATTTGAAGAAGTTAAAATTGTTGAACTAAATTTAAGGAAGTTGCGCATTTGGTTTAAGTTTTTTTTTATTTAATTTAAAATTTTTTAACTTTCAGTTTAACAAATTTTGAAAATTCAAGATTTTTTCATTTAAAGACATTTGTTAAGCATACTAATAGTGTCCGACCGAACAGTTCGGACAAAAAACTATATTTTGTCGGTTTTTTGATATCTAGAGGCAATGATGACAAATTTAGGTATTGGAAACATGTTTGTTGAGCCGATTTAATTCGATTTTGTGTAGAAAATTTAAGAGAAAAGCCAAAGTTTAGCTATAAAGTTAAAAGTTCGGCCGCCGAACTATTTTCAATTTGGCCAAACTTTCTGAGGCCTAACAGTGAATTCATTGCTTAACTACAGACTTTTCTTCAAATTTGACACTCAAAATAGCATCTAATCAGCCCAATAAACATTTTTCCATCCGCCCAATTTGTCCATAGTGCTTTAAAATATTGAATACAGACCAAATGCATTTTCTGGCCGAACTGTTCGGTCGGACACTACATATTAACCTAATTCAAGACAGAAAATTTAAAAAAATGGCTTATTAGTTTTGAGTTCCTGAAAAATTAATATAAACCGAAATCTAATAAATTTACTTTATTTGGTAAGCATTTTTTTAGGAAAATTCTAGAAACTAAATTTTCGTAATGTGTATACTTAATTTTAGTTCATACTTTTTGTTTTTAGTGTATAACATGTCGAGATAGCTTAGATGGATGAAGTCCCAGGTTCGATTATCGTATGGGCAATTTTATATGCATTTGCTGTGCAAACCTATTTAATGTAAATCTCAGTTATTTTAACTATTATATTGAGTTGATTTTACCGCCAAATTTCTCTAAGTGTACATATTTGTTGCATAACTCTATAAATACTTTAAAGTATTTTTAACTATTGGGGAATATTTCTAAAATATTGACATTTTTTATTATAGCCTTAAGTTTAAACAATAAAATTGCATTCAATTGATATTTTTTTTGTATTGTCAACAAACCAATCAAATACAATTCCGTTATACTATATTCTGATTGGATACAATGCAATTACTCCATTACATCTATCGTAATAATAGTGACCAAAAAACCCCCTTATCCATTTTATTAGCTGCTGCTGATACTGTTAAATATTTTGTGGTACACACAGAACTTTAAACATTTTATTCATAAATCATTGTTTTCCAAGCAGATTTTAAAAAAGATTGTGTGAATTCAAAAATAAAAAGAAAATTTGAGAAAAATAGTGTTTTATTCGCGAATCAAAAAAATAATATATCCCAGGTAAAATTTTCATATATGATCATATATTGCCATATATGGTTTAATGTATGAGCATATATGGTACCATATATGGGCATATATGAACATATATGTAATGTATGGCAGCATATATGGGTAAATACATTCAAATGAAAAGTTCATATATGGATATGAATGACACCATATATGATAATATATGATAATATATTGCATATATTGGTTCATATATTGGTTCATATAAGCCATATATCTCCATATATGAATTCATATATTATTCCATATATGGTTAATATGTTTTAATTTTTGATCAGATATGACCATATATGAGGATGAAATTTTTTATTTTTAACCCTTATTCTGCCGGTCTACGAATTCTTGACAAAAATATATAAATTAATGTTTTATTGATTTATAAAGACGATTGCAGAGAATGAGTTTTGAGTTGAAATTTGAGTTGAAAATTGATGAAAATTGGTCCATCAAATGATATTATCAAGCTAAATATACCATTGGTAAAATTTGTTGGCAAACGCACCCCTTTTGTTTTGCGATTTTATCCAAGAGTTGTGAATGGGTCGGAACGCTTTATGCACCATCGAAAAGGTATAATATGTCCCCATTCATTAACCCATTACAATTTAAAATTAAAATTTTGTATTGTTCATCTTTTTTATTAAAAATTCGCAACTAAAAAACTAATAAAACCTCCAAGTTTAAATTTAACCAAGTTTATAGATTCACAGGCTCGTATTATACCTTAAATGAAAGCTCAATATCTTGTTTATAAATTACTGGCCTCAAAACATACCTATAATACAGATAATTTTTAAAATAAATAAAAAAGACAAGAAAATTTAAAAAAAAAATACCAAATGTTAAACTGACTCGTAATTCTTTAATGAACGGGGACATATTAGTCTTTGGAAAGATATTTAAAACACATTTCCGATAATGCCTAAATGATGCTGATGCATTCACAACTTTTTTTTATAAAATCGTAAAACAAAACTTTAAATTTTAAAAAATTTGGAAAAATTTGGAAAAAAAAAACTAAAAAAGCTTTTTTATTATACGAGAATATAGGAAAAGTAATAATATATGACAATATACGAACATTCATATATGAACATATATGAACACTCATATATGTCCAAATATGAGCATATATGTCCATATACCCTTGTGGGCGTTGTGGTGTAATGGTTAGCGCGTTGGACTTTTACACAGAAGGTCCCGGGTTCGATCCCCGGTGCCGGCAACATCAAATTAATATGTATGAGTTTTTTCTATCCCTCATACGTATCGCAATGTCCACCTTCGGTGTTCCCATAGCAATTAACTCCACCGAAGTAAAATAATGAATCAGGGCTATGAACCAAAAAAAAGCTTCAATAAGTTCGCCAACTCTCCATCAGGTGGCGAGCAACAACTGTTCTAAGACTTATCATCTCGCGCAATTACAGTGTTGCCATGTCTGAAGCCCTTCATCTTTCCCCACCTTTCATCTCTATACTATCCCTTTCCAAAGAAAGCAACACACTAAATATAGGAAGTATTTCCTGAGTGTTGCCTCTCTTTTAAAAAAAAAAAAAAAAAAATTTCGGATCCGGACATATATGGATTCATATATGAACTCATATATGTGGCCATATATGACAATATATGAACTTTTTCACCTGGGATTGTAAAAAAAAAAATATTAAATTCACTCTAAGAAATTGAATTACTATCAGGGTTGCCATTCAATACCAATGGCTATTACGGTTACAACAAAACCGAAATTAAATTTTTAAAAAGCGATTGCATTAAACACATGTGTCTTCTTGCAAAACATGTTTTATTTCGCTATTTTACTGGTCTGATTTTGCCATATATTAAAATTCAAGTTAAAATAACGCTAAAATACCGAAACGACATTTTATAAAGGTAATTTGTAGATATAACAGAAATTAGAAATAAATCCTGTGATCCCAAGTAAAAAAATGATATGGGACAACATCAAATTATATATAAATTAGATAAGCGATGATATCAAATTAGATCCGAACAATGAGAACATATAATTGTATCTACAATACACCGAGTTTAATAAAAATAGTATCGGATTAGATTGAATTCGATGCAATTAGATACAAATTTACACAATTTGAAGTATATTAGATACAATTTCATCCGCAATTTGTCCCCATACAAATTTTTGAATATTATATATAATTGTGTCGAATTAGATATTATTATAAATAGTTCTATAAAATCATAAAAAACGATTATATGTTATTTGAAACGGCTTTTTCTAGTCATAAATTGTTTGTGTGATAACTACACTCGTAAAAAAAGTTAGTTCGAAAGTCTGTGTTCTAATCACAAATCACCTTAAAAACAAATTTCATCCGTATTTAAACTAATTGCTCGACCTAAAATATAGTAATTCGTTATTCTCAAATTGACAATTTCTGCCGGTTAATTTAAACCACAATTATTTTCAAAAAAAAACAATTTTTTTGTGTCTCCGCTATCAGTCTTACTTTCAGATGGCCTTATTTTCTCATATTATTTATTTTATAAACAACAGAATGTTATATATCTCGGAAACTATGTAAGATATAGCAAGATGGAACGCAAATCGTTACTCCGTACTATGTAAGTACTTTATATTAACTACCTATATTCCGGGTAATATATATGGACCTGTCTTTGGTCAAATCCGGAAAGACTTTTTTAGCAGAAGTATTCTGTTAATTTAGCTTAAAAATTCTGTTGATTTTGATAAATTCTTAGTTAATTTAACTACAACTATCAACGAAAATTTAGTTCTTCTTAAATTTAGGTCACCTAAATTTAGCAGACTGTGATTCTCAACTTAATTGAAAATTCTGCTAAATTTTCAACTATTTGTATGGTCTTTTTTTATGAGTGTAGAGATATTATAAACAGTGTATTCCAATAATGAATCTTTGCCGAATAGTTCTAATATTTATTTTCATATAAATTTGATATAAATGTACACTGTACTTTAGATATAGACGAAATTAAACTGAACCGTAATAATTTTAGGTTGAAAACTCATCTTCAATTAATATAAGCAGTCGTGTCTGACATTTTAAACTAGATTTTTCTCAATTTTTTGAAAAATACAGATTTTTACGCTATTGCCTTTAAGCCGAATAATTCTGCTATTATTCGCTATTTGGTCGAATACCTAATAGTATCCGAATATTCGTGACATCTCTAGTAATAACGTATGCAGTTGTTTAACGTATTTTGTGTTGAATACATGTCATTGACAAATATTATTTTTAGTCATTTTACAAATATGAATCTATGACGCCTAAAAAATCAAGACTCTACTCTAAGAATTTAGCTCCGAAGAGTTTAACAGCATAAGATGTTTCCGTTTTATAGAAAAATTTATGTTTCTCCGATTTTTGTACTATAATTTATGTTTTACAATTTTTAAAGTGCGCTTTTACGTATATTGCTAAATTTATTGGAGCCACTTGGATGAAAAAAAGAGTTATATTGAGAAAAAGGTTAACTTTTTTGTTCATTTTTCTCTTAAAGTACATACGTAATACTTTTGCGCAAGTGTGCGCCCGAGGGAGCTAAAGTCGTTCTTGTAAACAAAAATCAAAATCTTTATTAGGTTAACTCCGAAATGTTAACTCCGGATAAATAATGTTGATATGGCCATTTGTAATCACGACATCTAAGTTTATTAAAAAATATTCAAAGACTTATAAATTTCTATATAATTTTATATAGAACAGCAAATGGCTTTATCAAAAATTATAAACAAAATATTTGTATCATAGGTTCACATGTAGTTATATATAATTATATAAACATTTATGTTGAATCATATACAAGACCATATAAAGGGTCAGCCAAATAACTTTTTTTTGAACTCCTGAACCAATTGGACTTTGTATGGCGTCATACCAAGGTCTTTATGCAAAATTCGTCTCAATGATGTCTCCGAAATGTTCAATTGTTGAGAACGACGATGAATTGATGTTGATGGCGCACACTTTCTGCCACAGCAGCAATATTATCGGGTGTACGCACTGTTTTTGGCTTTTCACGCGTTGGTTTATCGATGAGGATGCCAGTTTCTTTTACTTTTTTCACAAGACAACGAACATACGGACCATATTCGTTCAGCGGAAGGATTAAACTAATTATCTGTCAAATCAGTGTTACCATTCACGAAATAAGCACTAGTTGAAAGAAAACGTTAGATGGCGGACCCTTTATAACGCTATATTGTTTATATAGTAATATCCCGAATAAAAACGTTTACATATAATCATGCATTATTTTATACAAATATATATGTACATGCTGTTGTATGTAAATGTAAAGGGTCCTCCATCTAACGTTTTTTTTTTCAACTAGTGCTTATTTCTTGAATGATAACACTTAGCTCATGTCTGATTTGACAGATAATTAGTTTTATCCTTCCGCTGAACGAATATGGTTGTGTATACGCTTGAACAACGCTGGGAAATATTGCGACATTACTTTGAAAATCATGGTAATGTTGCAGAATGTGTGCGAAAATTGCCATTTTTCTTCGAAAATGAGCAAGGAGTGGCCGTTACAGTCAATGGCGATTGTTATCGGGCCATGTTGAACGAATTTTTGTTCACAAAAATTGAAGAGGAGGATATTGGCAACATTTGGTTTCAACAGGACGGAACAGGAAGCCATTGGTGAAATACAGCTGCACACAATCGATAATGTGCTTAAAAATTGGACCGATCGTGTAGGCTACTGCATGGCCAGAAATTATTTTCCATTATAAACCGCAAGGATTGTACTTTCAAATAAAAAAAGAAATTTGAGAAAATATTCAGTAGTTTTTTTTTATAGCATTTTCAAAAAAAAAAAGTTATTTGGCGGACGCTTTATATATTTATGTATGTTTATATATAAAATATTTTCCTCTAATTTTTTAAATGCGATACCACATTACATCTTATTGCATATCGACCAATATACAATCATATATAACATATACAATAATATATGGTTAATCTAATTATGTACGAATACATGTATAATTAAATATAACTCAATCCAAAATTATATATAACAGCATATTTATAGTGTAATATTCAAAAATATGTGTTTCCTTTTGAATAAAATGATATGTTGACCTATTCATACCAAAAACAAGGAAGAACCGGTTTTAACCGGTTCGTTTAAAAAATCGATGAACACAAATTTTAGATGTTAGATTTCCGAACATAACTACTATTATTTTCAGGACATTTTCCTTTGCGAAAGGGGCACAGAAAAAACATATTCGTGCTGACAATCAAATTTGTTGCCAATTGATAGAGTTTGTTGTGGCATTTCAAACAGTCCCAAAATCCCAGGGTTTTGGGATTTGCAAAATCCTTAATCACGTGATTTTTAAACATGAATTCCGATTGGCATCCCTAATTTGTATTGATGTGGGCGCAGCTGCCGTTATAATGAAAAGGAAGTATTGGCCAAACAAACAACCATGATTATAATTGATAATTGAATTATTTTTTTAAAGGTCTGGGTACACTTTGTGACCGACAAGGTCTACTCTATATACTATTTACAACTAAATCGTGCGTGTTCACTGCATGTGTAGTTTTTTTCGTTGTTTTGTTGCATATGTACGTTGCGTATGTACGTAAAAATTGAACGCACTTTTTTCTAACTGTGCCAGTAGGAGGGGTAATCATTTTAATAAAATTTTGTAATTTTTATTAATATCACTTTTAAGAAATAAACGATATTCACAAAGTGCACAACATGTGGTTGTGTTGCTGGGGTAAGTTATTAATGTCTTAAAAATATAAAAATATTTAAAATTACTTGTAAGAAAAGTGTTGCTGTTGCTGAACACAACGTGGCTCTAGAGGAGAATTTGTACATCAAGATTGTACTTTTTTAAATTTGGAATTTGTCAACATACTCGGCATGGGTTGCCACTTTAAGTGGAATATTGTAAAGTTAATTTTTCATAGAGATAAGGTTTATCTAATTTCATTTATGTTAATAGAGTGGCATTCTTTTTTTGATTTTCATCAAATATTTGTAGGATTATAATCCTATAATTATTGCAACACTACACTCAAAAAAAAAAAAAAAACATTACTTACACGTCTTCTAAATCAAGTATACTATTTTTCAGCAAATTTATTACCAAAATTGTGTTTTCAGCTAAAATTTTAGTTACACTTATTCAGCACTTAACTGTTTTGAATTAATGTTTTAATAATATTTTACTATGGTTTTATTAATTTATATTGCTAAAACAAAATTGTGCTGATAATAGTGTGGACGACAACCAGATTGAAAGATATACGCAGAATCAAGTACAGTGCCGGACAAAAGTATTTACACAGCAGCAAACTTTATTTTAAATCTTTTATATTTTTAAAATGAAAGCTATTAGCCGTATAAGGTATTTAACAAAATTGTTTATTAAATTATTAATAATTTAAATATCACAAGTAAGGCTCAACTGAAGGAAGTTCTGTTGCAAGAATGTCAAAATATTAGAGCTGATGTTACGAAGAAATTTGTCCATTCTATGCCAAGAAGATTAAAAGAAGTCATAGCAAAGAAAGGCTACTCCACAAAGTATTAAATTATGTGAAATTTTATTTTTTGTACAATCATTTAAAGCTGTGTGAATGCTTTTGCCCGCCTAAAATAATACTTTAAATTACATATTTAGTTTTTTCTTATAATATAACATACTAAGAATAAGTTTTTTGTTGTATTTTAATAATTTATAAGTTAATAAACAATTTTGTTGAATACCATATCCGGCTAGTGGGTTTCATTTTTAAAATATAAAAGATTAAAAATAAGGTTTGCTGCTGTGTAAATACTTTTGTCCGCCACTGTAGATGTCGCTGCATGTCAAGATGTAGTAGACGATGAAAATTATATTAAAAAGTACAACTCTTGTAAGGCATACAAAAAAATCAATCATGGAAGATTTTTTAATCTGTTTTTCATACAAAAGGACGATAACAAAGTGAATACATATGCGGATTAAAAACTTTAATTTTGTGTTGTCATCGGCTTGTCAAAGTAATTGTCTCTTAATCAACTTAAAGATATAATAAAATATTTAAATTTAATAAACATTAAAAGTGATTATTTATGTAGTGTGGTCAAATTGCAAACAAATATATATTCAGGTAGACAGAGGGGTTGTATATGTCATATTTTGTTATATTTCGTTTCGTTTCTAGAATTATCCTTTAAAGATGCCATTATTTAGATGTAAGTAGTTAAGAGATAATTTTGTATATGTTATAAATAATTATTTTTATATATTAACAGATATTACATTGATTCATGTCTTCAATGTGGAAGTATGAATATTTTTATATTTGGTAAAGTTTTTTAAATTATTTTTAAAATAATCACAAAAAATGTTTCAGATTTTTAGAATATAAATTAACTAAGATATAAATTTTCAACAATTTGTTTGAGTTTTTTTCAGTCTACTATTATTCAGCAAAAATTTGATTAAGTTTTAGCAAGGATTTTTTAATTTTTAGTCAACTAAGTGAGAGCAAAACTTTTGATGAATATACTAAGTTTGTACCTGAAAATCAACGAGCTGATTTTTGTTGACATTAGCAATTTTTTTGCAAGCATTATCCTGACTAAATTTTTTTTCTGACTTCCCTGACTTTTTTTTTATTTTTTATTTTTTATTTTATTAATTAATAATCATATAATTACAAATTATATACTATTACCCTAACCGAGCACTAGCTACTATGGCCTTCGGCGCGTTGTAGCGACAACAGACCAGTGCCTCTGGTGGGAATCGAACCCACGACCCCCGCACTGATAAGCCAGCACGCTACCAACTAGCCTACCGGGGCGCACACTTTTTTTTTTTTTTGAGTTAAGGACCTAAAACTTAAGTAGCTAGCATTTCAGACACAGTGTGTGAATTTTATCCGGAATAGTAATGAAAGCTTGGACATAATCAATGAAGTTCTGCTGTAGATCGTCCATAGTAAATTTTCATAGAAAATTTAATTAAGGTTGGTTAACGAAATGAATATCGGTTAGGTTAGTACTGATTTTTGTTGATGCAGTACTATATAATATTGGATGCGATAATCGCAGATTTAAAAATTTATAAATATTTTTCCAATAATATGCTTAAAAATTAATATTTTGGAAATTTTCGTTATTTTTCCTATAATCAGCACGTAAACATTCGCTGTTTTATTTCTCGTCTGTCGCAAAACTTACAAGTAAAAAATGTTCGGGACACCCTAATTTCAAGCTTGTTTTATTCGGATCATTAAGATTTACTGCAATTTTATGTTATTTGGCTAAAATTAAGAAGGCAATGCTTTTCTATGCGTAATTTGACACTTGGAAGTGGCAAAAAAGCAGCATGTTATAAAATATTTAAGCTTATTTTTAATTTTAGAATTACAAGACATTTAAACACTAACCATTAAACCATATGTATGGTAAATATTTTTACATGACGATAAATACATATATATATATACTGAAAATTTATTATGTATTTTATAACTTAAGAATGGTCTTCTAATTGAATTTATAACTTTTAAACCAAGTAAAAAAAAAATTTATGGGGCAACATCAAATTATATATAAATTAGATATGCGATGATATCAAATTTGATACGAAAAATTAGAATATATAATTGAACAGTGCCGGTCAAAAAAATAGCACCAATGACAAATTATGCGTATTATTCTAAAGTAAATATGCGATACTGTTATACTATGTATATTCGCTCTGAGCATACTTATTTTTTCCAAAAATGTTAACGGTTCTTTTCCAATGATCGATATTATAAAAAAAAACTGCCTCAATGCAGTCATTAAAATAGCACCGAATAACAAAAATTCTTTCAAACAAACTAATAGTGATTAAATAGTTGAAATAAAAGGATCAAAAAGTCAAGGTAAGATATTTTTTATTAAAAATAATACAATTCCTCACATATTTTATAATTTATTTTCATAGAAATGGGCCGTGGAAAGCGTTGCACACCTGAAAATCGTGCTATTTCAGGTGTGCTATTTGGTTTCTATTCATAAACCATATTCTCAAATAAAAAAATTGGTTGGATGCTCTAATAAAATGATTATAAATGCAATAAAATTTAGTCAAAAATCTGAAAAACGTGGTCGGAAGCGAGTTTTGTCACCATTAATGGTTTAGCGTTTGGTCAGACAAGGCAAGAAGACCCCATTTATGGCAGCTACCGAGCTTAAAAAAGAACTTAATGCGAGAGAACAACTTAAACGCCTGCAGTCCCCGAAAAGTGCCCCCGCTCACGTAAGCATGTTGCAAAGCGTTTGGAGTTTGCTAAAATTCATGTGGAATGACCAGCTGAAAAGTGGAGAAATGTTCTTTGGACAGATGAATCCAAAATTGTTTTATTTGGAGGCAAATGATCGCGTTATTACGTCATAAGACCCCCTAACGCTGAATTCAATCCAAAATTCTCAACAACAACAATTAAACATGGTGGTTCTAGCATTATGGCATGGAGGTGCTTTTCCTACTATGGGGTAGGACCCATATATTGGATTAGAACAATCATAGATATGAGTGTACACGTTAATATCCTCCGGGAAGTAATGCTACCCTATGTTTCTGAGAAAATGCCGCTGATTTGGGTCTTTCAACAAGACAACGACCCAAAGCATACCAGCAAACTTGCAAAAATGTAGTTTCAGGACAATAAAGTAAGTGTGATGGAATGGCCTGCTCAGTCCCCAGATCTAAATCCAATCGAGAATTTATGAATAGATATAAAAAGGGAGTGTCACAAATGCAACCAACCAGTAATGAAGCCCTTTGGATGGCTGTTCAGCAAATCTGGAACTCAATTTCGAAGGAGAGATGCCAAAATCTGGTGAATTCGATGCAAAATCGTTGTGCAGAGGTTATTGCCAATAATGGGCACGCTACAAAATATTAATTTGATTATGTGAAGACACCATAAAAATACTGTTTTCAAAAATTTTAATTTATTTTTATTTATTCTTAGTTTAAGTATTTAATTTAAATACGAAAAAAACTGTAGTGCTATTTTTTTGACTGAGTGTTTTTTAAGTTGTTTTAAAAAAGTTGAAAATATTGAAATATATGTTGAAATATTTAATATTGTTTTACATTCTTGTAAGTATCTTATGACACGTTTTTAGTGAAATCCATTTAACATTTTTAAAAATATCTAACGAAGACATATTTTTTATCCTGGTGCAATTTTTTTGACCGCAGCTGTATATAAAATACATAAAATTGTATCGAATTCGGTAGAATCGTATCGAATTATATTGAATTAGATGCAATTAGATAAAAATTTGTACAATTTGATGTGTATTAGATAAGATTTCATCCGAATTTTGTCCCCATACAAATATTTGGGTACTATATATGATTGTGTCGAATTAGATATAATTTAATATTTTTGGATAAAAGTTAATAAAAACAGTTCTCAGTTTTTCCTCACAATTTGAAACGATTATTTTTAATTATACCTCGTTTGTGTGATAATTAGTGATGTCACAAATAGTGGATTCGAATACTGCATAGTTTTTACATTCATTTTCATACACTGTACGAAATTAAACGAAACCGTAATACTTTTTATGTTGAAAACGCAACCGTGTTTGAAATTTTAAAGAGAAAAGTTTTATGAAAAACTAGATTTTTCTCAATTTTAAGATAAAAAATACCGCTTTTAAAGCAATTTTCTTTTAAACAAATAATTTTGCCGAATAGTACTACAATTCGCTATTCGGCAAAATGGTCAAAACATGCAAAATATGATAAATACCGAATATTAACCGAATATTATATATATGATGTTTATATCAACAAAGTATATTCGTGACATCTCTTAACGTATTTTGTGTTGAATACATGTAATTTTATATATATTAATGCCTAAAGTCACATAGAAAATAATGTTGATATGGCAGCGCATACAACTGAATGCGTCTTTATAACGGGCCATATATAATCAGATCTGAGATTATTAAAAAATATTCAAAGCGTGGGGCCTTATAATTTTGTATTTAACAATACTTATATGATTTTATCAAAAATTATAAAAAAATATATTATTATTATTGGTTCATATGTAGTTATATATCGCACACTTAGTTCAAAAGTGACTCAACTCAAAATTTTTAATTTTTTTTTTTTTTTTTTCAATTTATAACGAGCTTTCAACCTCCGTATATTTACAAAAATAAAGCAAATCAAACATATTAGCTAGGTTGATACTAGTATTTCGATCTGGCTAAAGATCTCATCAGAACCCGAAGTTTTAGAAAAGCTAGAGCCTATATAATAGGCAGAACTTTAACAAAAAACCTATTAATAATCAATGTTGCTCCATTCTTGTCTTCTTAGTAATCAACCACGTGGTTAGGTCTTTTCCTAACAAGCATCATGACGTTACTAAATTTTGAAGACCAAAAATGTTCTATTTATATAAAAAATTTTTAGTGTGTACTCTGGCTCAAGTAATATTTTTTACAGTTATATTAGTTTTTTGTTTTTATATACATCGAGATTATTTTTATGTTATTTTCAACCTCCGTATATTTACAAAAATAAAGCAAATCAAACATATTAGCTAGGTTGATAGTAGTATTTCGATCTGGCTAAAGATCTCATCAGAACCCGAAGTTTTAGAAAAGCTAGAGCCTATATAATAGGCAGAACTTTAACAAAAAACCTATTAATAATCAATGTTGCTCCATTCTTGTCTTCTTAGTAATCAACCACGTGGTTAGGTCTTTTCCTAACAAGCATCATGACGTTACTAAATTTTGAAGACCAAAAATGTTCTATTTATATAAAAAATTTTTAGTGTGTACTCTGGCTCAAGTAATATTTTTTACAGTTATATTAGTTTTTTGTTTTTATATACATCGAGATTATTTTTATGTTATTTTCAATTTATAACGAGCTTTCAACCTCCGTATATTTATTACAAAAATAAAGCAAATCAAACATATTAGCTAGGTTGATACTAGTATTTCGGTCTGGCTATAGATCTCATCAGAACCCGAAGTTTTAGAAAAGCTAGAGCCTATTTAATAGGCAGAACTTTAACAAAAAACCTATTAATAATCAATGTTGCTCCATTCTTGTCTTCTTAGTAATCAACCACGTGGTTAGGTCTTTTCCTAACAAGCATCATGACGTTACTAAATTTTGAAGACCAAAAATGTTCTATTTATATAAAAAATTTTTAGTGTGTACTCTGGCTCAAGTAATATTTTTTACAGTTATATTAGTTTTTTGTTTTTATATACATCGAGATTATTTTTATGTTATTTTCAATTTATAACGAGCTTTCAACCTCCGTATATTTATTACAAAAATAAAGCAAATCAAACATATTAGCTAGGTTGATACTAGTATTTCGGTCTGGCTATAGATCTCATCAGAACCCGAAGTTTTAGAAAAGCTAGAGCCTATTTAATAGGCAGAACTTTAACAAAAAACCTATTAATAATCAATGTTGCTCCATTCTTGTCTTCTTAGTAATCAACCACGTGGTTAGGTCTTTTCCTAACAAGCATCATGACGTTACTAAATTTTGAAGACCAAAAATGTTCTATTTATATAAAAAATTTTTAGTGTGTACTCTGGCTCAAGTAATATTTTTTACAGTTATATTAGTTTTTTGTTTTTATATACATCGAGATTATTTTTATGTTATTTTCAATTTATAACGAGCTTTCAACCTCCGTATATTTATTACAAAAATAAAGCAAATCAAACATATTAGCTAGGTTGATACTAGTATTTCGGTCTGGCTATAGATCTCATCAGAACCCGAAGTTTTAGAAAAGCTAGAGCCTATTTAATAGGCAGAACTTTAACAAAAAACCTATTAATAATCAATGTTGCTCCATTCTTGTCTTCTTAGTAATCAACCACGTGGTTAGGTCTTTTCCTAACAAGCATCATGACGTTACTAAATTTTGAAGACCAAAAATGTTCTATTTATATAAAAAATTTTTAGTGTGTACTCTGGCTCTAGTAATATTTTTTACAGTTATATTAGTTTTTTGTTTTTATATACATCGAGATTATTTTTATGTTATTTTCAAATTATAACGAGCTTTCAACCTCCGTATATTTACAAAAATAAATTTTTAATTTTTCAGAAATCGAAAAAAAATATTTGCAACTCATACCAATTGAAACATAAAGAAAGACATAACTGTTTTTTAGCAACAGTTAACAACAACAAAATACACTGATATTTTTTTATAGATAAACAAGTGTATTGTGCATAGTTTAAGCATATAAACCCGAAAAATTAAAATTTTGAGTTGAGTCACTTTTGAACGAGGTGTGCGATATAATTATATGAACATTTATGTTGAATTATATGCGAGCCCATATATGTATAACTCTATATTGTATGTATAGTAATATATAATTCGGTATATAAAGTACAATTATATACAATACCATATAAAATAATATATTGCTATATATACAAACATATAGAAATTTTTGAAACAAAACAAAGCTATATACAATTTGATACGAATATTTATGCTGTAATACTAATGTTTATATGACTATATAAATATTTATATTGAAACATTTATTTGTATAAAGTCGTATCTGAATATATATAAACTTTTTTACTTGAGAATTCATGTCTTTTTCATATCTAGCGAACAGGAGTTTGAAAAAAGTGTATTGAGCAAAAATTCAAGTTAATAATATTAATAAATTTTTTAAATTCAACATTATACATTTGACATCAACTGAAATTGGATATGTGGCACAGTGCGAAAAATTGGTCAGATTGATTCCGTATGTGCGAGTTTTTAAGTAATTTTTTTATATCCTTAATAAATAGTTCAACTCAGCGAAATTTCCATTTTTTTTGTATTAGTGCTATAAAAAATTATGTTTAGCCAAAACCTACTCGCAAGCAAAACCACGCATTACCTAATAATGGCTTAAGTAATATATTGCCATCTACGTATTACCTTTCTTAATTGATGAATGTTACAGGCGATGAATCTAAAAGTGGTGTTTGGACTCATTACCTTGTAGGGGTAAAGTATCTGCCTACTTATTTGGTTACTGGGTCGGAAAAATTAATGTGTCTTTAAATAGATTTCCTGCCCCTAAGCGGTTTACTATTTTTTCAAATCGAAAATTTTATATTTTTTCTGTACACTACTGTTCAGTACTGTGCCCTGTTCCCTAAAGTGAACCTTTCGTGTTTTTTTTCGTGCTGTTGCATGCATATGTCAAAACTGTCAACTGTCATCGATTTTGATTACCGCTATCACACACGTTTTTCTTGGGTTTATTGGGCGTAGCACAGTGGGGTATTTGAAAAAAATAATGGTAATAAATATAGAACGTCTAAACAACTGATCTGATCGGTACGAATCAAATTGGAAATTGTAAAAAGAGGTGTTAATATTTTGTAATATTGTGATTGGGTTACCCTGTTTTAGTACAGGGTGTACTTACAGGTTGTCAAAGTTGACCACATCGTGAATACAAAATCTTTTAGAGGGTACAACTTTTGTAAATGTGGTCCGATTTCTAAAGTTTTAGAAATTTTTTGCGTGGAGTAATGTATAGTTTTAGGTTATCTCCTCGTTTTTCGGTCATGCGTTTTTTGGTTTATCTACCAAAAAATTGTTATTATTTAACCGATTTAAAAACAAAAAATCATCCGTGTAAATAAAACTATACGATAAAAGAAATAGCAAATTTTTTTAAATTAGCTTTTATAGTTTAGTCGTAAAAAATCCTGAAAGTTAAAAATTTTTTAAATCTATGAAAACTTGTAATTTTTGTTAAAAAAAAAACTATTTTCTTGCAACATTGTTAAAAAACCATTACAAATTTTAATATTTTCTGAAAGATTGGGCTTTGAAAAAAAAATTTTAAATGCAATTTCATTAGCTTTTGGACATACATTCTACGTCGAAAATGGCAAACTTTTGACAAAAATAAATTACTTTTAGAGTGTGATAAAAAATTGTATGGTGATTTCAGAACTTTTTTTAGATTTTGGAATATCAAACAGAATCTTCTAAATATTTGGTTCGAAGATTTTGTAAAAAATTACAAATTTTGAAGATAAAAATTTTTGATCCCAAAAAAAATAAAAACATATTTTATTTTGATTTTTTAATTGATATTATTGTACCACTAGATAAAAAAAACTAGTTAGTACGAATTTGATAAAAATTGGAAAACTTAACCCTTGGTGAACTGCGGTCAAAGTTTCCGAGTTCTGAAATTTTTTTACAATTCTCTTAACAAATATATGTTGTGTGACGACACATCATTTTTAACTAGTTTTAGCATGCTGAACACGAATTTCTTTAAACCGCACTAATGGTTTTCGAAATATTGCGACTTTAATTTTGATTGAAATTGCGTTTTTCCTTTTTTTATAGACTCTCGACTTTCATTAGATATTAGGCAAGATCTTATACAATTAGGTCCAAAGATTATGTGGTGAAAATTACCGACGAATAATGCCAACGACTTGCGATCAACTGCTTAATTTTCGAAAACGATTTAATTATGAAGGATTTTTGGTCGCAGATTGCAACAGGTTAAATCGGGTAAAATATGAAGAAGCAAAATTAAAAATTTAATTTTTGAAAGTACAAAATATTTCACTTTCGTACAAATTCTGTGACATGCCTGCATAAGTGGTTTTTGAGTTTATAAAATTATTTATAATGTTTAAAAAATTAATAAAATAATTTAAAAAATATTTTTCTTCTAACAATGCATAGATATTGAAAGCTTTGAAAAAATCAATGCGTATTTTTACTTATTTTTCGTTTATTTTAATTTTTTTAGGTCTTTGACATATACGAGGGCTGTCCCAAAATTAGCCTAACTAACAAAGAAAACACAACAAATTCGGTAAAAATGTTTCTTTATTTCTCAACATAATCTCTTTTTAGCTCGATATTCAACAGCTTCGATACCCTGTTTATAGTAGGAACTATCAACCAGACGAAAAAAGTTCCGGTATCATAAGTTCACTTATCTCAGTAAAACACTTCCAATGGTAGTATCGATAGAAAAAAGACACACAACCCACGGTCACGTTGCTCCAAATAATTAATAGAACTGTCATTAATGAGCGCCCACGCCCGAATTTACACACCGTCCAGAAGCTAAAAAAAGACTTTTAAACTATACCAATCATTATTTTATTGTCGTATAGAAAGGAGCACCATCCCCCAGAGTAGAATGTAGCTCGGCTTTAATATTGGTTGGACTGAGACATTTCAAATGAAAGTATTGAATTTCATAACGGTGATCAATTTTTTCCATGTTTACAAATGGCTCAAAAAAAAATACTAAACAACGTGGCGACTTGAAACTTAAAACATATGTTTTATAATATGTTTTTTTAAACTACTGTAGTCAGGTCAGTTACTTTTGGAACGACCCTCGTAACTAGGAAACTGGCATAATCACTCAGAATTTCAAAAATTGAGTCTTGAGTTTTGTACATAATAATAACAATTATATATTTAGGAATCTTTCAGCAACTTTTACATTTTTCAAAAGTTACATATACGCAATAAGAATTCTTTGACGACACTTCTAATAAATACTTCTTCCCTAACTTACTGTTCCCCATAAACGTTTCGATTGTTTTATTATTTTTTCATTTAGACATAAAAATTAGTTTTGCCTTGAAAATTATTTTTAGAAAATTAACCCTACTAAATTCCCACTCATAGACAAATATTATTTTGCAGCTAAACGTTTTCGTTTCGATATCTGATTATGTACATATGTATTATACAGTGCAGTGCAAAACAATTGGTAATATCAATTAAATAGCTAATGAATTAGTTTGTGAGGGTACAGAGAAAAATAGGGTTGCCATTTATTGGCGATTTTTATTTTGTTAGAATAAACGATCAAATAATTGTTGATCGAACGATCAAACGCTTAATTTTTAAAAATTATTCGAATAATCGAAAGAATTTTAAAGTATTTTACCCTATCATCTCAAAATTTTATGAATTTTGGCATAAATTTAAATACTACAACTATATCAATTCTCAAATGCAACCATTTTAGACTATAGTAAGGCCAAAATGTCTCTCAATCATACGCCATTTGGCAGTGTTATCTAGCGATGAAAAAATAATGTTTTGAAAATCGTTAAAAAGTTAAGTGTACATGGGCTTATGTCAAAGATTTTTAAATCCTTTGAAACTGATAATATTTTCAAATAACTTTCGCAATTTTTCTATTTTAGAATAGCGTGTTTCATGTTTGGATTAACAACACCTTTTACTGGTCGAAAAGTTTTAGAGTCTATGTTTCAAACTGTTATCGTTACACAAAGTTGAACAATTTAAAAAAAATTGTTTGTAACGAGCTAATTTTGTTTTTTGTACCGGGCTCTGACGCCCCTTCATGGAATAAAAATTTAAAAAGAGTGGTTCGTAAATGTTATAATTATGCACAGTTGGAGGTATGTTTCGTTGTTGTGCCCTTAACAGATAAAAAGTACGACCGTCACAAAAGTTTTAAAACACGAGCGTGAATTTTGTTCAAAATGCAGGTTTTTCCATGGCACATTCGATATTTAGTTTTATTTATTTATTTATTTTATTTTCATGTAAAATCGTGAGCTAACCCCGAAAATGAAGTTCAAAAGTACAGATGTGGAACACTTTTTAAGATATTGCTAAATTTTAAAATTTTCCATTTAAAAAAAAAAAAGTGGTTTTTAAAGAAATTTAGAAGAAAAAGTCAATTCTATTGCAAATTTCACTAAGTTAAACATTTTATAAATTTAATATATCGATGTACAGTTTAAGTCTGATCTATTACTAAGAGAATAAAATTAGTTGAAAATTGTAGACGCTACATGCCAGTGATGCCAACTTGATGCTTTTAGCACTATTTATGGTGCTTCTCAATTACCCAAAACGCGGAAATTTTACTCTTGGTGCCAAATTGTAAAAAGCACTAAGTTGGTGCTTTTGCAATATTTCGTTGGTGCCTTCCGTGCTTTTTGGCCATCGTTGTTTATTACTCCCAAATTGTAGTGAAAAAGCCTAAGCAATTTACAAAGAATCGTATATTTCGGCCGAGAAATGTTTAAAATGTGACACTTTACAATATAAAACTTTATGAGTTGTTTGATTTTAGTGGTTATTACAAGTTTATTAGCAAACTTTTTTCGTATTTATTAAAATTAGTCGTGTGTAAGTTGATTAAATTCTAGAACTTTTCAAAAAAATATCAGAAAATTTTGTTCTAATGATGAAAAAATTGCCATTTGCTTTTTTTGCGCTTTTTTCAAACGAAAAATACGCCTTTTTACGCGTTTTAAGATTTCTATTGCGCTTTTTACTACCAAAAAGTTGGCAACACTGCTACATGCGTTTGAGTAAAAATGTCGATACATCGATAAATAGCCTCTAATGAGAAAATCGGAATTTAAAATATTGTATAGAGAATTGATAAAGCATTTAATTAGCTTTAATTTAGAAATAAGAAAATTAACATCCATCCTTTTATTTAAGTTAAATCCACTTTTTTAAAAATGAAAAATTTCAAAATTTACCAATATCTTAAAAACTGTTCTACTTTTGTGCTTTTGGACTTCATTTTCGAATTCAGCGCGCGAGATTACATGGAAAATAAATGCCCAAAATCGTGGATAGAAAATTTCTTCAAAATTTGTAAACCAGTGTCCACATCTTAGACAACGGAGTTTTAAAATTTCAGTTAATTCTTCAATAGAGTTTGGATTTTATTTTGTCCATTACCATTGTTTATACAAATTCTTCCAAAATTGGCCAATTTTCTAATAAGTTTTATTAACAGAAGTTTTTTTAATTATTCGCTTCATTCGATTAATCGTCAAAATTTATTCAAATTATTCGTTATTCGAAAATCATGGTTTTTAAATTGTTCGTTTGAATATTCTTATTGTTCCTTCGATTATTCAAATCATTTTCGTTCGAGTGACAACCTTTTAGATTTTAGATTAGATTTTTCTTTATTTCTTTTCAAAAAGTTTACAAAATTTTTCTTAAATTTAAAGATAAATTTATGAACAATAAAAATAATAAAGAAATGTACGGCTTGGTTGTAATTAACCGTCAGCCGGAAAATGGTGTTAAACATATATAGTTTCAAATACATTATACTTTTTAATTTACTTTTATAAAATTAAAACATTATTTTAAAAATTAAATTCAGCTATAAGCATAGTTCTATATTTTAATGCTTCTTTTAAAAAACAATAGAGACCTAGCCAATAAGTATCTTAACCTCCGTTAAGAACGTCAATAACCTGATCGTCAGTAAGTGTTGTACATCGAAAATACTTTAATCTTATTGCATTTAGCACGGGACATCTGCCAATAAAATGAATTGTTGTTTCTGGTTCTCTGAGATTGCACAATGAACACAATATTGCTTGGCCTGTTCTGAATTGGTTGCCATTTAACCACAGGAGATCACCTCTTGCTTTCATTATATAGGTTATCTGCTCCTGATTGTAATTTTGATTGCAATAGGTCAAGCCTTTTGAGTGATCTAGATTCTTATAAATTCGATGACGACTACTGTGCACATTTGTTAAATGGTCATTATATTTAGCTTTTTTCATCTCATTTATAAGTTTCGAACAAGCCTCGTTCCACTTGATCTTATTTTGTTCTAGTCCATCACTACTAATGTTATAAAGTCGTAATTTATCTTTGAAGTCAGCATACCAAAATATATTTTTCTCCATAATTTGCTTCGTAAGTCTATGAGGTAGCCTGCTTTCTTCTAAATCAAATACAGTTTTTGAAATATACCTTAGATGCAAGGAGTATGTATAGAAATGCCCTTCTTCGTAGCCAGTTTCTATAGCTAAAACGTAGTTAGGGGTGTTTTCTGGAAGTTTTAATAATCGCTTTGTGAAAAATCTTTGGAATTTATCAGTTTCCTCAAATTGCGAGTTTCCCCATACTTGAGCTCCATAGGTTTGTATGGCTCTGCAAACTGCTAAAAACATTTTCCATTTAGCTGCTACTTCTTTACGCCCAATGAAATTCTTCCAGGTGGAGTTAATACTAGCTTTTGCTGCATTATTTTTAACTGCCACATGTTTGGTGTACGACATTTTGGGTGTTAATGTTATTCCTAAGTATTTATACTCTTGTACAATCTTTACGGGTTCACCATTAAATATCCATTTTTCGTTTAAACTATGTCTGCCACCTTTTTGGAATATCATTATTTCTGATTTTGCGAGATTCACCTCCATACCCCATAACTGACAATATTCCTCTAACTTGTTACTCATTTTTTGTAAAGTATTTATATCCTCCGCCAACAGCACAATATCATCTGCATACATTAAAACTCGAACATTGATTTCATTTACATACAAACCGCCACCCAAATAATCATGCAGATCATTGAGGTAGAGCGCAAACAACATTGGCGATAACAGACATCCCTGCTTAACCCCTGTCCGTGTATCAAAATAACTGGATAGTTCTGAGCTAGTCCATACCGCTGATTTAGTATTTTGATAGATTTTTTCTATGAAATTTACTATTTTTGTAGATATTCCCATTTGGTGCAGCTTATATAATAATAATCCTCGTGGAACTCGATCAAACGCAGCCTTAAAATCCACAAAGAATGCATATACTTTGCGTTTTTCAGCGAATTTTATGTGAACTATAGCTGTGAGGCAATATATGTTGTCCACTGTGAAATATCCTTTGCGGAAACCTGCTTGAAATTCATTTAGAATATTGTAACGATTTGTCCATTCAGCAATTCTTTCATTTATAACGCCTATCATGATTTTGCCAATACAATTCATAAAAGAAATGCCTCTATAGTTACAGGGTTGGTTGATATCACCTTTTTTATGAATTGGTAATATTATGCTCTTTTGAAAAACGTCGCAACAGTTTGATTCGTTTAAAATTTTCGTATACGTTTTCGTGAGCAAATCTAAAAAAGTATCACCAGCATGAATATAAAATTCATAAGGTATTCGGTCCTCACCTGGTGCTTTATTTGGTTTTACTTTGGCCAGTTGGGATTTTACTTGACAACCTTAGAGAAACCGGATTTGTGCTGACAATCGAATTTATTGACATCGATTTGGTCTGTTGTTCATTTGTGACAACAGAAAATTAGTTTACAAACAATAATTTGACTGTGACAGCATAATTTTGGCTTATTTAATAAAATATTGGTTACTTAAACCAAAACATTCGATTGTGAATAAACTCGACTGTCTGCACTAATTTGTTATCTGTCTAACGACAGACTTTCATCGGTAGATCGAAACAAAAATTTATGTTTAATCGATCGGTCTAGATCAAGTATTTTTAATATCACAAACTTTCCACTATATATTTAGTTAGCTTTAAGAATGAATTATTATTTTATATGGCACTGTATCCTGTCGTATGCGAATAGTTCATATACTAGTACATATGTATGTTGTATGTCAAGTATTTACTTACGATCGATTCCAAATTGTTTACATACTATGTATGTACAGTGGGGAGCACTCGTGAGTACATTTAATTACTTTTTACACCAAAAGATTCGGAACAAAAAATATTTGACACTAAAACTAAAGTATATCCAAATCTGGTCTCAGAATCACACCATGACATCAGGCGTTCGAGCTATATTGGCTTGAAATGTTCTGTTTTCGATCAAAATGTTTCCATTTTCGCATCCTGTAAATATAATTTTTATAATACTTTTAACAGCACCTGAACAAACTACTCGTAGTCCTTTTGTCAGTTTTTGAATTTTAAGAGCATTTAGAGAATTTTTTAAAACTTTACACTGCGGGACATTAAAATTGTAGTTACAACCCCAATTTCAGTTATCTTAAAAATTTAAAAACTAAGAAAAGGGTTAGAGTAGCGTGTTCAGTTGCCGTTATAAGTATTACGAAAAATATATTTCCCGGAAGGTGAAAAATTGGAGCATTTTAATCAAAAACGACACTTTTCCTGTTAATATAGCTCGAACCAATGATGATTTTGAGATCAGAATTGGATTCAGCGTACATTATACATTTAGAACAGTGTACATCACGAGTGCTTCCCACTGTATATAAAAATTTCTGAAAAAAAAAAATAAAACAGACAATTTATTTTGCACAATAAACTATAGGAGCCGATTTTTATTTAAGTTTTTTTTTCTCTTTGTTTTCATTACAAATTACTACATCAACTAATTGTTGTAATAGCTTGTTATCTTGACTATACAACAAAAACAAGTTATTTTAAATATTCCACTTAAAATTTTTAACAACAATCTATTGTTGTTGTACACTCTAATAAATTTTTAATTTAAATTTACCCTAGTTATAGTAGGTAACCTTTTACCTACTATAATGTCAGTAAAATTACTCTATATTAGTAAATTTAAAATTTTTTACACATTGTGTGTAAAAATTATACACACAATATGTGTAAAATTTTATATTTTGAAATAGTAAATATAAGCATAAAATGCTTGAAATAAATGCATGAAATCGAAATTTAAAATGGCTCTCAATAAGTACAATATTAACAAAATTTTTATAATAAAGAAAATTTTAAATACAATAGTGAAAAATAATAAAAAAAATAATGAAATAATATAGTCAATATTTACGTTAAAATTGTTGATTCACAAATTTTTTAAAGTTAATTTAACAATGCTTATAGGTGATTTTTAGAACACTTAAATCAAATGCTATTTTTTATGGTAATATTACCGTAAAACATAGCAAACTCTATGTTGCCTTAGAAAATAAGCGAAATCAGCCTACAATTTTAGAAAATATTACCTATAGTTTTTTTTTGTGTGTACGAAAAACAAAAGGCCTTTTAAATCTAAAGGAAAATGTCCTAGGAATCTGAAGAGTTTTCTATTTAGAAAACAGTTCTCTGAATACAAAGCAAAAAGTCCTCAGAATCTTAAGTATTTTTTTTTCCGATAATTCCTCAGAATCTGAAGGTCCGCCATCTAACTATCTATGGCAATACATTACGTTACCCATGATTTGGTAATGTGTGGTTTTGCTGGGATATGTGTTATATTAAAGTAAAATACACAATTTTCTGTATTGAATGCATGGTTTTAAAAAGTAAATCCTCTTTTGTGCGTATTTTTGCAGGCAAAAGTTAGTAAAGAAGTATTTAAGACATTCTGTGCTTAAATTTAAGCATTATATGTAAATTTACATGAAAATTTACAATCTCTATAGAAGTAATTTTAAATTATTTTTTTAGAGTGTATGTAAAACTTATTAAAAGATAAAATAAACATTGTTTAAGGCTGTGGCTGTCCAAAATTAACACTCTTTATAAAACAATTTAATCACTACAACACGTTACGCTACGCTGTGATGAGGATGATGACGGGGTTCGTAAGAAGGGGAAGGTGGAGTAATTTTATTACAATCTGTAATTAACAAGTTATTTTTATCCATCATAACATCTACATTTATACTTCATACTCGTAAGTATTTTAATTAAACAATCATAATCATTAATTTATTGATACGATTATAGGGTGTCCCTAATATAGCGAAAATTGCCTAAATTTAAAAAATTCGCGACTCCAAACAAACTTATTATCAGAAAATATAAAATATTGCAAAATCCCTTGTGTTTATGGCAAAAAATATTGGAAAAAGAAAAAAAAAATATTGAGAAACTACAAAAAGCTAAACTATACTTAAAAAAAACATTTTGTGAAAAAAGTATTTTAAGCGAAGAAAATCTTAAAAAGGTAATTTTAAAGCTCTAAAATCTTAAGAAAACACAGTTTTGTTTGCCCAAAAATAAAAAATGGCATTACTAGAGTTTGCTAAAAACCGAAAAATATGAAAGCAGCGCTTTCGTTTTTTAAAAATTATGAAAAAAGCGGTTTCAGTTACTTTTCGTTTTTTTTTTGATTACTTTGTAATGATACCTCATTACATTTTACATTATTTGAAAACGTAAAATAATAACTTACCGATCATCAATTACATAGTGTATGAATTATAAACATAAAGTAATTATTAAGATATATTTTTGAAAATCTATTTATAGACACATTACTTTTTGTTTTTTTGTAAGCATATGGGTAAGGTGTATATTTTTGATATCAAGAACGAAAAAACAAAGTACGACAAGTCATTTACATTTTAACCAATCAAATATATGTATCGATAGCTCAGTTGGTAGAGTTCGCGCGTAACTAATTGCTAACAACCAGAGACCCCAGATTCGAGTCCCAGCATGACCATGTTATTTATTTAATTAAAAAAAGTATTTGTAATAATTTTTTTTTCATCAAATTTTTTTTTTATGAAAATTTAATTGTAGACACATTAATAAAGTAACCAGTTACTTTACCCCCTACAAGGTAATGGGTCCACCCATTGCTTTTAGGATCATCGCCTGTAAAATTCATCAGTGAAGTAAGGTGTATTGTAATGCGTGGATCCCTATGGCGATACATTACTTTACCCATTATTTGGTAATGTTTTGGTTTTTGTTTGGAATGCATAAAAATTCACTTGTTTTTAAAAGATATTTTTAGAAATTCAATTGATGGCATTAAACTCATTTTGTAATTTAATAAAATAAGTTTAGATGTTGTTAAATTAAGCTTACTTTTAGATAAAGTTGACAACCAAAAATAATGTACCAAACATTGGGTGACCATTTGTTTTGACATGAACTCAGTAAAAATATTTAAAAATTTTAAATTTTCTGACAAATTCTAACAAATATAGCGAGATTAAGAGAATTTTGTCTACAAAAATATTCAAAGATTATGAAATATACCAAAATTTATATAAAAAATTTCCGAATCAGCGAACTTTACCGAATAAAAAACTAATTTAAACAATCGGTTTTTTCAAAGAATACTCAAATAAATAACTTAGTAGAAAAATTAGTAAAACGTCTTCAAAATCAAGTATACTATTTTTAAGCAAATTTTTTTGATGAAATTGTGTTTTCAGCTAAAATTTTAGTTATACTTATTCAGAACTAAACAGTTTTGAACTAATGTTCTTTCTACTAATATTTTACTAATGTTTTACTAATTTATTTTGCTAAAAAAAATTATGCTAATAAGCACATTAATAGTGTGGACGACAACCAGATTGAAAGATATACGCAGAATGAGGTGGATGTCGCAGCATGTCAAGATGTAGTAGAGACGAAAAAGGATACTAAAAGGTACAACTCTTGTAAGACATATAAAAAAAATCAACCATGGAAGATATTTGTATCTGTATTTACTAACAAATACGTATCTCGGAAAAACATAAAATTTGCATAGTAAAATTGTTATGCTTTTCAATTTTATACACATGATTATTGAAGGAGTATTTACTTTAACTTTGTTGTAGCACTAGGTCCAATAGTTTTTCGGTGCGAAATTTCAGAAAAATCGGATTACTTAACCCTCGACGACCTATGCAAAAAGCCTCTGATATGTGGACAAAAATTAAAAATTAATTTTAAAAAATATATTTGCATCACAATTTCTCTAAATTCAGACATACTCATAGTTATGATTAAATAAAAGCAAGTATTGTGTAGTATTTGAGTGAAAAAACAAAAAAAAAATTTAAGATCTTTTATAAAAAATTTATAAAATAACTAGAGGAAAAACTGTTACTCCGATTTCAAAAATTTTAAAATATTCGTTCAGCATACCAAAATTATAAAAAAATTATGTGTCTCAAGTCATATTTTTATTAAAGCAATTTAAGACAAATTTTCAAAATCGAAAACTTTGGTCGCGGGGCGCCACGGATTAAAGCTATCAGATTTTTCTCAAAACCAAATAACTTTTAGACCTAATACTACAATAAACTGAACAATAAACTGAAATTTTAAAAAAAAAGTTTTTCTTCCTACAAAAAAAATGCCGCTCTAATATTCATATTCCTAAATTTGCTGCGGCTTAATTACTTTTATTTTTTTTTTTATTAATTTTCATTGAATTATGTAAAAAAAAAAAGGTTGAACGCCCTTTTAATTAACAAACAAATTTTTTGTATTGAATATATTAAATGATTGAAGTAAAAATTTACAAATTCGTTTGTCATTTTATTATTAATATTTAAAAGATCCCAGCAAACATTGACATAATATTTCGATAGGACAACAAATATTTGCGCGGAAAAATTTTTCTTTTTTCAAAAATTGTTGATCCTTTTTTAATAAATTTCATTAATTTACTGTTTTTAAGAAATTATTTTATTTGCTGGAATGCGGATGATGAAAATACAAGGATTAATTTTCAATTGCTTTTCATGTTCATTCATGTTTATATTTGACAATTGTTTTTGTTTAGATCAGTTTTTGTTTAAATTCAAATGAAAAATAACACGGCATGACATAGAAAAAAATAATAGATATCTGGCCATTAATTAATTATATATATATATATCGGACAATGGCGTACTTAGAGGCAATTTACACAAAAAAATTAATTGCAGGCAATTTTTGAATTCTCTTTTAAAGTTGCTTCTAAAATTCATGGACATTTTCACGAGGAGTTTTTGCATGCAATTTTTTTGACGTTTATTTAGCCAATCTTCTTTAATTGTTCATTCGTTGAAATTTACTTTATTCGTAATAATTTATAATAATATAATTTAATAATATATATAATATAAAATAATATAATTTAAAATAATATATAAATAGTTCTCTATTCCACATTATTTATTTTTTATTTTACGAAATATTTTCGATACACAACACTTTAGAAGCCGAATACGAATAAAGCAAATTAACAAGAATACGAACGATAGCAAAAAGAAATCTCAAAAAATATCTTGAAAAACGAAAACCGTGCAATTTTTGCTACCCCGCTTGCTTCTCTACCCCGTTTGGCTACAAACAATAATTGCACGCAACATTGCATGCAAAAATGGCCTCGTTTAAATATCCTCTTAATTTGTTGATCAATGGTACAGATTTCTAAACAAATGCCTTTAAAATTTGGCGGTTTTGTATTTAGATTTTTGCATTTTTGAAAGCTTTCAATCTGATTTTGTTTTGATGGAATTAAAAAAGAAGACCTGCGTTCAAATTAATGGCCCATATTTAATGCACAAAACTTTTTATTGAAGCCGCTGCTTCATGTTTTATGTAGGATTTCACCGTTTTTTATAGTTTTAGCGAATATGAACGTTCAATGAACAATTGACCCGAATAAGTGTTCATTTTTTAAGAAGATGCAATTAATGGGAAATATCTTGAAAAAAAAAGTTTTTTGCATATAGCGGCTTATACTATCTATTCGCGATTTTTGAAAAAATTTGTATGGCATCATAGCTTTCAAAGTTGACCAAGGAGTCATACTTATAGTATAATATGTGAGCATATGCAAAATATTTTGCTGCAAAAATTTAAACAAAAAAGTTCAAATTTGCAAAACTTAATAATAATTTTTTTTCAGGTACATTAAATTAAAAAATTTAAATACTAAAATAATAAAAAACTGAAACTGTAAAATACATTTTATATTGTATTTTGTTTTAGTTTGTTATTTCAATTTTTTAATTTAATTTGCTTGAAAAAAATGATTATATTACGATAACTTTTTGCAAATGGAAACTTGTTTGCTTCAATTTAAGAAACTACATTTTTTAGATGTGCCCACATGTAATACCACAAGTATGACTCTGTGGTCAACTTGGAAAGCTATGCTGACATATAAAATTTTTTGAAAATCCCGAATATAAAGTATAAGTCGCTATATGCATATTAATTTTTTTTTAATATTTCCATTAACTGCTTCTTTCTAAAGATTTAACACTTATTCAGGTCAATTGTTAATTAAGCGTTCATATTCGCTAAAACTGTAAAAACGGCGAAATAATACATAAAACGTGAAGCAATTATTTAAATGTAAAGTTTTGTGCATTAAATATGAGCAACACAGGTCTCGTTATTTAATTCCATCAAAACAAAGACGGATTGAATGCTTACGAAAAGTTTTAAATGCAAAAAACTAAATGCAAAACCGCCAAACTTTAAAGACATTTTTCTCGACATCTGTACTATTGATAAAAAAAATTTAGTACACCATTGAAGTCAGCATGTCCGAAATATATATTAATTGATGTTCAAATCTTTATGAATTTTTAAAAAGTTACATTTTGTCCTCCTGTGTAAATTAAGCCAATCAAAATCAAACAGTTGTTATAACTAAATCAATTGAATTGAATGTGTTTTTTTGTTTGTTGATCGTTAGTTATTTATAACCGACTCTGTTTCACACACAATCAATACACTAATTTAATATCAACAGAGTTTTGAAAGAGTTAAATCTTATATTTAATAATACATTTTATGACAAAGAATTTATTTTTAAAGTAATACGACAGGAAAAATAATTAAATATATGATTTATAAATAATTAAAAAACTGCTAAATTTGACAGTATTTTATGCGATGAAAATATACTAATCAAATCTAAGACTCTCGGCACCTAACCCGGATCTGGTCCACAGATACTGAATAGAAGGGTACCTCGTGTTGCTAGTTTTCTATCGCAACAGTTGTACACTTTCAAAGACATTTCAGATATTATTCTTTTTTAATCGATTGAAATCTTCTGTTCGAATTTTTGCCTCATAATTTCGGACTAGCACGCAGAATTGACAAATTTACAAAAATAATGTTAACAAAATTTATCACAGATTTTTAGTTAATTTTTTGTAACATTGGTAATTTCTTCAAAGTCTGAAAATTTAAAGCAAAAATTCTAAATTAGTTAAAGCACTGAGAATTTTAATAATTGTATTAAACGAATACTACAACCACAGAAAATCAGGAATATGTTTCATGAATTTTCGTCCAAAGTAACAATTTCATCAATATTTATGGAACATTTCCTAAACAACAAGAATTATAATGACCATATCATGGTCTCCATGAAATTTTTCTATACAAAAAAAAAAAAAAATTAAATCCTTACTGATACAAAATATACTTCATGTATACGATATATAGTGAAAATTTTTATAAATATGATGAAATTGATTTTGTTTTTATGAAATGTTTCATAAATACTATGAAACGTTACATTGGGGGAACATTTATTAAACATGTCATAAATAAGCTGAAGCCTTTCCTTTGAGTATATGGTGATCGAGTCGGTTTTTAAAACCGGGTTTAACCGGTTGTTTAGTGCGCTGTCGGTTTTTCTAATAAGTTAAATTTTGAATATCGAATAAACCAGGTTTTTGTTGTCGAATACCGGGCCCTTTAAGAATTATTATTTTTTAGCTTCAATATATTAAAAACCGTAAATTTACAAAAATCATCGGTAATAACGGTGTGGTGATACACTTGTTTAATTAAAATTTTTAAAAATTTATTAACTTGTATTTTTGTTTCCAATTTAAATTTGTCAAATTTTTTCATTTTTATGTTTCATTCAAAAAAGTTTTTTTTTTCAATTTAATCATACTTGTAATTTTTGTTATAATATTTTTTTAATAAATTTTATAAAAAATATAATTTGATTCTGTGTCCAGTTAATTTGGCATTGTGTCGTGATAAATAACGGAATAATCTGAACATTTTTATAAAAAAAGAGAGCTTATTTTTACTTTAAAATTTGCTATCCCTACCAATACAAATACCACAGAGTTAAAAAATACCACGGGTACATCTGATATTGTACTAGGAAAACACTATTTTGTTTCCAAAAGGTCTCTGCACTCTTAGGAGGCCGGATGGCTCATACACGGAATCTCCCACTGAAACTTGTATACTGTTGACAACTGCGGGTCCGCTGTGATTCAGAGAATCCCGAACCTGACAGGTAGGTACGTACGCCTGGCGGGTGCAATCTTTCAGGAGAACCGGGTAAAGTGGGCGATAGATGAATTTTCTTCATTTAAATCTCCGGGTCCAGATGGCATCTATCCTTGTCTCTTACAGAGAGGGATGGACTTAATTGTCCCACAACTGGTTAGGATATTTAGATCGAGTCTATTATTCGGACATGTACCGAGACCCTGGAGGAAGGTTAGAGTGGTCTTTATACCGAAGGCGGGGAAAAAGTCTGAGCAGCTACCCAAGTCCTTCAGACCAATTAGCCTGAGCTCGTTTCTCCTCAAGACAATGGAGAAAGTCTTGCATCAGTATATTAGGGACACATACCTCAGACGAAAGCCGATACATGAGCTACAGTTCGCGTATCAACGGGGTAAGTCTACCGAAACTGCTATCCATCATGTTGTCACAACAATAGAACGGGCACTGGAGGCAAAGAACATTGCCCTTTGTGCATTTATTGATATACAGGGCGCTTTTGACAACACGTCCTACGATGCGATTAGGGTATCCATGGCTAGGAAGAGCATTCCTCCAATCATAATTAATTGGACATTGGAGATGCTCCGCTCTAGGATAATCACGTTCGGAATAGGGACTACTTGTAGGACCGTGAATGCGACCAGAGGGTGTCCTCAGGGTGGCGTTTTGTCGCCTTACACTGGTCATTGATGAATTACTCGAGGGTCTGAACGACTTGGGTTTCAGGACCTATGGATACGCCGATGATCTTGTCATTTCCGTTGTGGGCTGGGATGACAGGACCATCTCCGAGCGTATGCAAAAGGCTCTGAACTTCACTCTTTCGTGGTGCCGGTAAAAGGGGTTGTCTGTCAATCCGTCGAAGACAATCCTGGTACCATTCACGAGAAGGAGAAAACTTAACCTGTCTATGCCGGTCGTTGAGGGCGTAACGGTTGGCTTCTCTAGCTGTGTTAAGTATCTTGGAGTGACTCTTGATAGCTCCCTCACCTGGAACGAACATCTTGACCACGTCTCCAAGAAGGCCACCAGGGCATATTATGCCTGCCAGAGGCTTTTCGGGAGAACATGGGGCCTAAGGCCACAAATGGTCTACTGGTCGTTCAATACTATTGTTAAACCGACGATCACCTATGCTGCCCTTGCATGGTGGCCAAAAGTTGAACAGAGTAAGGCAAGGGATGCTCTTAAGAGAATCTACCGTCTTGCGTGTGTTGGCATTACAGGGGCCGGCGGAACTTGCCCGACGGATGCCTTGGGGGTTATGCTGGGGATCCCGCCATTGCATATTTCTGTAATGGAGGTTGCCAGTATGGGTTCCTCTACACTTAGTGAATTCGGTGGCATGAGGGGAGGCGACCTAAGGGGTCACATGAGGATCGCGCGAATCCTAATAGATGACCCAATTTCTAAGGTTGCGGACAAAGTGTCACCGGAGTGGATCTTTGATAGATATTTTGATGTGTTATTGTTTGACAGAGACATGTGGACCAATCAATCCTGGGAACCGGAAGATGGTTCTCAGGTGTGGTTCACTGGTGGCTCTAAGCAGTCGAATGGGAACACGGGTGCGGGCGTCTTCGGACCAGGCTTCCAGCGTGCCTTACCTATGGGTAAATATCCGTCCATTTTTCAGGCGGAGATTTGGGCCATTTGTGTCTGTGCATTGGAATGCCTGCGAAGGGGAACTCGCAGATCTCGCATCTACATTCTTTCTGACAGTCAGGATGCACTGAGGGCCTTAATGGCCTATACGGTGTCGTCCGGGTTGGCCATGGAATGCATTCAGACCCTCAATAGGCTCGGTAGAGGCAACTCTCTAACCTTGGGGTGTATTCCTGGTCATGAGGGGCATGAGGGCAACGAGAGGCCAACCGCGGGGCCCGAAAGCCCTTTATTGGTCCTGAACCATTCTGTGGAATACCTGCGGGGTATGTTAGGGAAGGCTCAGGGCATGGAGAGAGTCTGAATTCTCTGGTTACTGGGAAAACTCTCCTGGTCAGCGCCAGGCTAAAAGATTGATCTCTTTTTCCAGTAGGGGGTCGAGGCGACTCTTGTCGCTTGAAAGGGGGGGTTTGAGGACCCTGGCGTCGTACTTAACTGGACACTGTAATCTCAGATACCATCTGCACAAGAATGGTCAAGCGGACACGGATTTGTGTAGGTTTTGCGAGATGGTGTCTGAGACCTCGGAGCATGTTCTCTGCGAATGTCCCAGGCTTTGTGATAGGAGACTTAGGTTTCTAGGTGATCGCTTCATTTCGCCTTCCGACATCGCGAACATTTTGCCTAATAGGGTAATTGGCTTTATAGGTAGCTTGAATCTGTAGGTAATCTTAGGCAGCACAAAAGACCTACATTGGTCGCGGTGCATAGTGCCTTCTGATCTAATCTAATCTTCCAAAAGCATGTGTTTTGCCAGTACCACAAATTCCTGGCAATATTGTTTTTACCATTATTACTACCAATTAGAACCATTTTTCTTTAATATTTTATTATGTTTTTAAAGTATGTATTGTTGACCTTTTATGTTGATGTTATAAATTGACTGTTAGGCTTGAGGTCAGAAAATTGAAAATTTAAACAATTTAGAACTGTTTTTTTAATATAATCAATTTCCTTATTTTAAATCTCGATATTTCGAACAACGATCCTTTATTCATCATCAGGAGAGATATTTTGTTTACATAAATAACCGCGTTTGTTTGTTTGTTTACAATAATATCTTGTTTACTACTGAGTGGTACAACAACTGAGTGGTAAACAAGATATTTAACAGTGCAGTACAAACAATTTTTTCGCTTTTATTTATGTAAACAATATCTCTCCTGATGATGAATAACGGATCGTTGTTCGAAATATCGAGATTTAAACTAAAATAAAGGAATTGATAAAATTAAAAAATCTAAATTATCTATATTATATTTCACACATTTAAATATGATGTATAAGATTAACACCGAACTGTATTGTGGCTTTTTAAATGTGTTTTAGTATACATATTTCTCAAAATTAATATAATTTAAGCTATTTTAAAAGCACCAAATTTAATTAATTGCCAACGTTTTGCCAACGATTTCAAGTTTGCTGAAACAAACTGTTGGCCACTGTTATCAATCGAGTAACTGGACAATACTGTCAATATTGTTAATACCACCTACTGACAATGCAGAACGTATCGTCGCCGACGCTTTGCCATCACTGTGCCGATTGTATTTTTCTGCCTGGGTACTCATATAGACTTCAAAAATGTCCATAAACTTAAAATTTATTATTTTTCTATGTAATTTTTTATTGTTCTTATGTAATTTTTAAATTGTTCTTATGTCATTTTATGTTAAAAAATATAACAATTTTGGATCTTTAAATGGTTATTTTTAAGTAATCGTAAAACATCTTTCCTCATTGAAATGTTTTAAAATATGAGTTAACATAAATAACGTGTTTTCCATACCCTAAACATAATCTCGTCAGTAAGCCGTTATTCTACCCACGTATATCACTTATTGCTAAGATATTTATCTTAGTTCTAGACTGTGGATGAGTATAACTGTAGAACATTTAAAAACGGATTAACCGGCTTTTTCAAATTCCAGAAACCGAAACATGGCTTTTTAAAATTTCAACTATTCGGAAAACCCGAAAATCGGGTTTCGAAAAACATCGAATAATCAATCACCCTAATGAATACATAACAAAAATCTTTGTTAAAACAAATAATGATTTTATTTAATAGAGAATGTATTCTTTGAATCTCTGAAAAAAAAAAATTTGTATTGTAACTTATACACCAGTAACTAACCATATACAGTGTCGGTCAAAACTAGCTGAACAAAACTCCATGCTTATTTTTTTAGTGTATTTTAAAAACTAATTCTCATATTCATGCTCTGTTAACGCTTACTCAGAAAAATAAAATCGGCACAATGTTGGTAAAGCGCCGGTTATGCGTTGGCAGAACGTGCGTTAACAATATTGAAAGTACTGTCCTGTTACCCGATTGATAACAGTGGCCACCCGTTGGTTTGACCGAACTTCCAACAGTTGGTGGCATAACGTTGGTAATTCAAAAAATTTGGTGCTTTTAAAATACATACTAGATATTAAATTAATTTTGAGAAATGTGTATAATAAAAAACATTTTAAAAGCAGTAAAACAGTTCGGCCTTAGTCTTATATTTCATATTTCAATGTGTGAAATATAATCAAATATTTTAAATAATGTTTCTAATTGGTTGAAATATTGGTAAAACAACATTGGCAGTGAAATTTGCGGGTGATACTGGCAAAACACATGCTTTGTAAACAAAATAGTGTGTTCCTAGTAAAATATTATTTGTATCTTTGGTAATTTTCATAACGGTGGGTTTTACAAAAATAGCAGTGGTTTGCCAGTACTATTTTTTTTTTTTGTAATGTTGGCAATTTCTACCTGGGCGCTTGTCGATAGAAGACATACTATTTTTATTTAAATGCTTTGGTTAATTTAAAGTCCGTTGATTTTAAATATAGATACTGAAGCGACAAAACATACAGAACTACACTGAGATAATTCTCTGTATGATATTAATGAATGTATGCATGTATGCAATGAAGTTCCCCTTTAAACGGTCCAGCGAAACTTTTCATTATACTATTGTATGTTTTCATAAGACTTTATGAAAAATATAACTTTATTTATTAAAAGTTTCACCCAGTCAATGAAGAAGTTTCATTAAAAACTAGTTTCATATAAAGTATGAAGCTTTTCATTACCTAGGGATAGCCGAGTGTAGTACAACATCGAATCCGCTCGGGACTGTTATTTATGTGAGTTCCCCCGTTCCCTTATTCCCTTATTTGTGGATCTAAAAGTACTTTATTTTACTTTTTTCGGCCCACCCTAAAGGATATAAAATTTACGTAAATGGCTCTAGTTCTCTATTTTATACTATTTTTATAATTTCCCTTTATTTGAGCACAGTTTTCACATAAAAAAAGTTTGACATTGACAAAAGCAGACTGATCATCTTATAGTTGGAGCAACTATAATATTGCTGTATTTAGAGAGAGGAATATGGTAATAAATACTATATTTTGATTGTAGACAAGAGAATAATATGATATCCGGAAAAACATTATTAAAGCAACCATATTATTAGTGAACAATGGTTGATACAATAATAATTTAATTGAAACAACGGTATTAGTCATATATTCGGGAATATCTACTTTGTTAAGGACTGACCTATATTTATTAAAATTTATTGACTACATCAAAAGTTATATTGGTTTATTCGTGCACTAGGTTTGCCTGATCTCACTCCTTAATTTAACAAATGTAATATTTTTTGCTAAAATCCAATTTTTTGGCTAAAATAATGAAATTTTTCGATAAATCGCCAATAATTACTTTGCTTGAGAAAACATTTCAATATTTGTAATTAATCGAAATTTGTTTTTTAACCTTATTTCTTACACACACAACTCAGTCTAATGATACCCCAAGTAATATTAGCAAAGGATAAAAATATTCAGCTAAGAAATTGCTTTTCGACAGGACTACAAGTGATAAATTAAAAATTCACATTTTTTTGGATTTTACACCTACTGGAGGGATATTTTGTCTTTGTAGCCCCTAGTTTAATTTGAATCTAACATATTCGCAGAACATTTTAACCCATAAAACGATCGTTTTGGGGACGTTTCTGGTATTTGTTAAAAAATAACTCTAAATGTCCCACTAAAAGGCAGAGAAGGGCTAACATGTTCTACAAAAAACCTCTTAAACTTTCATTGTGGACATCCGACCACAGAATTAAGCTCAGAAGAGCTTTTATACTGGTTTTTGCGTATTATAATATTGTGCTGGCCAAACAAAGTAAAACTTTAAAAGTCCATAAAACTTGAAGGTACGCTTACAACGCCAAACTCTTTGGGAGTTTTACTATACTAACCTAAATCAATAATCTGACATAGGATTCATTGACACCTTGAATATAGTTGCAGTGTTATTCAAGTATTAACCCTAGAAAGTTGATCTTACTTTTAGTAAAAAAAAATCTCTACATAAAAGAAAAAATACTAACTCCATTTTTAAAGCGCACAATTGTCTTTTAAAAATGGTAAAACAACTTAAAGTTGATTGCAAGAGATAAGAGGAAAACTAAATTTAAAAAAACGTATATGGGTCTAAAAGACCTAGATTAACATTCTAGGGTTAATACCACATACCTCTAATGAAGGCTGTGTCTGAATTATGAAATCTTGAAGTCACTGTAAATGTCATCGAATGATCATTCCGAATAATTCACATTTTTTTTGTAAAATCCTTTGGCAAATTTCCTTTTAAATGATTGCAATCTAGCAGTAATTTAAATCAAAAATTCCGATAGAATGGACCTTGTTATATATATTTGACTGCTATTTTTCATCTGAAAATGGCTTTTCCTACAAAAATTTCTTAAATCCATTTCAACTTACTATATTAGGTACTATAAACCATAACTTTTTATATATTTAACAGAGAGAGAATTTTAATGGACGAAAAATAATGAAAATTTTAACTAAACTAATGACACTAATGAAAATTAATGAAAAGCTTCATAATTTATATGAATATAGTCTTTTAGAGAAACATCTTCATTGAGTGAATGAAAATTTAACAAATCAAATGATATTTTTCATAAAATTTTATGAAAACGGGCATTAGATCAATGAAAAGTTTCAGAAATTCATTCATTCTATGCAAAAATTCATTAATTTCATGCAAATAATTCTTTCGGTGAATGAATTTAATTCAAAATAAAAGTATTTTATTAACAGTTGTATATTTTTTTAAGGCCAAAAGTTTATTTTAGAAAGATTGAGGTTAAGAAGAAGAATAAACGTTTTTCTCTAAAAATTTTCAAATCAGACTAGACTAGTTTCTGTCATCAGTAATTTTCCATTTAAATCGTATTAATATGTGTGTCTTATAATTGTCCGATTGTCTCTATATGATAAATTTTTGAACTACATACCGACTGTAAGAATCAAACCTGCGTTTCTTCTTACATTACAAACGTAACAATACCAAGTCATGATCGCTTAGCGATCACACCCAAGTATGGCCTCGAAAGTAATGCAGCTAAATTGCAGTAAATTTTTTACTCAGCAGTGACAAACACTAACAAACACAAATATTCTATTTTTAGATTTTTGTTTTATTTCTAATCTCCTCCGTCTCTATTTCACAACGTTACCAGATTGACGTATGGTTTTTACGTTTAGGGTAGCCAACTTTGCGTTTATGTTAAGACATCGTCACAGGGCAAATTTTGTAATTTCTTTTAGTAGTGTTATTATAGCGTCATATAGACAGTCGCAGCAAAATATAGAATATTCGTTATAATACACCTAAAAAAAAACCGTAATGGCTGCTGAAAATTTTGCTGTTATTACGGGAAATTTAACTATTTTGAGCTTTGCGGTATTTTTTGTTAAATTTAGCAACACATGTCTACTGAACTGTGTAAAAAGAAATTAGTAAAAAAAAAATAGTAGCCGATACTAAATTTTAGTAAAATTTCAATTTAAATTTAATTTGCTAAAATCAGCAAAAAATTTGCTAAATTTTAGTACATCCAATAGAACTTCACAGAATAAAAATTAAAAAAGCAAAATAAAACGAATTTGTTTTTCATTCCTTTACACTTTTTTTCTAATAGATGAACATTATTTTAATTTTAACTCTGTAATAAAAAGCTTTATTTGTTTAAAATATATATTTTTTTGTGATTAGCAAAATTTGGCAACTGGTTTTTAAAAATCATTATTAATAAAATATTTTGCTAAAATCAGCAACAAAAATTAGTACAAAATTCAGTAATTTGTAAAATGAGAATAGCAAAAGATGTTACTAATAAAATTTTACCAAAAATTAATACAAAAATAGTAAAGTGCGATTGAAAAATTTTTCTTCTAACTTTTTTTTCTGATTGTAATTTAACATGTTTTGCCGTTTTAGTATCTAAAATTATGATATTATTTATTTTCTGAAATATTTAAAATTAGCAGAATTTGAGTAAACCAAAGTATTTTATTAAAAATAGTATCTCTTTTATCGATTAGCGCTTGGAGAATATGAATATTAGTGTTAGATTTTAAAATACACTCAAAAGAATATGCACGGAAGTTTGTTCAGTTATTTTGTCAGACACTGTACATACAATGCAAGTCAATCTAATAAATAAATTCCCCTCAATGAAAACGTAAAGTAAATAACCAATTAATTCTATTATTTATTATTAATAAAAAGAAAAATATAGTATAAACAAAAAAAAAAAGATACAACGACTTGTTGAAAACAAAGATAAATTGTATGATGGTGTTTCGTTCTGCAAGAAATTACTTGGAATTGAAAAAAATCTTAAAACGAAAAACGAAAAACACTTGTCTTAACAAAATTATTAAAAATTAAATATAAAAAAAAACATAAAAGTGTTAAAAGTTTATCAGCAAACAAGTAGTGCGATAAAGAACCAAGACAAATGATCGTCAAAAATTTAAAAAAAAATAACATGCACACAAATTGTTGGTGGTTCATAAAATTGGCAAAAATCTAAAAAAACGTTACTAAAACTCTAAATAGTTGATTTAATAACGTACTACTATATTGTCCATTCCATGATAGATCGACCAAAATCTGAATGTGGGTCATTTATATTCCTTTATGTTTTGTACACTTATTCTCTTGAATGTCTATTATTCACTGCCATATTCAGTGCCATGTCTGAAGCCCTTCATATTTCTCCACCTTTCATCTCTATACTATCCCTTTCCAAAGAAAGCAACACACTAAATATAGGAAGTATTTCCAGAGTGTTGCCTCTCTTTTTTAAAAAAAAAAAAAAAAAGGTGATGAGCCTAAAAGTAATGCGTGGACTCATTACCTAGTAGGGGGTAAAGTAACTGGTTACTTATATGGTTACACGGTGGGAAAAAGTAATGTTCCATAATAGATTTTCATTTAAAAAAATTTACAAATTTACAAATATTTGTTTTAATTAAATAAACGCTAGGATTCAAACCTGGCGCTTTTGGTTATTAACAACTAGTTAGGCGAGAACTCTAGCAACTTAGGTATCGATACATTTAGTATTTTATTGCTTAAAATGTAAATGAATTGCTGTGCTTCGTGTTTTCGTTCGTGATTGCAAAAATATACACACAAAAAATTTCCAGAGGGAATATGATGAAAGCAGACTTAGTAAAATATTTTTCATTAAAATTCTGTGTATTTTATAAAGTTTTCATTAAATTCTGCATCGCACTGTGTTAATTTTTGGCTATACATTTACACAATTTTCGTAAAATACTTTCCACGTGACAAGTTATTTCATACATTATAACAAATTACTAAACATTTTTATCTAGTATTTTAATCTTTATAAAATGTCAAACGTATAGTGCACTCCTCTAACATTTTGTGTACATGTTTTAATCAAGCATTGCTTGGTAAAATGTAATAAAATAAATATAGACGATGGTTTTTTCATGATGCAACACAAAGTCAAAATGGTGAACTATAATTCATTAAATTTAATATTTGGAAAGTGAAATTGTTTTTCATAAAAATATGATAATATAAATTGATTTAAATTTTCCCGAAAATCTTGGTCCAGCGATTCAAAAGTTATGAGTGAAAATGTGAAGGCACCTCAAAATTTTAATTTTTTTTTAATAAAAAATTTGGTTGAACCAAATTTTTTTTTTTTTTTGTTTATTTATTAATAATCATATAATTACAAATTATATGCTATTAACCCTAACCGAGCACTAGCTACTATGGCCTTCGGCGCGTTGTAGCGAAAACAGACCAGTGCCTCTGGTGGGAATCGAACCCACGACCCCCACACTGATAAGCCAGCACGCTACCAACTAGCCTACCGGGGCGCACTAGGTTGGACCAAATTGAATTCATTTTCTTGTTTAATTATGCAAATAATTCTGATGATAATGCTCTTCAAAGTTGTGTTTTTGGATACAGTGACTTCAAATTATAGAAAAAAACCTTTAATAACCTAAAAAAATTTCTATTAATATGAAAAACTGCGATAAGCTATTTTTGAAAAAAATCATTGAATATAGTTAGCATCCTGGTACCAAAAGAGTCGAAGTTGTTATTTATTTCAAAAACTATAATTTTTTTAAAAATGACAACGTTTGAAAAGTGCAAAATGCATTAAAAAATGGCATTTGCATTAATGAATGGATTTAAAAAAAAAGTACACTCACAAAATTTTTTCCGTAAAGACTACTGAATATACACATTAAATTAACTGAAAATCAGTTAAAAACAGGACTACTTACTTTTCGATGAAAACAATTGTATTTTTTAATTTATTTTCAACTGTTGAAAAATTAATTGACAAAATCCATAAAAACAATAGATTTTCTTTTATTTTAATACTCAATATAATATAACAACTTTTTGTTTTAAATAGAAAATTGTAACTGAATATTTTAACTACTACGGAAAGTCCGTTTTTTTTTTGTTTATTGAATAACAGGCAGAAAGTTAAAAAATATATTTCTTTGGTAATTTAACTGCATATTCCATTGAAACAACTTTACCGATTAAACTTTTAAATAACTGTTGATTTTTTATGGAAAAGTTCTTGTGAGTGTATTCATTTTTAAATTACATGTCGTAAAGTAGATAATTGCAGCTTTCAGATGCTTTTTAAATCTCTGATCTTAGCCCATCTACTTTAGGTGGTATTATTGCTCTTCAAAGTTCACTAATTTTAGATTTTTTTAGATAAAAAAAAACGGGAATTAAAACGCGAGTTCACAAAGTGTCAAGTAACAGAAAAGGTAGTGGTTAATAGACATCCTACACTCACAATATTTTGTGGTTAAAAACAAACGAATATGTATTTTAAAACTACTAAACATATAGATAAAACCGGTATACTCTTTTAAATCAAATCAAATGTATTTTTCATTTATTTTTAACTATTAAAAAATTTGCAGAATAAAATCTGTGAACACATAGTAATTTACTTTATTTTAACTATATAAAATTAGCTCAAAATCCGTAAACTATTAAAAATTAAATTTTAAAAAACTTACAAATCCGTAAAAACACACGATTTTTTTATATTCTAACTATCAAAAATTAACTCCCAAATGATTAAAAACAACAGTTTTTCTTTTATTTTTACTATCATTTTTTATTTTAAATAATTTTTTTTTTTAACTTAAGGAAAATAAAGAATTTTTAGTAAAAAGAAAATTTTAAAAGCAAATAATAAGTGGAACAGGAAAACAGTATTAATGTGCAGTTTTTTTTTTTTATAAATCGTAAAATAAGTTAAAAAAAATATTTATTTGTAGTTTAAATGTATATTCCTTAAAAAACAAAGCTTGCTGATGACTTTTTAAATAAACTACAATTAGTTACTGTTATAATATTGTAACTGTACTTTAGGATGTCCGTTAAAATAACGATTTGTCGATTTTCGTTCATTACACCTCTAGTTTTATTGCAAATGGTTCCAAATGGAATAAATCGATTTTTTCGAAAAACATGTATTATTATTAAAAATTCCCAAAATCCGAAATTTCGAAAAAAAATTACTGTTTATTTCATTTATTTATTAAATATACTCAAATTTACTCAGATATGGAATTCTGACTTTATCGGATATCATTAACCCACTTTATCATGGAATTAAAAATTACGCAAAAATTTGATAAAAATGCAAAACCGTCTTTTTTTTAAATTACTTTTAAAGATTTTTCAAAATTATTAATTTGAAGATGTCGATTGCTTTTTTTATAACATAGTAGTTGTTATTAAAAAAAAACTAAATTGAACAATTCGACTTTGTATTTGGAGCGATTCCTTTCCAGGACATTTTATGAAAATAGTTTATTTTGTGAAAAATTTAACAAAACTTTAATGTTTTCATCAAAGTTTTGCATAATTTTCGCAAAAATATAAAAATACATAAAGTTATTTATTTCGGAAATATATAAAAACTGATTTCTTCCATTTGTATTAATACTAGGTGGTGTAATGACAAATATATTTTTAAGGGACAGCCTAGTGTACGTATTCCAAAAGTAAATACATTCAAATTGCGTGAGATAAAAAAAATTATCGTTTTTGAACGTTCTCTCGTGGAATAGGCGATATGCAAAAATCACCAAACTACAGATAGAGGTAATTCGGTAGTCATTTTGGTCTTGTACTATAAACAACTAAATAATGGCAACAACACTTGGTGACAAACGCG